>CM019702.1:79802860-80287860 GCA_009760885.1 Achatina immaculata | reverse complement strand
AAAAAAAAAGTGTAAATTACAATAAGATGTTACTGGACCGATGGTCGAAAAAACGAGTAGTCGTAAAGTGGGACTATCTGTATCTATGCGAGCATGTATGTGTGTGTGTGTATATATATTCGCTATCCGATGAGGCAATCAGCAACGCATAGCCGACATGTTAGCTTCAGGGTTAGCGAACCATAGCTGACCAAGACCCTGTGCTACCTCTCGTTGGTACCCCCAGTAACAGGCCTAGCCTGGCTAACGTAACAGAGATCGCCATAGTCCCCATGGTGGTGGAGTCTGCTAAAGAAGCATTGCACACCACCTG
Organism: Achatina immaculata; assembly: GCA_009760885.1. Lineage (NCBI taxonomy): Eukaryota > Metazoa > Mollusca > Gastropoda > Stylommatophora > Achatinidae > Lissachatina > Lissachatina immaculata. Next base: position 80,287,547 of record CM019702.1, on the reverse strand, counting down.
TACTCCGGGCTGAAAAAATAGCTGCCACAACCCGCTCCCACGCTGATACGATGTTGTGCCTCAACATCTTCACAGCATCGGCTGCGAATAACATCAGCTCCCGGTTGCAGGGAGATAGCACAAGACAAGACAAGATAATATAGATAGATAGATAGATAGATAGATAGATAGATAGATAGATAGATAGATAGATAGATAGATAGATAGATAGATAGATAGATAGATAGGGAGAAATATAACATACAATAGTACTGTATTGATATGTATGGTAATACGTATATATATATATATATATAATATGTAGGGTGTTCCATAAATAACTGTGCACTAACCCAGTATCATTGCGGTATCGTAGTGATATCTTAATGTCTGCGGTATCTAGCCACATCTACCTGCCGTGGTTGTAGTCGCCGATAAAGCGTGGCGATTAAAAAATGTTACGTATTATAAGTTAGTCAGACACGTACCGTAAAACAAGTGTTGAAAGTGATGTCCTTGTGCGTCTATGCAAGCTTGAACACGTTTAATTTTATTTGCAAACGCTTTTCTTAGTTCTGCTGGTGAAATGTTTCTTACGTTGGCAGTTATTGTAGTTTTCAATTCATTCTGCGTGTGTGGGCGATTTCGATAATCTTCAGACTTAGCTGCTCCCCATAGATAAAAGCGACATCAAGAATATCAGCACTTTCAATTTGAATTAAATGTGTAAACCATTCACTGTAAAGGAGTCGTTGTTCATGATCTGCCGGGAGCAACTGTTGGACCGCTGTTACTTTATATGGGAAGAGTTTCAAATTTTCTCTGATTGCTTAATGAGCTGTTGCAAGCCCAATACCTTCTTGTTGTGCCAACTTCCACAAAGCCTTTGATGGACTCCGAAGTATAGAGTCAGAAATGTTTGATAATTTCTCCTCGTAAGTTTAGATGGTCTCCCGCTACAATGTGCATCTGACACTGAGCCTCTTTCACGAAATTTCTCAATAAATTTATAAACTGCATTGCGATGAGGAACGGTGTTCCTTGTAATTTTTCAACAAATTGCTTCCACACTAAATCAGTGTATGTATTGCCTTCTCTAAATACGTGCTCAACAAGAAAAATACTCTCCTCTAGTGAAAGAACTGTAGTGAATAAACAGATTAAACAATTTGCCTGTCATGCGCTTCGACAACTGCTTCGCTGCTTAACAACTGACACAAAGACAGACTGGCTACAGTGAATGTTACACAACAGCAGGCTTCACCACACTAACGTGTGAAGGTAGATGTGGCTACATACTGCAGTGATTAAGATATCACTACGATACCGGAATCGATACTGAGTTGGCGCACAGTTATTTTCCGAACGCACTATATATATATATGCATCTTTCCCATCGCAATATACGCCTGTGAGACCTGAACAATTAATAAAACAGCTGAGAAACACATAAATCCCTTTGAATGTAAATGCTACAAAAGAGTTCTTCAAATATCTTGGACACAAGAAAAGAACAAATATATCCATACTACAAGAACGTAATATTGAAGAAAGCTGACTAGCAAAGAGGACTTAGCAGAGAAAACTTAAATATTTTAGACATATTAAACGTCATGAGAGTTTAGAGAAGACCGTCTTGAAAGGATACATAATAGGAAAAAGAGAGGAAGACCAAGGCGAAGATGGCTGCAAGACATCGTTGATAATCTGCAAATGGATGCATCAGCAGCAGGGGCATCTTGTTTACAACTGAGAGGCCTACAAGAGAGCTGTTAGGGATGAAAAGTTCCGAAATGCAAATGACTGACTGACTGACTGACTGACTGAATGACTGATGTCTGGTAAGGAGAAAATACCATCATTCTGGGGGATAAGCATGCCGCAGTACTTGAGCTTTTCCAAGAAAATTTCGTTTAATTACATTTTAAAGAAAAAAACACACACACATAAACAACGTATAACATCGTACGATAAACTCCCATCTCATCCTTCATCCACACAGACAGGATAAACAACAGCGGTGTATCCATGACCTTCTTTCGGCCTGCCTGCCATGTTCAACACTTGTAAAACGACCAGCCGTAGACGCTTTGCAAAAACAAGTCGCAGTGGCGCAGCATAGATCTAGCATACATATTTTATACTCATCTGTGTGCGTACATCACAACACCAGAGCGTAACCGTAAACATACGTTTATATCAGTTGGTACGTTCTTCGTTTGTGGGTTTATTTCACTTTCTTCTCTGGTATCAAGTCCTCTGTCCTTGGGTACATGAATTGTTCTTCTTTCCTCGCATCAAGTCACTTGACTTTCTATATATAAATTCTTCCTCTTCCCTCATTTCGTCAGTTGACCCATGTCAACTAGCTTTTCCCCTACCATCAAGTCAATCGATCCTCTATATATTAATTCTTCCTCGTCTCTCAGATCAAGTCACTTGACCTTCTATACATTAATTCTTCCTCGTCTCTCACATCAAGTCACTTGACACTCCATACATTAATTCTTCCTCTTCTCTCACATCAACTAACTTGACCCTCTATACATTAATTCTTCCTCTTCCCTCACATCAACTAACCTGACCCTCTATACATTAATTCTTCCTCTTCCCTCACATCAACAAACTTGACCCTTTATACATTAATTCTTCCTCTTCCCTCACATCAACTAACCTGACCCTCTATACATTAATTCTTCCTCTTCCCTCACATCAACTAACCTGACCCTCTATACATTAATTCTTCCTCTTCCCTCACATCAACTAACCTGACCCTCTATACATTAATTCTTCCTCTTCCCTCACATCAACTAACCTGACCCTCTATACATTAATTCTTCCTCTTCCCTCATATAAAGTCAGCTTTTTCTCTTTGCAGATCGTGATAAACGCCTAGGATATCCAATGGTGGCCTAGACTTCTTCACTAACAAGTGAAGTTTAACCTGAACAAGAAGCAAAATGATTACAAAAAGCACACGTCGGAGCTTGGCAGTACATTTTTCCTTTATCTGTACATGTTCTCGTGATGCATATCTTCTCTTGTTCCACACTTGTCTTCTCCTACAGATCGTGTCATCAGATTTCATGTAGACACTCGTGGATGTCAGTAAAGTACTAGAAATAAAAAGGAGAAAAAGAGAAATAAAAACGTTTTTAGAAATTGGACTTAACCATGAATATATACTTTCTGCGATCAAGCATTTGAGAGCAAAACAAACAGGACAACTGGAGTGGTACAGAAAAGATCAACATGGCATGTGCCCATGTATGACATGCTAATTAGTAAGGAATTCTACATATTTTTTTTCTAAGCCTGAGTGACCAAGTGGTCAAGTCATTTGTCCCAGGTGGCGGAGGTGTTGGTTCGAACCCAGCTGGAGGGGTATAAGTTACCCAGATGTAGAAATGGGTACCTGGCTTCTTTCGGAGTTGGGGAAAAGGAGGTTGTCAGGCCAGGTGCTGGTCACACCATCCTCTAGAACAACGGTTCCCAAGTTTGTTTGTTTGTTTGTTTGTTTGTTTTTTGTAAGACATTACGGTGCACTTGTTTTCTTAATGCTGAACTCTCGAGAATTTAACCACATATTTTTAAGCATTTTCAAATTTTAAACATTACACTGGCTATATATAACCAGTTTGTACAAAATACATTGACAAATGAAGAGAAAACCTGAGCGCGATTTTACGTTTTACGCGGCATTCTTTTCATTGTGAAATGTGAACCTGCTTGGAGATAAAGACTTCAGACCGCACTGGACTGAAACTAATATCTAAACCGTTGTGGGCACTCTCTACCTGCTGGATATATATATATATATATATATATATATATATGGTGTGTAGGTAAGTAATGAGACTGATTCCATGAAATTCGATCTGTTCAAGATATAATTACATATTCTTAAATTCATCGAAATAACATACTGGAACATCAATACACCGTTGCCAGCAGTTCTGCCACGTGTTGTAGCTCGCCTGAGAGTTTTGAACAGGGATCTCCTTCAAATCACCCATCACGGCAGCCTGCACATCTTTAACGGTCCCAAAATGGTGGCCTTTCAGGCTTGATTTGAGCCGGGGAAGCAAAAGGATATCAGCAGAGGCCAAGTCCGAGTTGTAGGGGGGTTGGCACAACGTTGCCACGGTTTATTTCGCCAGAAACTCTCTCACTAGCAGCAACGCATGGCCCGGCCCATTGTCGTGGCGAAGAGCCCAGGTGTTGGCGATCTCTGGGCGGATGCGACGACTCTGCTCTTCAGCGGTTTCAACACTTCTATGTTAAATGCTGCGTTGACCATTTGTCCGGGTGGTATGAACTCCTTATGGACAGCACCTTTAGAGTAAAAGAGAAAAGACAATAAGCATCGATTTCATCTTCGATTTACACATTGTTCATCCTCGGCGCTCTCTTTTCCTTCGTCGAACGTCTTGTGTCACCGAAACAGGTGTGCTTTCGATAAAGTACACTTCTCGTAGGCTTTCTGTATCATAGCAAGCATCTCGTTCACGGATATTTCAATTTTAACACAAAACTTTATCGCTGCTCGACACTCCTCTGCATTTTGACCCTTACGCGACGCTTAAACAGCTGTCCACTTGGCAGGTGATCCGCACTCTGTAAAAGCTCAGAGCCAAACAACGAGATATCGATCCTTTACTTAACATTCAGCATTAATCTTCAGGCCCAGACAACCCAACCCCCCCCCCTTTCTGTCTCATATATGTCTCTACCGGAACACCCTGATATATATATATATATATATATATATATAATGTCAAAACATATTTTACTCTACAAATCTGGTAGCACACCTCTAGTCCTCTCGCTGAACACTTACTGTATCACGGCACACTTCTTGAAAAACAATGCTGTAGGAGTTTAGTTTGCCGACAGGTCAAGGAAAATATGGACATTAGCATCATATCCCCTGGGTGCCTCCATGGCGTAATAAGGCCACCTTTACTTAGAAGCGGACCCGTTGTGGTGGTAGATAGGGGTGGAGGTGGGGTACATGGCTCCATTGCCTAAAGAACGAAATGTTCGGGGCGGGGGGGGGGGGGGTGTGCAAAATCGCCAATTAAAGCTCAAAGACTATACTGGCAAAATATGAAATAGGGTAAGGGCCCGAAAATAGATTTAAGCCACCTTTAGAAATTCTCCCCTGAAGCCCTGTCTGAGATCTGCGATCAATCTGTAAATTCTACCTTGCCTAATCTTCTCATTTCAAAGGATAAACTAATAAGACGCCATTATCTCATCCTGACTTGTATATGTTGCAGTGACGTCAAAGAAACTGTCCCCCTAATAAGTCCTACGGCTAACCTTCGTTTGCAACAAGGATAATCTGTTTGTTTTCTATATAGCACAGAAGCTGCAGTTTATACTGCCATTGTTATCATTGCTAATATTGAGTCTTAAAATGAGGATATAAGGAAATTATTCACCACGGCAAATGTAAAGCTCTGGGTATTTGTTTTAGTCATTTGCGTTTTTTTATATGAATGTATTATGTTCGCGTGCTCTTAAATGACTCGATGAAATGTACTTACTAAATTGTGTATCACTGTAAATACGAATATCAGAAAGTATGCCAGAGCTTACCTGCACAATGTTGCCAATGTAGGTACTCCCTGCATCTGTGGGCTTTACATACTTGACAACCGTTGCCATGGTGAAGACGCGTAACAAAAGTTATCATATTACATCGAAATGTTACGGTGGTTTATTTTATTCTGCAGAGTGTGTTTAAGATGCAGTTTCTTTGCAGGCTCCATCACTATTTAACACGTCTTGAACCTTATCTAATCCTGCAGGATTCCCAAAGGCTTTTATCATCCACAGAAGGTATTCGTTTTTTATCTTTTTACTTCTCACAAACGGAGTGAAGATGGTGTCCGATAAGGCAGTCAGCGACCCATAGCCGATATGTTAGCATCAAGGTTAGTGACCCATAACCGATATGCTATCATCAAGGTTAGCGAACCATAGTTGATATGTTAGGGTTAGAGTTAGCGACCCATAGCTGATATGCTAGCATCAATGTTAGCGAACCATAGCTGACCAAGACCCTGCCCCACTTCCACGTTGGTATCCCCAGTAACGGGCCTAGCCTGGCTAACGGGGCAGGGATCGCCATAGTTCCCATGGTGGTGGAGTCAGCTAAAGAAGCATTGCACACCCCCTACTTTTTAGCTGTACTCCCGGGACTGAAAAAATAGCTGTCATAACCCGCCCATATGCCGATACGGTGCTGTACCTCAACACCTCCACAGCATCGGCTGAAAAAAGAACACCAGCTCGCAGTTACAGGGAGACAGAAGACAAGACAAGAGAAGACAAGACAAGACAAGACTTCTCAGAAACTGAGAATAGGATCTTCAGTGACGTACTCTTTCGCTGACGTGCTTCTAGTAGCTATCATGTTACTGTAGTGCCTTCTTCTTCTTCTTCTTCTTCTTCTGCTAGTGATTGCTGATGTTATTCACGTAGTGTTGTGGACAACTTCCTGCAATCGCAAACATTGCTGAGCCAGTCATTTCTTTCAATTAGTCAGCAGAGTTAAGAGGGAAAAAAAGGGACATCGAAGAGAAACTATTGTAAACAAACACATCGAAGATAAAATATCGTCTAGGATAATGATGATAATGATAAATAAACTTAAAATAGTACAGGCTTCAAGAAACCGCTTTACACAGACTTCCAAATAACTAACTATGAAATATTTCAGGAATTTACCCACTGATTCTTAGCCATTATTTTAACCGTGGACACCCTTTCCAGCCTGAGAAGAACCGAGGACTCAGTACCCAGGACCCATCATTAAAAATAATGATAAACGGGACTCAGCTGACGCCACACGTTTTTTTTTTATATTTTTACCTCCAGCCAATCAGCCTGGTAATCCATGGATCCTCAAAAATCATTCTGTGTAACTCCCACCCCTCCTCCAGGGATCCACGGACCCCGGGTAAAGAACCACTGTTCTATGCTATAACTTACAGTACTCTTTTACTAGCGCTGTACTTTCACTTTGCTGCCAGAAGTGCTTATTTAATTTTTGAAAAACATACATACAAAAGTACAAAACATTGGGCACTTAAAGGAAAAAGGAGAGGCCAATCCGAGGCAGTCTAGCGAAAAACTGTAGAAGCCGAGATGATCAGCATGTAAAGCCAAGGAAGAACTATACGAAGACTGGCTACAGACCGTGAGAAGTGGACGGAATTTGTTATTGCCCCGAAAGACACCACAGGCTATGTTAGAATAATGATTATGTAATCGTGGATGGAGAAAGTACAACAAGGATTTAAAAATAAGCAAAGAAAAGGATATAATGGATACCAGGGCATAATGGATATCAGAGAAAATGATCTTGCGGACAGACTGGCAAAGATTGCCAGTTTCACATCCCCCACCAGCATGGGAATAGTTAAACATGCCATGCACAGCAAATGCAGCAGTGGATTGGATGGGCAGGAAGATCTCTGCACGGGTACTTGTCAAAACCGAACCCAGGGGACCCCATGAACAGATCATATCGTAGACATAGTGCAGAGTCTCCAGCATGTGCACATCGCTCTCAATAGGCACTCGCGCACAGTGACCACTGACCACACACTGTACTGCATGCACTGTAACAGGCAAGACGAAAAACAAACAAACCAACAAACTGTGAAACACCACCTGCTGGACTGCAGTGCACTGAAAGATAAACTGAAGAACCTAATAGCAACAAATTCCGTTATCATTGATATCCTGCATGGAAACAAAGAGTAGCTGAAACGGGCTTGTACATCCCACCCCCTGGCATAAAGAAAAGACTTGTACATTCCACCCCCCTGGCACAAAAAAAAAGACTTGTACATTCCACCCTCTGGTACATGGAAAGACTTGTACATTCCACTCCCTGGCACAAATAAAATACATGTACATTCCACCCTCTGGCACAAGGAAAAGACTTGTACATTCCACCCTCTGGCACAAGAAAAATACATGTACATTCCACCCTCTGGTACATGACAAAGACTTGTAGATTCCACCCTCTGGCACAAGGAAAAGACTTGTACATTCCACCCTCTGGTACATGAAAAAGACTTGTACATTTCACCCCCCTGACACAAGGAAAATACATGTACATTCCACCCTCTGGTACATGAAAAAGACTTGTACATTTCACCCTCTGGCACAAGGAAAAGACTTGTACATTCCACCCTCTGGTACATGAAAAAGATTTGTACATTCCACCCTCTGACACAAAGAAAAGACTTGTACATTCCACCCTCTGACACAAGGAAAAGACTTGTACATTCCACCCTCTGACACAAGGAAAAGACTTGTACATTCCACCCTCTGACACAAGGGAAAACGACTTGTACGTTTCACCCTCTGACACAAGGGAAAACGACTTGTACGTTTCACCCTCTGACACAAGGGAAAACGACTTGTACATTCCACCCTCTGACACAAGGGAAAACGACTTGTACGTTTCACTGTCTGACACAAGGGAAAACGACTTGTACATTCCACCCTCTGACACAAGGGAAAACGACTTGTACGTTTCACCCTCTGACACAAGGGAAAACGACTTGTACATTCCACCCTCTGACACAAGGGAAAACGACTTGTACATTCCACCCTCTGACACAAGGGAAAACGACTTGTACGTTTCACTGTCTGACACAAACGGAAAAGAGTGAAAAGTCGTAAACCCCGGGGATCCGAAAAGTCAAAGTCAAGCACAAGATTTAAGTCAACTCTTGTAAACCGGTTGTTATGGTAATAAGACCCAAACATCATAACGTATGTTGCACACAACAGATCTAAGCACGCATTTGTAGAACAGAACATACAGCAGCGCTAGCATGTAAAACAATCCACTTAATATCAGCGACCGGGAACAATGAGTGCATGGAGTTTGACATTTGTCACAATGAACTAGCTATTTGTTACCAAATACCGTAACATGTCACAAGGATTTTGAACTGGGCGTGCATTTATAATAGCGGAATAAAATACGTTTGTTAGAACGAGTCGCTGCTTTATAGAGGCTGATCATGGAGCACTGCCCTATTTGAGTTCATTTACCTCCTTGCTCCATATGAGCGAAAGTATATATATATATATATATATATATATATATATATATATAGTGGATATCTATTAACACCAAATTCGCTCATCGTTGATATTCTATATGGAAATAAATAGCAGTTTAAAAAAAAAAGAAATGAGCAGAAACATTAAACAATGTTCGAAAAATTAACCCATGAAGACCATAAATTTGACATAAGCACCGGCTTGATCCCTATTGGGAGGTAGTGATAAACTATCTATCAAATATTTATTTGGCAGCTGTTATCGAATAGGACGTGCATTTAACTGTTAATGTAATCTTTTCCGACTATTTTCTTATGTCCTGTGCTCTTCTCTGCATACATAAACATGGCAGTCATGAATGCTTAGATACGGGGATACTGGGGAGACGGCGGTTCAGCACCTAAATACTGACTGACATTTGAGGATTACGCTAGCTCTGGCAGCCATTAACAGGGGTATAAAGAAGTTCTTTAAAAAATCAAGATCTGCTGCACCGATACATTAACTCTATTCGGCCGAACCGTTGACGATACGGACTCATGTTAGTCACATGATTATCCTAATCGCCGCGGTCCTGTCATTCTGACTGGCGGCTTCACGATTGGTCGGACTGGTTGTTATGGTAACGAGACGCATTTTGTCAGACAGGGAAGGTTTCATCCGATCCTTGTTGACCTTTATCAGTGTGCCGCATCTAGATCACTTTCAGATTTATATTCATATAATGTTAACTTCATCTGGAAAGTCCCAATTGCGAGAAGTGGAAACAAACGTTTAATAGCAAGAACGGGATAAAGAACAAAAGAGCGGGAAAACAAAGAAAACTATATTCTCGCACCACGAAAATTGTCCCATTTTCCTAGATAACAACTTTGTATCAGTTTCCTTCTGTGGTACAAAAAGAAAAAAAGAAAATACACCTTCATTTGCGGAACTGTTAATGTCAATGTAATGGTTGCCTTTATAATAACGCAGCAACTATATGGACTTATGGGAGTTCTCCTACAGGAAGAAAGCTATGTTTATGCACACAGTATTGTATAGACCTGACAGGGACAAGAACTGCGATATCCTCAGGAAGTGTCCAGAGTGACAGCTCTTAGAAACCGAAAGCTAATATCCTTGGCGTGCTTCATTTGCATATCTAGAACTTCCGGCTGTTAGATCCGTATCTTGAACAGCCAACGATCTGTCAACGCCCTGTCATATCGATGGCCTCCTAGTAAGATGAATTCCCCTGTTGGTTGGCTTTCCATCTCTTCTTTCATTTTAACATTTCAGTGACTTTCTCATGATTAACAAGGGCTTTAACAACCATGAAACACGAAATTTACTAACTTGACGCGCAGGAGAAGAAGAGTTATAGAGAAATGCCTTCTGCTACAAAGTTGTTTATTGGCCCGTTTCTTTCCATCTTCTTCAAAACTCGTAGTGAAAAAAGTGTACCTGACACACAAATGAAAGGGAAATTCACTGTGGAATAAGAACATCTACCTACAGGGCATGACACACCAAAGTACAGTGTCGATACATTATGGGGGAAAAGATTAAATATTCGACTCACATAAACGGAATCACGCCCCTGTCCACAATGGGTTGACGAAAACAAACAACAACAAAAAATTGAAAATGAAAGTTGCTGGTTATCGCTCATCATTTACAAGTCATTCTAAGTTGCTAGTTATCGTCCATCATTTACGAGTCATTATGTTGCATAACATTCCCCTCGACAGTGAATATACAAAAGAAGATGCCAGCGAGTAATGAAGTTCTAGTTTTGACGTGTCAGTAGTTCGGAAAGTTCCTTGGCGGGTGATACTTGCTTCTTCTTCTTCTTCTTCGTTCGCGTCTACCACCAAGTTCGTCCCGTGATCCTACTGAATTTACTCCTGTAGTTCTCGCGATAGTCTCATTTAGGATGGAGACTCAGAGCATCGTGGGGCTTGGGCCTATATTCTCGGTGGCTCACAGAAGCGGGATTGCTTGACACTGTGGTTATCGTTGCAACAGTTTAGTCTAGAGTTGGACTTCCTCACCGGAAAACCTTGACGTGGTTTGGATAGGCTGGTGATACAAAGCTTTACCTACCACTTCTTGCTCCGTCTAGCTGTAACTCCCAGCAGGATGTTCTAGAAGCCGGCGACGTGAAGATGTTGGAGCATGCTCACCGTGCCGACCTGGACAATGCGTAATAGTGGCTTAGCTTGAAATGCTGGCGTCGGAGTTGGTTATCGATAACTGGCCAAGACCCTGTCCCACCTCTCCTTTCGTACCACCAGTAACAGGTATAGCCTGGCTAACTGGGCAGGGATCGCTATGGTTCCCATGAGTCTGCTAAAGAAATATTGTACACCCTCTGATTTTTAGTTCCACCCCCGGTTCTGAAAAAAAAAAATGCCGCTGTAATCCGCTCTCAATCCAACATGGCGCTGTGGTTCATCATCTTTACCGCATCGAATTCAAAGAACCTCGAGCTCATCGTTCCAGGGAGACAGTGCTGGAAGAAGAAGAAGATTCAGAGTGCACTCAAACAAGCTGAAATCTCAGCAGAAGCTCCATCACTGTATGCATCAGAGTTAGACCTACCAGTTTAGTCATCTTGTGCATGTTTCTAGGGTCACCTGAAGAGAGGCAAAGCAGCATTTTGGCCACATCTGATTCTCCATCCCTGATAAACTATACTAGGGCCTGGCATCATTACTTTTTTTTCATTCATTTCCTCCCATTTACTCCCTCAGCTTTGAAAGACTGTCTCTTCGGTCATTCTCGAGGACGTGAAGCTGGATATCCTTGACGAATACAACACTTCATCTTAGGTTGTCATCTGGTGATGGCCATGTATGTTTTCATTGCTCCACATATGCGGGGCAGTCCTGCAGCAGATTCTGTGCTATCTTTTTTTTTCACTTCTACAGATGCATTGATTAGTTGCGCGGCTTTGAAAGAGTATAACTTCAGTGAAGTATCAACGAAAAGGATAAATTATCTTCTCTAGAATATCACACTGACCTTCAGAGAATAATTTGACCATAGGTAAATCGAAGAAATTTTTATCCATAGACATATCTTTGAACCTCGAAGATAGGCTTATCCGTTGACGTATCCTTGAACCTCGAAGAAAAGTTTACCCATAGACATATCCTTGAAGCTGGAAAAATTATTTATCCATAGACATATTCTTGAAACCTCGAAGAAAGGTTTAGATAAATCCGTGTCAAATGAAGATTTACTCATAGACATATACGTGAACCTCGAAGAATACGTAGTTTGCCTATCGACAATAATTCCGAAGTAGATTTTTCTGAAGTAGTCTTCTCCAAGGTTGGATTGCTGCCGTCAGTTCTTGACCTTTTGTTCGTTGCGCCTTGAACAGTTCATGCAAGCTTTAAGATGAAGAAAATGATGAAGACTGTAAGAGAGGAAGGCATAGCCAAAGACTGGTGAAAGTGGTTCATTTGTGAACATTATGTGTTTCAATACTTGAAAATATTTAACATCAGCCTGATTCTTCTGAATTCTAGAAAATTTCATAGATATGGAAAGAGCGGTGGGAAACTTCTATCTCTCTCTCTCTCTCTCTCTCTCTCTCTCTGAACCTTAAGTGCCCAGGGCACATGGGGCTTCCGCAAGGGTTTTCCACAAATGCCTGTCCTTCGCCTTTTTTTCTGCTCTTGCCCATGTGAGCCCTCTATTGCCCTGATACGCATTTCTCCTTGCACCTGCATTTGTTTTTTCCCTTGCTTCCGTTTCCGTAGCAGACTGATAGTTTTTTTACCAGATAGGGTTGCTGGCCCTATGCTGAACCCTCCTTAGTCGCCTTTTACGATCATGCGTGGTAGGGTACAGTGGTCCTATTCTTTGCAGATCCCGGGTATCACACGGGGGAAACTTCTATATAGTCGTGTCGAATTAGCTATTAAATGAAATGTATAAATGGAGTCATATAAGATAAAATGCTAAATCCCATCCATATTAGACGTCGATAACACGTCCTCACATTCTCTTTGAGCTCAAATGGCACCTGAGTGGCGTAGTTGTTAGTGCACACGTTTGTCACAGAAAGGTGGTATGATTCGTATCCGGCAGAAGACGCGCTAGTTTACAGGGTCGTAGACAAGGGCAACCAGCTCCTTCTCAAGCAGGCAACCAGGCATCTTGGGTGGCAACAAGTCAAGGAAAATATAGGCTACACCACCATGTCCCCTAGATCAGCGGATCACGATCATTTTTACAGCCAGGGAGGGATGGCTTTTACAAGCGCATGTACGATGCGGACAACTAGTTTATATGTAATACAACAATATCATCATTTAATACCAAATCGATAACGCAGCTGTGGGGCACTTGGTAATACTTCGAGGACCACCTGTGGTCCGCGGACCAGAGATGAGGATCACTGGACCACTTAGATGAAACTGTGGTAAAACAGGTCTAATTTTCCTACTTTTATTTAAATAATATAACAATTTAGAGCAGACTTTTCCATGAAAAAGAACACATGCATCATTTTGACTTTTGCCTTCGTCAGATGCAAAATAGAAGAGTGGGTGAGGGAATAAAAATAAAATGTTAAACGCTGAAAAAAAAAAAGAGAAATAAACCTTAGCTTTGAATTTGAAAAAGCAGGGTCATACAACTGGGTCATCCATCCAGTTCCAACCAGTTCTTCTAAAACCAGTTGGTAAAATATTTGTATAAGTTATTTTCGTTTTTTTTAACTTTTTAGTTTTAAGTAAGGACACAATGTACAGAACCGACTGCTTTAGACGGCATGACTAACTTCTTGCCTTTTGAATCAGAGAATAACTCTATTTTCATCAAATTCAACAGGAAAGAAGATTCTAAGAGTTAATGACAACCAGGAAAGTTAGAAAATGAGAAGATTTCTAAGAGTTAATAACAATCAGGGAGGACAGACGAAGAAGAAGAAGAAGATGAAGAAGAAGAAGAAGAAGAAGAAGAAGAAGAACTCAGTGAAAAGTAAACGGCGGTTGAAATTCAACAAAATTAACCTTCATCGCGCCAGACTTTATAGGCAGCTGTCACGTGATATTTTGTAACTGGGTGAGAGTGTGTGTGTGTATGTATATTTGTTATGTCTATCCCATTGTGTGAAATATGTAAGGACATTACTCGCCAACGCAAACCCTCCCCTTTATCGTTCAACCCCCCCCCCCCTAGTCTTTGACACTTTTCACGTTCTGACATTTTGAAACTTTGTGTCAAACGACTCTTAAAAGTAACTCGTCCAGCTCGGAGCCTCATAAATATTTCAAAGCTTGCCACCATAAAGAGGGCAGGTCTTTGGGTGCAGTGTTGGCTTCGGAGGAGGGGGGGGGAGTGAAAGACAGTGTAAAGACTGAGAGGGAGAAAGAGGGGGAACCGCAGCCACATACACACTGGCGAATTTCACCCTCAGTTTAGTTTTCACTGAGTTCTTCTTCTTCTTCTTCTTCTTCTTCTTCCACTCCTAGCTGTCATTAACTCTTATAAATCTTCTAATTTTCTACGTTTTCTGGCTGTCATTAACTCTTAGAATCTTCCCCCTATTATTTCTATCCTTCCTGACTGTCATATAAACTTTCAGACCTCTTTTTCTGTCCTTGGCGGCTGCCATTAGACTCTTAGAAATCCTCTTCCTATTATTTTCCTATCCTTTCTGGCTATGTGGTTTTCATTAACTCTTAGAAATCGTATTTTTCTATCCTTCTATCCTTCCTGGATATAACTCCTAGACATCTCGTTCTATCCTTCCTGTCTGTCATTAACTCTTAGAAATCTTCTTGTCATTTTCCCGTCATTCCTAACTATCATTAACTCTTAGAAATCTTATTATTATTATTATTTTTCTATCCTTTCTGGCTGTCATTAACTTTTAGAAATCTTCTTAAGTTTATCCAAGAGTTTACCTTATTTGTCATGATTATCTCCACTAAATTAAAAACATGGGTTTCAAGAGCAGATTTATCTCCCCTTTTTGTAATGTAACTTAATTTGTAGGCTATTGAACAGTTCTGTTGTTTAGATGCTTCTTCAGAAATTCGGAACACTACCATATCGCTATGAGCCTTGGAAAAAAATCTGAACGGCCCTATAAAAATTCAACACAAGTGAGGAAAACAAAATGAAACTACCACCACAGCTCTTTGTAAAATCTACAGAAATTAAGAAAACTACCAGACCTCTACATATTTCGCAACAGTTAACAAAAGTCAACAAGAACTGTCTGTAACTTCCACATAAGGTGACAAAAGCTACCATAGCTGAATACATATTCCACATAAATTAATAAAAGCCACTATAAATGCGACTTCCGCATTAATCAATAATAGCCACCACAGCTGCCTACAATTACGCATCAGTTAATAAAAGCCGCCACAACTGTCTATAAATTTCACATTAGTTAATGAAGGCCAGCACAAATGTCTACGAATCACATATTAGTCAATAAAAAACCCACCAAAAATGTTTTCAAATGCAGTCCGGTACCAGTATCAGAGAATCTTAATCACGCCATTATTTCCCAGGAACTTAAATCATTTGTTACTGGAAATTCCCTGTAAAACCTTCTTCTTCTTCTTCTTCTTCACATGCATTTAGCGATAATGCGTGGCACCCTGATTCTTGCGATGCGCCTTTTGGCTGGGTACCTCCGACTTCAGCACCTTTCCTTGCTAGGGCAGACTGTGGTCTTGCTGGGACTGCCATGAAGACAGTGGTGTAGGCTGGCATGGCCAAAACTGTTTCCCAGCCTCTGGTGGCTGTACTTAAGCCCCGTTTCCACGTCAGGCCCATCGGCTTTGAGACATTTCTACAGAGACACTCCGACTTTGGAATGAGGAATCCAATGAGTGCTTCAGTGATATCCTTTCCCCGCCAGCTATAGTCTGCTTGCTCTGATTTGTTTACCTAATTCTGATAGCCATTGTTGTAGAGACCCATAGTCTTGTCACGTCTTGGATTGATTGGTCTCACACCAGATTTTCCTCCTTCCCACTGGCGATCTCCACGTCCCCATCCGTCCACCAACCTGACATTACATTTGACTAAAATAACAATTACAATTAGTGTTGATTGCTACAGGTTTCTGGGCTACAGAAGTAGGTCAGAGTTTTTAAGCAATCAGATCTATGTTCCTCGTCTCACAAAGACTGTGTTAAGATAAGTGTGTACTTGACCCAGTTGTTCCCAGGGGAGCATGCCAACCTAATGTTCATGTCCTCCTCCTTCCAGCTCTTTCATTCACTTTGAAAACTCTAATCTGTTCCAAGAAGTCTTAGCATACATATGGTAATTGTAAGTTTTCCTTGACTTGTCCTTACACCAGTTCAGTAGTTCTTAGCCCTTTTTTTTGCCTGAGGACTCCCTTCCAGCCCTGAGTACAGCTGTGGGCCCATTTCTGATCCTAGAAGAGCTGTGAAATCCTAATTAAAAATAAAGCAATAACTAAGACACAGTCAGTTAGTTATGTTCATGTCCCTTGCGGAACTTTGCCTGCCTAACAGCTCTCCTGTAGGGCTCTCGGTTGTTAGCAAGATGCCTCTGCTGCTGATGCATCCTTTCGCAGGTCATCAATGATGTCTTGCAGCCATCTTCGCCTTGGTCTTTCTCTCTTTCTTTTCCCCATTATGTACCCTTCCAAGATTATCTTCTCTAAATTCTCATAACGTTTAATGTGTCCAAAATATTTACGCTTTCTCCGTTTAAGCTTCTTTACTAGCCAACCTTCTTCAATATTAAGTTCTTGCAGCATGGGATATTTTTGTTCTTTTTTATGTCCATGATATTTGAAGGACTCTTCTATAGCATTTACATTCAACGGCATTATGTGTTCCTCAGCTGTTTGTTAAGTGTAACTAGGACACACTTGTTGATACTATTCTTTTTTTTTTTCGTTTTTTTTTTAAACTGAACCAAACCATTTGCTGGTCCATGGACCCTACAGGGATCCATGAACCCCATGTTAAGAGTCATTTTACTGGAAGGAGGGAGGTGGGAGTCATGTGTAGCCGTCTTTCAAAACCTACGCCCAAGAGACGTATGCGTTTACATGAACCAAAGTTCAGATTTCATATCTTCATATTACGCAGCTGTTGTTGGAAGAGATTATGTATGTGACGGCTGGTTCTGGACCTGTGATTTCAACCTGCAGAGCTCTGAAGATGTTTGGAAGTTTAAATTTTGTGTCGGTGTCAAATTTTAAACATGGAAAACATGCCTTATGAGATGGGGTCCAGCTGGTGCATCGTTTCGGGGCCCAGATAGCTTCGAACCCGTAGTGATTTTAAAAAACGAAAAAAAAAACTAAGATAACAGGGGAGAGGGAATGGGGAGTTTTGCATCGAATTACAAAAATTTTCTTGGTGGCAAAGGTAACGTAAATATAAAATCCCCATAAGGCAAATTAGGGATACGGTGTTAGGGCGATATTTCCAAGACCTTCGGCACATGAAAGTGTGATGTGATCAGTATCACTCTTGGCCCCATTTACCTTCCCAGATTTCTCTGGTACCACTTTTTAAAGACTGGCTTGAAGGAGGTCTTTCAAGGCCTTTACTCAAAATGAACGGAAGTTTAATGATCTTATGAAGTGAAGGTTAGGTGCACGAGTAGTGAAATGGCTAGTGTGCTCCTCTGTCACGGTGAGGTCGGTTGTTGAAAACCAGCAGGAGGAGCCTTAGTCAATCCAGTGTAGAAATGAATACCTGATTCTATCTGGAGCTGGGCAAGTACAGACGGCCAGTCGTGATACAGACAACATCACCTTCTTATATGCTGGTAGGCCAAGGAAGATATGGACATTAACATCGTATCCCAAAAATGCCTCACTGGCATGGAATAGGTCAAGGAAAATATTTGCACTTTAAACATTAGAAGGAAATGTTAAAGAATGTTTTAGTGATCATATGTAGCGAAGACGTTCTCGAATGAGAGATAATGATAAGTCTGCACTGAATCATGGTGCTCAATGAAGGATAGTCGAAACTTTGCAATGAATCATCATGATGCTCGTGGAAAGATAGTCGACATCTTGCACTGAATCATCATGATTGCTCGTGGGAAGATAATCGACAGCTCATGAAAAGATCGTTGAAAGCTTGCCCTGAAACATCGTCATGTGCATGGAAAGAAGATACTGTGGTAATCTCGCCTCATTTACCAGCATGGAGACCAGCTTATCATTCGTGGCTTTGGATAAAGTCGAGCAGTTTCCTCCTCGTACCATACAAACTGTTTCTTGGGTATGTAAAACTAAATATATAAATATACGCAATGAAACTGCAGTAAAGCTGTGAGAAGCACAGTCTTGTACACAGCTTCATAAAAGTCACAAGTATCCTTGTTCCGTTCTTATTTGTTATACTCGTATATCATAAATGTAAATTTAGACTTACCTTCTATTCCCATTTCATCGTCCTCTATGTTTTTGTATGAATAAAGCATTAAGTTGAAACGTGTGTGCTCGTTAATGAAGAAAGCTGTACTTGTCTTTTTTAACACACTGTAGTGTATTCAGTGTATGCCACTGTCTAGAGTGAAAGGAAAAATTGTAAGTTTTATCTTTCAGATGACTCGAAACTGTTTCTTTTTTTTTCTTTGTTTTGTCCTGTTTTGGACTTTACACTTCACAGAAATCCCATATTGATCAAACTTGGATGAGCGTGATAGCCCAATTTTCTTTGTCTGTTGGCATAGTGCGTTACTCAGTATACCTCGCCGTGTAGGCAGATTTAATCTGTCTGCGGGAGAAATTTCTTTCCTTAGCACAGTGTGTGGAGTATCCATTTTTTACATAAAACTCACGGCATCCAATCTGGGAAACGGTTTTGAAGATATTCCCCAAGTGTCCGTTCCCAAGAAAAAAAAAGACAGTAGTTATATAGAGACCTTAGAGAAACTTCTTCTTTTCTTCGCTCGCTTCTACCATCAAGATCGCCCCGTGATCCTACTGAATTTACTCCTGAGGTTCTCGTGATAGTCGCATTTGGGATGGAGACTCAGAGCATCGTGGGGCTTGGGCCTATATTCTCGGTGGGTCACAGAAGCGGCATTGCTTGACACTGTGGCTTTCGTTGCACCAGTTTAGTCTAGAGTTGGACTTCCTCACCGGAAAACCTCGACGTGTTTTGGATATGAATATATCCCAGCCGGATAAGAGATGGTTGTCCATCCAGTCCAGAGTTGTACTTTCTCATTGGAAAACCTCAACGTGATTTGGATATGAATATATGCCCGTCGGGTGAGAGGTGGTTGCCTATCTAGACTGCACTGGTCCAGTGTCTCCGACTTTAGCATTTTGTGGTAGTGGCCGCTACCATTCCTGGTGGTGACCAGAACGGAGCTTTTGTCGAGGAGGACGAATCCTCGCGACTAGTAAGTTTCAACCCTGAGTTAAGCCGGTTTAGGCGTATTATCCCAGTATGGGTGTATATATCATGTGACCAGCCACTAGAGCAGAGGTGACGTGGTATGAGTAGCCCTCACCGCGAGACTACTGGCCATACTGATTAAACTTCACTTAATCCTTTCCATCACCCTTTTCACAGCGGCGCCGCGCGGCAACCCTAATCGCATTTTTCTTCAATGACCGGGAGGAATCTCATCCCAAACCGCGACAGCCGGAGAATCACGCCAGCAGAGTCTTAACCCCTGAGTTAAGCCGGTTTAGGCATTTTGCCCCAGTAGTTGTGTATATAGGATATGGCCGGCCTCTATAGCAGAGGTGCCATGATATGAGTAGCCCTCATCGCGAGAATGCTGGCCATATTGACTAAACTTCACTTAATCACGCGGCAACCCTAATCGCATTTTTCTTCATTGACCGGGAGGAGTTTCACCCTACGCACGGCAGGTGAAGAATCTCGCCAGCAGCGTACTCTCCGAAAACAAACCCTGATTCCCCGTTCTCCGTTACAAACATGGTAGGCGTGTCACGCAACATCGACATTTGATCGGTCAGAAATTTGTGGATTTGTTGGGGTACAACCTCGTATCCGAGTGGGAGCGGGTTATGGCAGGTACTTTTTCAGTCCCGGAGAACAGCTAAAAAGCAGGGGGTGGGGTGTGCACTGCTTCTTTAGCAGACTCCACCACCTTGGAGATTATGGCGATCCCTGCCCCGTTAGCCAGGGTAGTCCTATTGCTAGGAGTACAAATGGATCTTGTCAGCTGTGGTTGACTAACCCTGACGCTGGTATATTAGCTATGGTTGGCTAACCCTTACGCTAACATATCAGCTATAGGTCGCTGATTGCCTCATCATCGAGCAGCGTCTTCAACACTCCGTCCTCCAAGACCCAAAATACATTAACCAGTTGACATCCGGAAAAGGGGAACAAGATACTGGATTCCCCACGTCTTTGACAAACCAGAGCCGGACAAAAACTTGAGAAGTACAGTACGATAATAGCAGATGAACAGTTTGGATTTGCTGAAGGAAAGGGAACACACAGTGCCATTTATGCTTTACGAACACTAACAGAAAGAGTTTTAGAAGTACAGAAAGATCTCTACTTATGCTTCATTGATTACACCAAGGCATTTGACAATTTAATAATGAAATTATTAAAATGCTTGAAGACATCAATATAGACGGCACATACCTGAGGATTGTAAAACATCTATACTGGCAGCAAGAAGCAGCAATTCGAGTTGAACTGGAAAATATCAACCTATAAAACAAGGGGTGCGACAAGGATGTGTACTGTCTCCAGACCTTTTTTTCTCTGTATAGCGAGAATATTCTAAGAACGATCATCACAGAACCATTCATTCATTTGCATGTCCCTTGCGGAACTTTGCCTCCCAAACAGCACTCCTGTAGGCCTCTCGGTTGTGAGCAAGATGGCCTGCTGCTGTTGCATCCATTTCCAGATCGTCAACGATGTCTTGCAGCCATCTTCGTCTTGGTCTTCTTCTTTTTCTTTTTCCCATTATGTATCCTTCCAATACGGTCTTCTCTAAATTATCATGACGTTTAATGTCTCCAAAATATTTAAGTCACAGAACCAGGCATAAAAATTGGAGGATACAATATTAACAACCTTCGGTATGCTGACGACACAGTACTGATAGCTGAGAGCCAACAAGACCTGCAAAATCTCTTGGATAAAGTGACCAAAGAAAGTGAACAGAAAGGCCTTACTTTGAACATCAAAAAGACAGAGACTATGGTTACATCTAAGAAACAGAATCCACCAGCATGCAGTATTAAATTAAACGGAACTATTCTAAAGCAGGTGCAGAAATTCAAATACCTTGGAGCAGTAATAACTTCAGATGGGAAATGCAGAACAGAATAGGCCAAGCAAAGACTGCATTTCAGAGAATGAGAAACATATTAGCTAACACATCTTTATCAATGAATGTTAGAAAACGAGTGCTAACATGCTATATTGAACCTATCTTGTTATATGGAAGTGAATCATGGGCAATAGGCAAGTCTGCACAAAAATCACTGGAAGCAGCAGAAATGTGGTTTATTAGAAGAATGTTGCGAATCCCCTGGACAGCAAAACTAACTAATGAAGAATGTATGAGAAGAGCTGTAGAGACAAAAAAACCTTGTCAAAAAGATAAGAGAGAGACAATGTACTTTCATAGGACATGCAATGAGAAGAGGGGGCATTGAAAATATTATAACAACAGGAAAAATAGAAGGAAGAAGATCAAGAGGAAGACCAAGAGAAATGATACTGGACAGTCTGACGGGATGGTGTGAGAGGAGATCACCAACTGAACTGATAGCCTGCATGAAGGATCGGATTCTCTGGAGAAGCATAATAGCCAACGCCAGTCGGCACGGCACATGATGATGATGATGATGATGATGACAGTACGATAGGTCACAGGCCAGTAGACATCGTGACTTAATCCCTTGGAGAGATAGAGGAGAACTTTTCTTCAGCTGCTTCTAAGAACAAGTCAAGGTTATAGTATTTTCTAAGAGAGATCAGTATCCAGAGGAATATATGTATTTTAAAACAGTTTTAACTCTGATATATTGTGAATATTGAGCATTGAGGTAGTAAATCAGCTCTGAACAACTAGAAAGTGATTAAATGATTTATAATTATCATAATAGATTAAATGACTTATCTATAGGTGCAACATCTATATGGGTAATATCATATAGAAGGAAAATCGAGAATGAAAAATGTCTCTCTCGATTAAAAAGAGTCGGACACAAATGGTTAAAAAGTAACAAAATTAATGAATATCAGCTGACCATACCTGTGTGAAGAGCTTAGTCTCGTTCTGTATGCGGCCACCCAGAATTAGATTGACCAATTCACGTCACTCAGGTGTGTCAGCTATACAAGTATGTATGGATGTGTGTTGTACAGCGGATAGATTGTGTGTAGAGCAAGGTACGGTCGGGGAGTTGTGATGTCCTGTCCTGGAATGTATCCGTTGTCATTGTTCGTGATGGCGTTTTTGATGCAAAGTCAACCCGTGCCACTCGTAGGGTGTCCAGTATCGTCAAATGTCGTCTTATATGGTGTATCCACGTCGTCAGTTGTGAAGTCTTGTGGGTGTGATACATGTGGTAAGTGTTTCAGTTTAAGATGTCTTCGTGACGTGTAACGTGAGCTGTACTCATCACGACTAAACGTGTTAGTGTAAAAGTAACATAAGTCGTGATATATCATATATGTTTGTAAGAATTACTAATTTGTGGATGGTTAATGTTGAACTAACGATTCCCGTTTTGTAACTCATTCATTTATATGCTATTTATGGAGCGTCGTGATAAATATGTGTCATGAAACTTGTCACGTGGCTTATGATATTTTTGCAGTGTTTCGTGGTTAAGTGTTCACTGTGTACACAACTGTCTGTGTCCTGTTGAATCATATTTGATATTTTAATTTGCATTCATTATCACGATTTTCATCATTCACTTTTGTAGAATGTTTGATTATCTGTGTACGTTTTGCCCAAAGCTTGGAGTGTTAAAACTGTGTTATGAATGAGCCATGAGAACCAGATGGTTCACTGTGCTATGTTATTTTTCAAGACAATAATTTGAAAAGAAAATATGAGTCTGATATTGAATGTCTAGACCGAGCTGCTGTTACAGCTCATTATTATTATTATTATTAAAGTTTGAGTTAATGCATTAATATAATGATTATGTGTCATACATGTTGCTTTTCTTGTGTGTCATGTTGAGATGTATGTTTACCCCCTGTGGGGTATTTGTCTTGGTATTGTAATAAACTGTATTCCAGATGTAGAAACTGTATGTTGGTTGTTAAAGTAAATGTTGTTGTTGTTATTGTTGCATTTGTTTCTGTGGATAATAAAGATGCATTTAGTTTTGGGGTTTACAGCTTTAGGAGTTGTGGGTAGGCCGGATGGAAATCAAGTATATTGGGGCAGAACCTATTTCCTCAAGCTGATTTGTGGTCAAGATGCTGTTCTACGTCCATTTGGTGATCAAGATGCTGTTCTACGTCAATCTTGTTGTCAGGATGTTGTTTTACCTGCATATACTGGTCAAGATTATGTACAATCTTCATGTGGTGGTCAACATGTTGTTTTACCTCCATGTAGTGGTTAAGATGCTGTTTTACCTCCATGTGATGGTCAAGATGTTGTACAATCTTCATGTGGTGGTCAAGATGCTGTTTTACCCCCATGTAGTGGTCAAGATCCTGTACAATCTTCATGTGGTGGTCAAGATGCTGTTTTACCTCCATGTAGTGGTCAAGATCCTGTACAATCTTCATGTGGTGGTCAAGATGCTGTACAACTTTCATGTGGTAGTCAAGATGCTGTTTTACCTCCATGTGGTGGTCAAGATGCTGTTTTACCTCCATGTGGTGGTCAGGATGTTGTTTTACCTCCATGTGGTGGTCAAGATGTTATTTTACCTCCATGTGGTGGTCAAGATCTTGTTTTACCTCCATGTGGTGGTCAAGATCTTGTTTTACCTCCATGTGGTGGTCAAGATGCTGTACAACTTTCATGTGGTGGTCAAGATGTTATTTTACCTCCATGTGGTGGTCAAGATGCTATTTTACCTCCATGTGGTGGTCAAGATCTTGTTTTACCTCCATGTGGTGGTCAAAATGCTGTACAATTTTCATGTGATGGTCAAGATGCTGTTTTACCTCCATGTGGTGGTCAAGATCTTGTTTTACCTCCATGTGGTGGTCAAGATGCTGTACAATTTTCATGTGATGGTCAAGATGCTGTTTTACCTCCATGTGGTGGTCAAGATGCTGTACAATTTTCATGTGATGGTCAAGATGCTGTTTTACCTCCATGTGGTGGTCAAGATCTTGTTTTACCTCCATGTGGTGGTCAAGATGCTGTTTTACCTCCATGTGGTGGTCAAGATGTTATTTTACCTCCATGTGGTAGTCAAGATGCTATTTTAACTGCATGTAGTTTTTCCTGTTTTTCAGGAAGTGAAAGGAAAGTCCTCAGAGCTCATGCGCCAGTGTCTCCAGACAGGCAAAGTGAAGATGCTGCCAAAAGATCCACAACGTGGAATTTGTTGTTTAAAGGAGATGCTACAACAGCAGAGAGACAAGAAAATTGCAAAACATGGAGGGCTGCTGCAACATTTTTTTTAAAAATGCACTTCGTTCATTAGCTCAAAGGGTTCCATGCCTGTAGAAGCTGGTAATCATAGTAATCAATTCTGTGTGGTCTTTGGTACCTCTAGTCGCTGTGGTTTCTTGTTTTTTTTTTCCCGTGCCATTTGGTCAGCCTGCCAGGGTGCTTTGTCTGCCGAACGTTCCAGTGATTTTCATGCTCTCTTCCAACTTCTGTCTTCTCGTGGCGTGTCAGAAGAAGTTTAACAGTCCCTTCCTGAAGTTTTCCGTACGGGTTCTCGCTAGTGCTTCAGTGTTCGAGCACACAGATTAGGTCGTTTTTCAGTGCAGGAGGTCAGCGGAGCTGCGGTTTTGTCTCAGTCAGTTGCTTCTGCAGCTTCTCTGATAACTTCTATAGCAGATCTTGGCTCTGTCTGACCATGTATTTCAGATTCTAACCAAAAAAACACAGAATAATATTGTTTATTTATTATAGAAGAAACGGAGTGAAATGACGATTAGTAAAGCGGGTAATAAATAAAGTTAAATGAAAACAATGATTGGGCTTTATAAAAGACATGTTGAGCGTAGAGGTAGCGCAGGTTATAGCAGAATGTCTTCTCAAGGTAAAGGAAGTGTTTTCTGATTTGATTTCTTCCCGCTGTAGTTAACACAGCAGTAAAAACAAGCACCTGGTACTTGTGCTTAGGAAAACTAACACAAAAGATACAGAGTATTTGTCTGTAACAGGAGCTGTTCTTGAGGACATTGTTGTTAGTGTGTGTACGGAAGAAAATGATATTCAAATAAAATCGGTTTCATGAATATGACAACTTCCGACGCGAAAACAAGTAAGAAGAACACAGAAGAACCATCAGTGATGAAAAGTGCAGAAAACTGAGAAAAACTAACAAAAGCCACACAAAATTTCCGCTGTAAGCTTTCGTCGGGGCAACGGAATCATACTAACCGTAATAAAAAAATAAAAATAAAATAGCCCACAATTGAACAAAAAAAACTATGAGAATGCCAGTGTGTAGTATTACTGAGGATACTTTTCTTGGTTGGAAACGATTTTGAAGGAAACAGAGGAGTGGAAAGCCCTGATTTACTACTGCAGAATGAAAGCGAAATGACAGTTTTCTGCTTCGTTTGCCCATAGTTTCGCTTGTTCGTTCAGTAGATGAGAAACAACACCATAGCCTCGGGGTATGGCCAATTTAGACGCCCACATAAATAAAAAAAAAGGTAGAGACAAAAGACACTTTATAATACAGGTAATCCGAAGGCAGGTTGGCAGGTAATACGTCTTTGCTTCTGCGTACCTGAGGGCTTTAGACAAACGTTATAAATGACGTGTCCGGGCCCAGGGACATAAAAACTGGTTGATGACGTGGACATTGGATTAGAGTGGGAACTTGTCTGGGAGAGGGGCAAGGTCGAATCAATTGCTGATGTTCTACTGCTGTATATATATATATATATATGTATGTATAAATGTATGTATATATATATGTGTGTGTGTGTGTGAGAGAGAGAGAGAGAGAGAGAGAGAGAGACATAAAACAACTAAAGAGGCCACGGAGAAGAACAGACAGAACTACACAAATGGGCATGCATCTTTCCCATCGCAACATGTGCCCCTGTGAGACCTGGACACTTAACAAAACAGCTGAGAAACACATAAATGCCTTCGAATGTAAATGCTACAGAGGAGTTCTCCAAATATCGTGGACACAAAAAAGAACAAATATATCTATACTACAAGAGCTTAATATTGAAGAAGGCTGGCTAGTAAAGAGGATTAAAGAGAGAAAACCTAAATATTTTGGACACATTAAACGTCATGATAATTTAGAGAAGACCGTATTGGAAGAGTACGTAGTGGGAAAAAGAAAGAGAGGAAGACCAAGGCGAAGATGGCTGCAAGACATCCTTGATAATCTGCAGATGGATGCATTAACAGCAGGGCATCTTGCTCATAACTTAGAGGCCTACAGGAGAGCTGTTGGGGGGGGGGGGGGGTAAAGTTCCGCAAGGGACATGCAAGTGACTAACTGACTGATCAAAGCGATTTGCTTCCTTTTTTTTTAACAAGAAAAAAACCGAAGGTTTTGGAAGTCGTCGGTTGCTGTAACCTGTTTATAATATAAAAAAGCTAATTTTAAAAAAACAACCAGCAAAATCAGGCTAGTAGAAGAATGATGACGTTCAACATGTATAGAGGAGAATCAGCCAGTTTTGACTTCAGCTGAGCATGTGAGCATTTTGTAAAGATTAAATCTCGTTGCTTATATTTACTTCCTGCTGAAGTTTGTAAAGTTTGTTTAATTTTACATTTAAAAAAAACAAAACGCATGAATTACCGAAGCATGATTTGACAAAGGAATCATGGTATAGTCGTGGATTAGCTTTGTACACAGTGTTCTCTAGTCTTTGTCTAAAGAGACTGACCACAAGGCAGGAGAGTACCTGTTTCGGCCTGCTGCTGTTTCATCAAATATTCACAGATGACTTCTATATCTAGAGGCCACTCCACCATCCAATAATCGGTGGATGTACCTGCTGGAAGGACATGTCATGAGAAGACAGAAGTTGAAGAGCCTGGTAATGACTGGAAAATTCACGAGAAAAATTAAGAGAGGATGAGCAAGAGAAAAATACGTCAGTGGACTGACCAAGTGCCATGGAAAAAAAGAAAAGCATTTTACGTATCGGAAACACCAAGGATCGTACAAGATGGAGAAGCATGTCGCCAACGCCAACCGACATGGTACATTATACTACTACCACAAATAAAAATAATAATAACATTGTATTGATAAAACCTGTATTTTGGAAAGTACTTTATGGATGGTGAAAGACAGGTATAACTTACCTGCTTCAGAGAATCCTGGCGCGATCATCTACACGAAGGAATACAGTATCAGGGTCTCTTTGTTGTGCGTAGAGTATGAAGGAAGAATTAGTAGTGGTAATAATAGTAGTAGTAGTAGTAGTAGTAGTAGTAGTAGTAGTAGTAGTAGTAATAGTAGTAGTAGTAATAGTAGTAATAGTAGTAGTAATCGTAGTAGTAGTAGTAATAGTAGTAGTAGTAGTAGTAATAGTAGTAGTAGTAGTAGTAATAGTAGTAGTAGTAGTAGTAATAGTAGTAGTAGTAGTAGTAATAGTAGTAGTAGTAGTAGTAATAGTAGTAGTAGTAGTAATAGTAGTAGTAGTAGTAGTAGTAGTAGTAATAATAATAGTAGTAGTAGTAGTAGTAGTAGTAGTAATAGTAGTAGTAGTAGTAGTAGTAATAGTAGTAGTAATCGTAGTAGTAGTAGTAATAGTAGTGGTATTAGTAATAGTAGTAGTAGTATTAGTAGTAGTAGTAGTAGTATTAGTAGTAGTAGTAGTGTAGCAGCAGCAGTAACAGCAGCAGCAGCAGAAGTAGTAGTAGTAGTAGTAGTAGTATTAGTAGTAGTAGTAGTAGTAGTAGCAGCAGTAGTAGTAGTTAGTAGTCTCAACTCTAGGATATTTGAACGTTCTATGGAGGTTCTGTAATGGGAACACATTACCTTTACTTTCACTATGAAATATTTCTACAGCTTTCTCTGATCAGTTTTCCCCCATCATTACAATACGATAGCTTTTTTACATGAACACAAACGTTAACTGTCAACTGCTGATGGAACAGGTAGCAGACCTGTGCCTGCAAGGCTGAAGCTAAAAAAAAAAAAGCTTAAAACTAACGAGGCAAGGAAGATGTAACAAATCCTTGAAATGTTATAAGAGAGCGACTGAAGAAAAAAAAAAGTAACCGCAAATCAAGGGATGTAATCATTGAAATAATATTTGAAAAAAAAAACTGGAGGGCGAGTCGAAAAGTTTTTTCATATATCTTTCAATGACCATGTCCCTTATTGACTCGGCCTCGTTTGTTAAATAAATTATAAATCTGACCACTGATAGGATAAAGTTCATCGGCCGGTCCTGCCACTTTATTGTATACAACATTATCTCTTATAGAAAATAGGTTTTAAATTCTAAATAATAATTAAAGACTCCAAGATTACGAAGTGATAGGAAGAAAATTAGACAATAACAAGACAAAAAACAATTCTTCGAATTCTTACATTTTAGAATATCTTCTGGGCGGTCAAGTTTTCGGTGTATTTTATCGTTTTATAGAATACCTTGTGCTATGGTCTTCACTTTATTAAGTTGAAGAGTTTCTACTGAGAGTCTTCGGTCTTCTTCATCTTTTTCTCTGCCAGGCTGGCATTGGCTGTCGTGCTTTTCCACAACTCCCTGCATCGAGTGCTGATTACAATCTGTGTTGGTGCTTTTTGTCTGTCCTCTCTAATCAGCCCATCCAGCATTTTCTCTCTCTCTGTATCTACTTTGATCTCTTTTGCCTTCTATCTTTCCCGTTGTCACAAAGTATTCTAGCTTGTCTTCCCGTATACTAAGAATCTGGATTATCTTTTTCTGACTTTTGTTATTGTTTGTCTCATCTCTCCGACTGCATTTTGTTAGTCTTAATTTTATTAAATTAAAGAATATCTACGGAGTTATAACAGTTTTAAACCCTGAGACTAACGAATATCAACCGATAGATAACAGTTTAAACCGCTAAGCTAAAGGGCATCTACTTAGAAGTAAAAGTTCTAAAGCCGTGAAGCTAAAGAATATCTACTGAGAAGTGAGAATTTAAGCCTGAATCTAAAGAATGTCTACTGAGAAGTAACCGTGGAGCTAAGGAATATCTACTGAGAGATGACAGCTTCTAGACTGTTGAACTAAGAAACATTTCATCTTTATGTCTCTAAGATAAGATGGAACAAGAAATTTCTGAAAATCAAAGAACACTGAAGAATTGGAGGGGCTGAATACAAGAAAAGACAAATAAAATATTTTATTTTTATAATTTTCCTAGTTTGAGGGTTATTTCTCCCATCCAAAAGCCCACCGTATGAGGTACGATCGCTTGACTGGAGTGCCAGTACCTTCTTTACAAATCTAGTCCCTCCTCTCTCTCTCTCTCTCTCTCTCCTTCACATGTAACATCCGATGCAGTATGAAGCAGGATGATTTTCTTTCTCCAAGCCATACATTTTCTATTCTCACTTTCAGATGATATTTTTTTTTTATTAAAGAGACACACAAATGTCGATTTTGACGTAAATCCCAATCATTATATTCTTAAATACCCCCGGAAGGTTGAAGACCTCAGCCCTATTAGGACCCAAACCTGTCTCCTGGAACAAGAGACATCTCTAAAGCAGCCTCCGCTAACCAGGCAAAATCTGACAGGTGATGGCAGCGAACAAAGCTCAAACGTCCAATCCGATCTTTAATTGAGCCCTTTTAAGAACAAAATGACCTCAATGTGAACGTCAAACACGAAAGGTGCTACAACTGTGGATCGATACTTACAACGCCATACACTAGTCTATTCTGTGTACTTCGTTGTCTGTAACTATCTCCCTTGACAACCAATCAACGAGTGCAGAAACAAGAAGGGATAACTCGCAATGAATTTTACACGTCTCCTGTAATACTAATTGGTAATTCTGTGAAAATAGTTCAAAATTTGGACTTCAATGTTTCCAATTTTTTTTTTCTCTTTACGAAACTAAACTACCCTATTAGACAAGTAATTGCCATCATTACTGTATGTTGTTTTCCTCAATTAAATCAGAGTCGATTAAAGAACGAAAAAAAAAATATTACGATCTGGAACAAACATCAACATTTATGAGTTTAACGCTTACTTAACAAAGGATAAAAATCGTTTCTTGGTTTCCTCTCTTCTACAACCTGATTTCCTCGGATGTTTCAAATATTGAAAGAAATTGTCTCTTTCATGTTTCACATCTCGCACATTATCTGAACCTCAAAAGGGTCATTCTTCCCCCAACCCAACCCCCCCCCCCCCGGGTAACATCGTCTTCTATGTTGATGCTATAAAAAACATACATAAGTGGGCGGTATCTTCCTATTAGCGGCACTACATATACACTTAAGCATACTTTACGCTAGTGTATAACTTAAAAGAGAAACAGACAAGTAAATATATAAGTTTTATTTTTTAAGTCAAGTACTGCCGACTTTGTTAAGAAGAACATAGATCTTTTTCTTCTCTCTCTTTTTCTTTTTTTTTTTTCTTTTCTTAAAATTTGCCAGAGGGAAGTGGAGATAATTAACGAATTCAATACCAGGTATCCAACAAAAACCCCGTTAATCGTTTCGTTGCTAACAGTTTTAAGTGACAAGTTTTGCATTGTCCTGGTATACAGAGCACCTAAGAAGCGCAACTGGAGAAAAGACCCGAAACAAAACCTAATTAATTCTTAGAAGTTGGGAGAAAAAAGCGAAGAAAAACTAATAGGAGGTTAGACTTTTTAATGACGCGCACGTGCGCACGAACAAAGTGCTGGGCGTAGCATCCAGTGGAGAGTTAGATGCGTAATCAAAGAATTCGTGCAGGAGTGCGTCCATTGTTCCAGGCCGGCGTCAGACTCTAGAACGACTAGGGTCAACATGAGCGCTGTTAAAAGTTAATTGCCTGATAGTTGGACGTGAAACCCATTTTGTTAAATAAACCTTGTCTTAATGTTTTGGTATTATCCTGAGATTCAGAAACCAGAATATGTGTTAGTAACTTCTTTTTTTTTTTTTTTTAAATCCTGATTTCTCTCTGTCTTGCGTTATGTTTTACTTCCTGAAACTCGAAAATTTTCCATCAGTGAACCTTTATATCCGGATCCATCCATACACTCACCCATATCATTGATAAAGCATTGATTGTTCAACACAGTTTGTGGAGTCGTACAGGGCAGCTAGTAATTGTGTCCACTGTTAGCGATCTGCAACCGGCAGGTGTGGCAGATGTGTGTCTTTGTCTCAAGGGTTTGTCGTCAAGATTTTCTCCTTCATTGTCTCTTCTTTCTATTTTTGTTCAGGTAATCTGCCCATGAAGAGGAGCGATAACTTGACTCTGAAATAAGATGCTCCTGCTGTAAGTTCTGTACGATATACTTCTAACTAGTTCGTGATGTTCTTGACAGCCGCTAGCATGCTGAAATTCTTTTTAAAAAAAACTCAAGCCAGTTCTTCTTCTTCTTCTTCTTCTGCATTCAGTTTCGTATGCTCAGCATTCTAAACATGGAGTCAGGTTGCCTCCATGAATGCTGCTGTCAGCAAGAGATCTTCGCATGAACCCAAGAGTTTCTCCTTCATGTCTCTCTCTGGGCCATACTTAGCTTCAGAAGTCTCTGTAAATGGTGAAGATCTATAGCATGAGTCCGGTGTCCGTTTTGATACATGGATTGGGCTGTTAGTGCATATTTTTTATTAGTGCATATTTTATGTTAGTGCATATTTTATCTTCCAGAGCTGAGCGCTG
Organism: Achatina immaculata; assembly: GCA_009760885.1. Classification (NCBI taxonomy): domain Eukaryota; kingdom Metazoa; phylum Mollusca; class Gastropoda; order Stylommatophora; family Achatinidae; genus Lissachatina; species Lissachatina immaculata. The sequence goes on along the minus strand of CM019702.1, from coordinate 80,255,531 downwards.
AGTTAAAATGCCCGGTTTGTAAACTAAAGACTGTAAGTCAAATATAAAACCAAATGGGAGAGAAAGTGAGCATCAAGCTTATGAAAGGAATGATTCCAATCACCAGCTTGAATAGAGGAGAGCAAGACAAGATCTTCAGACATAGGCTACAGCAGTCTGAGATATCACATGTACAAAAGCTGAAGTTCTGCAGAGGTGATGAGTGTGGCTCTGGGAAAGCGATTGCAAGTTACCTACTGCAAGAGTACCCCGCACATGAAGAGTACGGAAGGTACGCATTGCCATCATCAATACCTGTCCAGACCAAACTGTCTGGTGATGTCTGAGGCTAACTGCTGCCTTCTTCACAGATATTCTAACGTGTTGTCTGAGAATGTCCGAAGAAGAAAACGTAGTAGATATAAGCTCAAAAAAAAACTATGATGAAAGTGAGATCTTTTGGCTCTTCTTCTTCTTCTTCTTGATTTTCATTGCAGCCGATGCGGTGAAGATGTTGATGTACAGCTTCATATCAAAAGATATTGGAAGCTAGTTACAGCGGTTAATTTTTTTTTCACTTTCTAAGCATAGCTTTAAAAAAAAGAAAGGGGGGAGGGTTGTTACACTACATCTCTAACAAACTCCACCGTCATGGAAATAATGGCAAAAAATGCACCGTTAGCCAGACTAGGCCTTACACCTGGGGTACCAACGGAGGGGTGGGGGTGAGTCTTGGTCGGCTATGATTCGCTAACCCTAACGCTAACTTGTTAGCTATGGGTCGCTAACTGTCAAATCGAACACTTTTTCAACCCCCTCCCCTCCCATCCCTTTGTGCCCCCCCCCCAACCCAACCTTACTCAAACAGATCTAAAAATATATTTCTATTTACTCTACAACTTGATCAATTCATATCCAACTGAGCAAACAGTAATATAAGAACAAGGCGTTACACATGATCATCGTATATAATACTTAAGACAGGGTCTTGGTAGACAAGTTCAAAACACAAGTCATCTTTAACACAGTCACATCGCATCGGCTGTCGAGATGGCTTTTAGAAATAAAATAAACACGACAAAAATACAAGAAATCATCCATAAGAGGCTGTGAAATAGTAAATCCATAGCTATAATTGCCGACCAGCGGTGAAACAGCACATTTATCGTTTAATTGCGTATTTTAATTGTTCCACGTCGGCGTTTTTAATGTTTATCTGAAATCTCCCCTGCGATTTCTACAAAAACGGTGCCTACACTGCTCTGTGATTATCGCCCCTCCTTCATTATCATCCTAGTGAGTGCAATTAGTCTTAAAAGAACTTTCTAGCGAAATCGATGTTTTCATTTGCTGCTTTTTATTTTCCCAGGTGAACAGATTGAGTAGAGCCAGGTTTTGGATCTAGTGACCCCTGAAGATGAAATAGAATAATGGTATATGGTATAATCCAGGGGTTCTTTAAACTTGCTTTTCCACGTGAACCCTCCTCATCTATCTTTTTTCTATCTTCCCTAATCCGCAGTGGTCTCTTGTGCCGTGAGGTGTTCTACCTTCCCTAATCCGCAGTGGTCTCTTGTGCCGTGAGGTGTTCTACCTTCCCTAATCCGCAGTGGTCTCTTGTGCCGTGAGGTGTTCTACCTTCTCTAATCCGCAGTGGTCTCTTGTGCCGTGAGGTGTTCTACCTTCTCTAATCCGCAGTGGTCTCTTGTGACGTGAGATGTTGAGAGGAAATGCAGTTGGCCGGGTTTTTTTAAAATGTGTTTCTTTGCCCCGTATGAGCGGCGATGTTCATGCCGTAATTCGTGAATGTTTCTAGAACTCTGTTTATCCATCTTTTCCGAGGGTCTTCCTCTTGAGCTGTGTCCTGTAGTTTTTTTTTTTTTTTTTTTTTGGTTGAAAGCCTTCGTAGCTGACTTAATATGCGTCATTCTCATTAAGTGGCCAAACCGCTTACTTTTTTTTTCCTCTCTGTATTGTAGGCGTGATGTAGTTTTTACCAGTTGTCTTATGTCGTCATTTCTTAGCTTGTCCCTCCTAGTGACGTTTGCTGCTTTTCTTAGGCATCTCATTTCGCATGTTTCTATAGAGAAAAACAAAACTAAACAAAACATTATTTATGTGGGTGGGCGATGGGCTTGAAAAGAGTTGAGTCCATTGAAAAAAAAAACTCGCCACGTTCATAAAGGCAACGAAATAACGTGACGTTCATGAAGGCAACAAAATAAAGTGATATTTATAAAGGCAACAAAATAACGTGACGTTTATAAAGGCAACAAAAGAACGTGACGTTTATAAAGGCAACAAAAGAACGTGACGTTCACGTTTTTTAAAGAGTTTAACTTTGGAGGTTTTCGGACCTTCAAGAAAAGAGATGAAACCCAAAAGCAAGTAGAAAGATAGGGGTCCTAGGAGTGATCCCCTTTATCAGCAGGACAGAGAACGAGCAGGGACATGATCTCAGACCCTGCATAGTCCACAGCATAGTGATATATCACGTGTACAACGCGACGAATATAGGCGCACCTGATGAATGTGAATATGATAGTCTTGGATCTGTTGGGAGACTGCCCTGAATAGGAAGGCCTAAGCAGGTACACGTGACCGTCAGTTCGCAGCATAGCAACCCATCTTCAAGCCGTGTACTTGTTTTGATGACCCAGAGCGAGCTTCTTAAGGGGTACCCATGTCTGAGCAAGAATTTTTAGAAGCGATGAAGAAGGAGGTGGAGAAGAGGAAAGAGAAGAAAAATAATGAGAAAGAAAACAATAACGAAAGACTATGATGAGTGGCACATTGGAAACGTTCTTCACTGTTCGCTCTCGAAAGGGCGTTAGTTGCGTTCTGTCGCAGTTATCATCTTTTGGTCCAAAATATTCGACTTCGGCTCTGCTTATTTTATTTCTTTCTTTTTGTTGTTGTATATTTCGATCCCTATTCACTTGACCAGACTGTTTCAATGACGCCACCGGGATGTAGAGTAGGGTCTTGGCCAGCAATAGCTTGTTAGGTTAACGAAAACAACCAGCTATGGCTAGCTATGTTAATCAGTTCGGGTGCTGAGAAATAATGAGGCAAATCTGGTGCTAAAGTACGCCATCGTGAAGACCGATATGTTAGGCCGAAAAGCTCAGATATCACAGCCAGCTCAGCTACAAACCGTGATACAGCCCAAACAACGCCATATTAAATAGACGAGAAGAAAGGGGAATTGAGGAGATTTATGTTAATGTTTCTCTGCAAATAATGGATCCTGGAAAAAATGCTACTACTATGAACAGCTAGATCTGTCTGTCTGTTTGTCGGAGCCACAAATATCTAATACAGTAAAGGTATAGTGCTAGTGTAGTAGTGGCATCTTAATCAGATCGAACAGATCAAGCCTAGCCAATCAAGCCCCCACTTCTCCTCTGGTTCTGCTAGTAACAGGCTCAGCACGCCTACCTGAAGCAGTGCTCGGTGTGGGAGGCCAACGGCCCTGCTTCCCCCCCCCCCCCCCCCCAAACCTCCTCTCCGTTTTTTTTTTATTATTGTTACCGATAAAATTCAGGAAAACACTCACAGCATTCCTTCTATCTGTGGACAGAGGGCTCGATGGCTGCTCACCTTGGGAACCGGCTTGGGTCTCCAGGGCCATTGGCTCCGTAATCCACTCCCAGTTTGATTCAGCCATTTTTATTTCACCATCTTCACGACATCGACTGCTAAGAACATCTTGCTTGCAGTCTTGGAGAGTTCCAAAAGCAAGGAAAGACTTGCATCTATAGCGTAATTAAACAATTTTAGATCGGCTCCACTGAATTTTGCTGTATTGATCGAAAGCTCTACTTTACTCTTCTTTAAACTTCAGTGAAACTTATACCTAGTTTCTCTCTCTCCCTCTCTCTCTCTCGCCCTCTCTCTCCCTCTCTCTCTCGCCCTCTTTCTCTCTCCCTCTCTCTCTCCCTCCCTCTCTCTATCCCTCTATCTCTCCCCCTCTCTCCCTCTCTCTGTCTCCCCCTCTCTCTCTCCCTCTCTCTCTCTCCCTCTCTCTCTCTCTCTTTTTCATTGTCATTCAGAAATTGTCCAAGCGATATACAGCACAAGAGATTCTGTAAATGTATACTTAGTTTTTTTTTTTTTACGTTTTCCGCTTTTCCTATTAAATACTCACTTAAGGGACAAAGAGGACAGGGGAAAAAAACAAAGATTACACACACACACAAAGCCTTTTATTACTTATCAGATTTGCATATCCGCCGTATAGCATCCTTTGTTATCACTAGAATTATAACAGGAGACATAAAGTAAGTACCACACCATCTGTTACATGAGCTTTTGTGATCCCCGCTGTCCGCTCTGGCAACAGCGTCATAAAAACTGACGGCCAATGACATTAGCACAACCTGGACGCAACCCGTAGTCATGAAAGTCGCGTTCTCTGAAAGCGGAATTGCAAGCAAATGCACAGCAATACTCATTGCTTTCGTGGCTGTAACGTTTAAAAAAATAGAGCCCGGGATAGAACACTAATGAGAAATGGGCGACGGAAACTCGTATAATGTGTGCGATATTTTCCGTGGCCTCCGAACGACTGTCACCAACAAATGGCGTCCTTAGTCGAGTAGTGTTTTCAAATGGCCCGTTGTGATCACTCAAAAAAGTAAACAAGAACGAGTAGATAGACTGTCTGTCAGCTTGCCCATTACTGCTCTTCAATGTGTTTGTGCGTGTTTTTTTTTTTTAAATTTGAATAATCCTTTGGCTTTTCTTCAAAAGAAGGCGAGCGTAGATCCAAGTATTCAAGAGAACAGACTGAAGAATAGTGGCACAGGAATGTGGAAAACGGGAAGACAGTATGGAAGGAACGGGATATGATTTAAAGCCCATATCTTCCTTAATCTGACGGCTCACTGGTGGGTGTCCTGGTCAGCACAGAACGCCTGGCTGCCTTTTCTCCTTAGCTCCAGAAGAAACCAGGTCGTCCAAAGGGATGACTGGCAGATCTCCCGGTCAGATTCGAACCATAGGCTTTTGCCGTGAAATATGGCGTTACTATTACACTTCTCTAATTCCCTACTACTTTTTTTTTACTTCACTACTACTTCTCTACTTCCATATTGTTTCTCTATCCTGCTACTACTTCTCTCTTTCCCTAATATTTCTCTACTCTGTTACAATTTCTTTACTTCTCTACCATTTCTCTACTGTTACTATTTCTCTCCTTCCATACTATTTCTCTACTTCTCTACTACTTCTCTACTATTTCTCTACCTCTCTGCTGCCCTACTACTTCTCTGCTTCCCTACTATTTCTCTACTTTTCTACTACCCTACTACTTCTCTACTTATCTACTACTTTTCTACTTCTCTACTACCCTACTACTTCTCTACTTCCCTACTATTTCTCTATTTCCCCATTTTTTCTGTACCTCTCTACTACCCTACTACTTCTCTACTTTCCTACTACTTCTCTACTTTCCTACTACTTCTCTACTTCCTTACTATTTCTCTTCTGCTCTATTACCCTACTACTTCTCTACTTCCCTACTATTTCTCTACTTCTCTACTTCTCTTCTACCCTATTACTTCTCTACTTCTCTACTACTTCTCTAATTCCCTACTATTTCTCTACTTCTCTGCTTCTCTACTACCCTACTACTTCCCTACTATTTCTCTACTTCCCTACTACTTCTCTACTACTTCTCTAATTCCCTACTATTTCTCTACTTCTCTGCTTCTCTACTACCCTACTACTTCCCTACTATTTCTCTACTTCCCTACTATTTCTCTACCTCTCTACTACCTTATTACTTCTCTACTACCCTACTATTTCTCTACATCTCTTCTACTTTACTACTTCTCTACTACCCTACTACTTCTCTACTACCCTATTACTTCTCTACTACCCTACTATTTCTCTACTACCCTACTACTTCTCTACTACCCTACTACTTCTCTACTACCCTACTACTTCTCTACTACCCTACTACTTCTGTACTACCCTACTACTTCTCTACTACCCTATTACTTCTCTACTACCCTACTACTTCTCTACTACCCTATTACTTCTCTATTCCCCTACTACTTCTCTAGTTCTCTACTAAACTACTACTTCTCTACTCCCCTACTATTTCTCTAATCCTCTACTACCTACTACTTCTCTAGTTCTCTACTAAACTACTACTTCTCTACTCCCCTACTATTTCTCTAATCCACGACTACCTACTACTTCTCTACTACCCTATTATTTCTCTAATTCTCTACTACCCTACTACTTCTCTACTATCCTACTACTTCTCTACTCCCCTACTATTTCTCTATTTCTCTACTACCCTACTACTTCTCTACTACCCTATTACTTCTCTACTACCCTACTATTTCTCTACTACCCTACTACTTCTCTACTACCCTACTACTTCTCTACTACCCTACTACTTCTCTACTACCCTACTACTTCTGTACTACCCTACTACTTCTCTACTACCCTATTACTTCTCTACTACCCTACTACTTCTCTACTACCCTATTACTTCTCTATTCCCCTACTATTTCTCTAGTTCTCTACTGCCCTACTACTTCTCTACTCCCCTACTATTTCTCTAATCCTCTACTACCTACTACTTCTCTAGTTCTCTACTACCCTACTACTTCTCTACTCCCCTACTATTTCTCTAATCCACGACTACCTACTACTTCTCTACTACCCTATTATTTCTCTATTTCTCTACTACCCTACTACTTCTCTACTATCCTACTACTTCTCTACTCCCCTACTATTTCTCTATTTCTCTACTACCCTACTACTTCTATACTATCCTACTACTTCTCTACTACCCTACTACTTCTCTATTACCCTACTACTTCTCTACTATCTTACTACTTCTCTATTACCCTACTATTTCTCTACTTCTCTACTTCTCTACTTCTCTTCTACCCTACTACTTCTCTATTACCCTACTACTTCTCTACTTCCCTACTACTTCTCTATTACCCTACTATTTCTCTACTTCTCTACTACCCTACTACTTCTCTACTACCCTACTACTTCTCTACTACCCTTCTACTTCTCTACTATCTTACTACTTCTCTAGTTCTCTAGTACCCTTCTACTTCTCTACTATCTTACTACTTCTTTAGTTCTCTACTACCCTTCTATTTCTCTACTCCCTTACTATTTCTCTACTTCCCTACTACTTTAATACTTCTCTACTATCATACTACTTCTCTACTTCCCTTATATCTCTCTACTACTCTACTATTTCTCTACTATCCTACTACTTCTCTACTACTTCTCTACTTCCGTACTACTTCTCTACTACCCTACTACTTCTCTACTTCCCTACTACTTCTCTACTACCCTACTACTTCTCTACTACCCTACTATTTCTCTACTTCTCTACTTCCCTACTACTTCTCTACTACCCTACTACTTCTCTACTTCCCTACTACTTCTCTACAACCCTACTACATCTCTACTTCCCAACTATTTCTATACGTCGCTAATCAAGCTTCCTGACAAACTCAACAAGCTATGAAAACCAAACATCATTCACTTACTGGAAGTGATATAATTTTTTTTTGTTAATGTTAAAAGGTTCTTGTATTTCCCTTTCAGATAAGCGCTCCAATCTCTTTGTGTAGGTCTGAATTCATCAGGCTGCACCAACTCCGTAGCACAAGTGGTGGCCATGACAAAAGGAAACGATGAGGAGCTGGAAGAGACTATATAACCTTTTGTCCCAGAAACTCCTTCGACATCGACTCGACCATTGCCAGCCACTCCCTTGCAAGTAATGAATGATCATGATCTTCTACTTCAACTTGTGGAATAGAATAAAACGGTGAGCAAGCAATAGAAAAGAAGAAGCAGGGAGAAAGAAATACAGAGAAAACGGAAGTTGAGGAAATAAATGTTAAGGAAAAACACATTTAGAGAAATATTGAGTAAATGATGATTGCCGATGAGGTTGAAAGACTCACCGAAGACAGGAAAAATTGGCGAACTACTTTGCGAGCCCCATGTGACGTTTAACGGCGCGGGAAGGATATAAGATATAAGATTATTGCCGAAAGATGACTAGAGTACATGGCAGTAACAGAAGAAGTGAAAGAGAGATAGAGGGAGAAACAGGGAGGGGTGGGGGAGGTAGAATAGATGAAAATGAGCATCGTTGGCAGAAGAATGAAGAGGGGTATGATATAAAACTGTAGATGAAAATCATTGAACATGGAAACAAACAAACAAAACCAAAAAAAAAAAGAAGGAAATTTTAAAGTATCTCTGTACTTCCTCTCCTGTCTCCCTGGAATGATGTTCTTTGCAGCTGATACGGTGAAGATGTTGAGGCATAACATCTTGTCGGATTGCAAGCGAGTTACGAAAGCCACTTTTTTTTCAGCCCTCGTGTGCAGCTAAAGAGCAGATGGTGTGCAAATACTTCTCTAGCAGACTTATGGCGATCCAGGATAGGTCTGTTACCCGGGGGGAGGGGGGGTACAAGAGAGAGGTGAGACTAGGGTCTTGGTCAGCAGCGGTTCTCCAACCCTGACGCTAGCAAATCATCTATGAGTCGCTGACTGCCATATCGAACAGCGTCTACGCCAGCGAAGGTGATTGCGCAGTGTAACGACAGAAAACAACCAACATCAATGGCTACTGTGTTCTTCTGTTATTTCTCGTCCTGATTGTCTTTTTCCTCTTTTGTTTCCTTTACTTTTGTCTCGTTTTTATGTTGGCTCCGGTATAAATCATTTTCACCATCGACCACATCATACTTTGCTTCTTCTCATTTTCTCTCCCTGATTTTCTTTCTATGAAGCAGCCCGCACTCCGTACTTATGTCTGGTCATAAGTTACAGTGACTGCGTTTACGACCTTCCATAAGTCAGTATAGAGAAAGACTCATAAAATATCGGGTTTTAGTAATAGCCTGGCCCAAACATTACTGGATCCTACCGCTTTCGTGAAGGTAATCCATCACAAAGGGACATTACCCCTGAGGCAATATTCTGCAGCGGTGGCAGCAGCATCACCGACGTGACAATGGCTGTTGAAACGTTTTGATCTTCCATTCTCCTGTTTTGCTTCCTTTTTTTTTTTGTCTCTCTCCTAAGTTTTGCACTTTCGTAAGTCGTTTAAGTTTTGTTCATGTCAGTGTGTGATGTATAACCCGGGCCTTCACGGTCAATCCGTGACTGGGAGACTTAAAACGTTAAAGCTGCAGATCTGTTTGAGGTCGTATTAAGATGACGGCGGTGAATCATCGTTAACTTTTTTTTTTTCTTTTTTCAAAAACAAATTTAACATAAAGACAGTGTTAATTTTAAAAGCCTGTTAATTGGTGAAAAAGTTCCATTAACAAAAATACGTAAATAAACACTAATTCTGTGCTTTAAAAGAGGGGGGAGGGGAATAGTTTAGATGTGTCTCTCTTGACTAATTTTATCTATTTTAAATGTGTCTCTCTCGACTAATTTTTACTTGTTTTTTTTTTATACGGGAACAAATTTTATGTTTATGAAAGTTTATGTTAGTCTTCACACTTCGAAGTACACAAGCGTTCCTCCTCCTCCTCCTCCTCCTCCTTCTTCTTCTTCTTCTTCTTCTTCTTCTTCTTCTTCTTCTCGACCATGTCTGATTTGGCAGTCAGAGACTCGTAGCTGACATACTGATGTCAAGATTGGCGAGCCTTACTTGACCAAGACCCTGTCCCACCTCCCCCTGTTAGTACCACAAGGAGGCCTATCCTGGATAACTGGCCAGGGATCGTCACTGTCCATAAGGCAGTGAAGTCTGTTAAGGAAGAATTGTATCACCCCTCCCCTTCCCCTTCGCACACACACTCACCCACGAGCTTGTACGCTTCATTCAGGGGCTGAAAGAAAAAGAAAAAAAAAAAAAAAACGAAGCCGTAATAGCCGACTCCCACGCTGCACAATGATGTGTGTCTCAGTATCTTCATAGCAACCACTGCAAAAGAAGACCAGCTCGCTGTTCATGTGGGAAACAGAAGACGAAGACAAAACAAGACTTTTCCTTCTGCTTGAGCTTTCATAGTCCTTATCTGCAGTTGTATCGCTGGAAAGGTTCACTTGTATTTGTACATCATCATCATCATCATCATCACCATCACCATCACCATCATCATCAGGTGCCGTGCCGACTGGCGTTGGCTATTATGCTTCTCCAAAGTACACGATCCTTCCTTCATGCAGGCCATCAGCTCAGTTGGTGATCTCCTCTCACATCATCCCCTCAAACTGTCCAGTATCATTTCTCTTGGTCTTCCTCTTGATCTTCTTCCTTCTATTTTTCCTGTTGTTATAATATTTTCAATGCCCCCTCTTCTCATTGCATGTCCTATAAAAGTACATTGTCTCTCTCTCTTATTTTTTGTACAAGATTTGTTTGTCTCTCCAGCTCTTCTCATACATTCTACATTAGTTATTTTTGCTGTCCAGGGGATTCGCAACATTCTTCTAATAAACCACATTTCTGCTGTTTCCAATGATTTTTGTGCAGACCTGCCTATTGTCCATGATTCACTTCCATATAACAAGATAGGTTCAATATAGCATTTTAGGACTCGTTTTCTAACATTCATTGATAAGATGTGTTGGCTAATATGTTTCTCATTTTCTGAAATGCAGTCTTTGCTTGGCCTATTCTGTTCCTAATTTTTGTTCTGCATTTCCCATCTGAAGTTATTACTGCTCCAAGGTATTTGAATTTCTGCACCTGCTTTAGAATAGTTCCGTTTAATTTTATACTGCATTCTGGTGGATTCTGTTTCTTAGATATAACCATAGTCTCTGTCTTTTTGATGTTCAAAGTAAGGCCTTTCTGTTCCCTTTCTTTGGCGACTTTATCCAAGAGATTTTGCAGGTCTTGTTGGTTCTCAGCTATCGGTACTGTGTCGTCAGCATACCGAAGGTTGTTAATATTGTATCCTCCAATTTTTATGCCTGGTTCTGTGATGATCGTTCTTAGAATATTCTCGCTGTACAGAGAAAAAAGGTCTGGAGATAATACACATCCTTGTCGCACCCCTTGTTTTATAGGTTGATATTTTCCAGTTCTATTTTCAACTCGAATTGCTGCTTCTTGCTGCCAGTATAGATGTTTTACAATCCTAAGGTTTTGCCGTCTATATTGATGTCTTCAAGCATTTTAATAATTTCATTATGTTTCACCTTGTCAAGTTCATTGGTGTAATCAATGAAGCATAAGTAGAGATCTTTCTGTACTTCTAAAGCTCTTTCTGTTAGTGTTCATAAAGCATAAATGGCATTGTGTGCTCCATTTCCTTCAACAGATCCAAACTGTTCATCTGCTATTTCCATTTTTATCTTTTTAATTGTTCTTCTCATAATGATTCTCAGAAGTAGCTTCGTTATGTGACATGAGAGGCTGATAGTCCGGTGGTCATCACATTCTTTTGCACCTGGTTACTTTGGTAGTGCTATAAACGTGGATTTAAGCAGGGCACTGGGCATATAACCACTGTTGTAAATGTCATTCAATAACTTGTCTATTATTTTTATTCCTATCTCCTCTAGCGCCTCTGTTACATCTATTGTTATAATTATCAGGTCCAGTTGCTTTTCCTTTCTTCATGTGTTTGATGGCATCTAAGATTTCATCTTCAAGTATTGGCGGTCAATCACAGTTTTCAGTATCTGGTGTTAATTCTGGTCTTTCTCTTTCATATAGCTCACCGATGTACTCTGTCCACAATGTCTTATTTTCCCATTAACGTTTTACTTTCTTTTGATTTCAGGCATCCTGTGTTCTAACAATCCTCCTATAACTTGCGGGCTAGTGTTCTTTGTAGCCTGTGCTGTGAAAGTGTTAAGGCACATCATTGTACTGGACTATAGTTGAATAAATTGGACCTGCACTTGTTCCTATATGACAGTTATATAATACCAGAACCAAGGCGTTTGTTAAAACTTAAAGCAAAAGCGGTGACTATTGTGGTAAAACTAGTTCTAGTAATAAAGCAGATGGGGGTGTATTGTTCAGTTTTACAATAAAAGATAGAAAGAGTGAGGAACGTGAGCAGAGATAAGAATGCCAGAAAGTAAGATGAGCACGTATAAATGAAGAACATGCAACAATCCAACATTTCAAAAAAAGCCTTTTTTTTCAAGAACCACATAGAAAAACAGCACAACAGATAAAAACACGAAAAATAGATTTAAGTGGACAAAAATGTAGCTTTTCTTTGGTATCCTATTTGTAAGAAAATGAAACACAAAAGTGAAATACAAAAAAGCTAAATGTTTAAAATTCTTGATAAATTTTTCGTGCTTTTATCTGCTATGTGGGTTTTTTTTTTTTAATGTGGTCCTTGGAAAAGGCGTTTGCTGAAATATTGAATTATTGTATATTCTTCATTTATACGTGCTCATCTTACTTTCTGCCATTCTTGTTTCTGCCAACTTTGCTCACTCCTTCTATTTTTTTTTAATTGAACCATTCATTTCCATCTATTTTATTATTAGAACTTAAAGTATCACTCTGTCATCTTAACTAATTTGCATAACATTAGCAAGATTCTTCAGAAAAGTCCCCAGCAAACAGACTTCTTTTTTAAGCGAATCCCATGTCGCTTCAACTTCAGTAGCACCTTCCAGTGGAAGTCTCGTCACTTCTCACATCCTGAACTGTCTGTACCCAGCGCGCCATCGTTTGTCACCTGTTTCAAACACCCAACCTCACAAACTCTCACAGATGTCACGACTGCTCTCTTTCAGATTTCACCTTGTGACATGATACACTGTGACATTTGACATATGACCTTGGAAAGGCTGGAACTCGGCTATAATCACCGCTTTTTAAAATATTTCTTTTTATTTTTTTTTAATGCCAGAACAGAATTCATGAATTCATCCGATAATCTGACTAAGAATTATTGTCTTCTAACTGGTCTAGTTCTATGCATAAAATGCCTTAATTATCAAAAATATTTGTCATTTTCACGTTCATTTTAGTTCATTTGTTAAAAGAAAGGTTTTAAAAGTCATAAAATAAATGATTACAGCAGTATAGATTTTTTTGTTTATTTGTAATTAGATGTTCATTAATATAGAATAAAACATACTCAGTCGTTCTATGCCTGTTTAAATCTAAAATCCCGTCCTAAAAAAGCAAGATAACAATCCACACAACTGTAATAAGACCAGCATAATAAGATATGTGGATCAGAAACGTGGAGTACAACAAAGAAAGATGAACAACAATTGCAGGTCGTTGAGAACAAGATCCGAAGTAGAATCTTTTAGACCATAAAAGATATCAACAGTGGAGAACTAAGATCTAGAAAGAACACTGAACACGTATGTAAATCACAACGAAATATGAACTTCTTGAAACTGAACAGATTACGTTGGTTTGGGCCATGTACAAAGAAAGGGAGGAAGAACAGACGGACGAAAATGATGTATGTACATGAGGTGAAGGAAACAAATCAGAGAGGTAGACCAAGATAGACACCACAGAAGAGGATATAGAGGAAATTGGTGTTATCAACTGAAGAGAGAAGATTTGGAACAGGAAAAATGGGGGCTAATGTTATCTGCAGCAATGGGCCTTTAAAAGGCCTGGAAAGCTGAGAAAGAAGAAGAAGTTAAGAGCTCACCGTTTTAGAATATCATAAATACAAAAAGCATAGCTTCGTTTACCGGTAAAATGATGGGTCAGTGTTTTGACAACAAAAAATGTTCATGTATCATGGATTTTGTGAAATCGATGAAACACTAGGTGGAAATATGATTTTCAGAAGAGAATGCTCCGTTTTGGAGCCCCTCTTTAAAAGGCCCCCGGGGCAATTGCCCACCGCTGCCATCCCCTTGGGTAGACTACTGATGTGTAGACGACTGAGCATACAAAACTAACGCAGGAAAAGACAAGTAGATAGTGTATGTACAACACATCCCCTTACAGCTTCAGAGAACTAAAACTCTTACCTGAAAGGTGAGTAGGGTGACAGTTCTCTGAGGACCTGAAGAGTTGTGTTGTTTCGCGTCATGCAACGGTTTCCTGAATACATATCGCGTTATGTAGTGGTTAGCGCACCAGCATGCCGATCAAAAGGTCTCTGGTTCAACTGGAGCAGTGTCGGTCTTTTTTGTGGGGGTGGGTGGGGGGTGGAATCGACTGGCACCGGAGACAACCGAACCTCAAGAAATGGGTAACTAGGATTTCCATGTGAAAACAAAGGAAGCAAGGGCAGATGATGGCATCACTACCTCTAACGCTGTAGTGGACCAGAAATGTGAAGGCACTAACAGTTCATATCCCTTAAGGCACACAAATTCTCCGGATCATGGTTATGTAGATATTCAGGGTGGCGGACATACCACATATCCCAGCATGCGCGGAAGCATCAAATGATATCTTGCGCGAAACTATAGAATATAATGTTAATACTTTATTTTGTGTCTGGAGTGCATATTTTAAAAAAAAACTAGGTGGGGGCCGAGAATTATTGAGTGAAGACATCAGTGATAAAAGAAAAAGAATTCTTTGTTTGAGGCAGCGGTTATCAAACTTTTTCAGATTGTGGCACACTTGTTTTTACGGCAATTTTCTGTTTCGGCACATCTATGATGTTCATGATGGACTCGTGCATATTGAATATAATATAATATAATATAATATAATATAATATAATATAACATAATATAAAACACACTGTCAAACATAAATATTTGGCAGCCCTTTTAAGTTTTATTACCCAATACATTGTTCTTAATGTGAAATGTGAGACCGGATGGAGGTGCAGATCTCTGAAAAGTTCAGCTCCTGTTGGACTGGGACTAATAACTAGATTGCTGTAGGTTCTCTACCTGGCAGGTATTTATCGCATAAGTAAACCCAAAAAAAATGTTCTTTATTTTTGTTATATTATTTGAATATATTAATTTTTTCCCTCTAAAAATTCGGTGGCACACCTCTAGATCTCTCGGAGCAGACCATTGCGCCACGACAAACCATTTAAAAATAATTATAGATTAACGTGTGCGGGTGAGATTTTTAAAAAAAAATTATTTAATGAAAATGAGAGGAAAAGAGTGGAAATTCAGTAAGAAGTGATACAACAACCAATATTTCAGCGAAACGCTTTCTGTGTGGAAACACAGAGGACAAAGAATAAAGAAAAACAATGAGCGAAATAAATATCTCAGAGGATCATACATTTGTGGAGGTTCAGCGTACACATTAATACAACGGGATGGGGGTGGCTGGGTTGGGGAGTAATCATTGTTTTTAACTGGTGAATTAAAATGCCATCCAATTATAGGAGAGAGATAGACAGAGAGAGAGAGAGAGAGATTGATTGACTGATTGATCTTTATTTCAAAAAGGTTAAGAATTGGGCACGCAGGCCCGTCTGACATTCTGCCCGGCACAGAGAGAGATAGGAGACAGGAGAGGAGAGAGAGATAAAGAAAAAGAGAGAGAAAGAGACAGAGGAGAGAGAGAGAAGGAGGAGAGAGAGGAGACAGGAGAAGAGAGAGAGATAAAGAAAAAGAGAGGAGAAAAAAAAGAGACAGAGGAGAGAGAGAGAAAGAGGAGAGAGAGGAAGGAGAGAGAGGAGAGACAGAGACAGAGAGAAAGAGACAGAGACAGAGACAGACAGAGACAAACACACACACACACACATATAAGCTAAAAGTAAGTTTTCATTCGAATCTTCCACAGCTTTAACACTGAAACAATGTTCTGTCTTGTCCGGATGCCATTTCTGTCTCTTTCATCCGCTGCTTTCCATCCCAGAGCTTGGCAATCCAGGCAGGACCCCGTCTGACAAGCAGGCAAGTTGATTTATGGTCTGAGCACACAGAAAAACCAGGCCAGCACTGATAAAGTTCAGCTCCTACTCTCAGTACCTTGTGTGTTTAGTACTTGTCTTGGCCATAACCGTAAGACGAACTAACGACGAGAGCAGGACGGGACAGTTAGGCCAGAGAGCAAAAAAAAGGTTCCTGGATTAAAGTTTCACACGTTCCTGGGGGTCAAGTAGGAAATCTTACATCTGGAGTATCACACGAAGCGCTGGAGAATGGCTCAGTGAGTCACATGTAAGTAGATAGCAATGGTCAAACTGATTGATGATTATGATGATGATGATGATGATGACGATAGTCTGTGACTGCGCTGTTCTGTCATCGCCAGCATGACTCCTGTCCAGAAAAAACAAATATCTTTCATCATCGTCATCATAATCATCATCATCATCATCCATGTGTCATGGAAATTTTGACTGCAACTTATCTCCACCTTGCTCTGTCTCCTGTCTTACCAGGGCATGCAGCCACGTTTTTGTTCTGCCAAACTCTTGGTACTTTTTTACCTGCAGTATTATTATTATTGTCCTCTTGACATCCTCCAAATTCTTTTAATTGTTTGTTTTTTTTTAATGAGTATTTTTTAAAAACGTATCTTGCCTTACTTTTGCTTTATCTGTTTGATTCTCCAGATAAAATGCTTAATAATCTTCACTGAAGCCACATTTAAATGGAATCAGTGTTCCATTTTCATTTAACTGTTTGAAGTTCAGTTTTATACGCAGAAGAATGGTGTGGGATATACGAATAAGTAACAGTCAACCAGCGTTGCTGTGTTGTTGCATGAGAGGGGCGACCTTACTTAATATTATGATGACTTAGTGTCGTAACTACCAGCTTCAGCATATATATATATATTTATATATATATGTGTGTGTGTGTGTGTTTGTGAGTGTGTGTGAAGTATAAAGTAGAGTTGAAGTAAAAATGGTTCACTTTCACGGGTCGTGACTGTATGAGCATTTATGTCTAGCACTGGCAGATGAACCATAACCCTGGCGCCACCCAGAGAAACTTAATAAGGGCCCCATCCCCCTACAACTATACCGTTCATCTCCTGATATAAAACTTATGAAGTAATAATCTATGTTTGCTATTTTTGTTGTTGTTGTGTTGTTGTTGTTTAGCTTAGGGCTACTTCTCTCGCGGGGCCCTAGGACTTAAAGACTGTTCAGACTATTGCATAACCCAACATTGATGCCAACGAAGCAACTTCCTGCTGAAGACAAAATTCTAAAGGAGTCTTACGTATTTTTACCCTACCTTCTCCCTCCCTCTTTATTCTCCCTCCTCCTTCCCTCTTTATCATCCCTCCCTCTATACCCTCCTGTATCCTCTCCCCAGCTTTATATTTTCGTTATGCTCCTAATCATCATCGACGTGAATAAAATCATCGTCATCACACAGCTATCATCGCCATAGTCATCATCATCGTCATTATCACTTTTTTATAATAATCAACATTAAAATCATCATCATCAGTGTTCCTGTAAGGTTTTGTGGGTCGCCACCAAAATTTTCAATCTGTGTGCAAATGTATCCTCAAAATGGTTTTGTGTGCAAATATGTGTAATAACGTCAAACTACAGAGTACAGTTTCAAGTTCTCAGAAAAGTAAATACTAAAATCCAAAGAAAACATCAAAAGAAACTCATGCACTGCTATCACATTTTTGTACAGCCATACCACACCACATAGTAACAGAAGAAAATCGAAAAATATATAGCAGAGGGTTATTATTCTTGCTCCGCGTATAAAATTTCCTTCGCGACGTGATCTTTTTGTGTGCTCAGCCGCGCTGCCGCGCAACTTAGTGGGAACATTTATCATCATCAACAACAACAACAATAATGACAAGAATCATTATAGTAATGTTTCTGACATTGTCTACACTCCTTAGGCCGGTTATTGCTAGGCTGGCCATAGTTTCATAAATTTTTTCCGAGAATTTCGTTAAGTTTCTGGGTCAAGCCTTCCTTGAACACGAAAAAAGACATATGACAGATGATAGCAATCGGTAACTATTCACTGTCATTCAAGCAATCATTTTGAAAAGATGAGCAAGCAAAAGTTAAATCGGATAGTCGCTTATAATTTTTTTTTTTTTTTGCGGGTCTGAATATTGATATACAAATTCAGAACGGTTATTATTATGTTTTTAAACAATTCTAGAATTCATTTATGGAAAACACTTGCGGAAGCCCCATGTGCCCTGTGCACTTAAGGTTCAGAGAGAGAGAGAGAGAGAGACAGAGAGAGAGAGGAGAAAGATAAATAATGTAGAATATTGACAATATTAGTCCCGCCCTTGTGGATTTAGAAATGAATATTCACAATGTTATATTTAAGTATGAAATAAAATGCTGTTCAGTAGATCTGTTGTATTAATTTTAAAAATATATTTCAATTTTAATCAGTTTTAGCTCAGTGTATTAGGACAATGCAATGACATATCCGTTTATCTGACAGATTTGAATCCTTTTCTTGTATAATCTACAAAATAATGGTAAGCCTGCTCTAAAATTAAGGAAAATATTTGACAGCGAGTTCCTTTACTGTATCCTCGAATAGAATACTTGGAACAGCTTGCAAGATAAAGTTCTATCTTGAGGTCAGAATAGGAAAAAGTGGCGTATGGCTTTCTTTCTGGTTTTGAAATCTATTTCGATTTGTGTGAGTGCATATATGTATGTGTGTGTCCTGTATGTATGTTGTATGTGTGTGTGTGTCCTGTATGTATGTTGTATGTGTGTGTGTCCTGTATGTATGTTGTATGTGTGTGTGTCCTGTATGTATGTTGTATGTGTGTGTGTCCTGTATGTATGTTGTATGTGTGTGTGTCCTGTATGTATGTTGTATGTGTGTGTGTCCTGTATGTATGTTGTATGTGTGTGTGTCCTGTATGTATGTTGTATGTGTGTGTGTCCTGTATGTACGAGTGTGTATGTAAATGAAGTAGAGAATGTCTTAAAATCTCCTTTGTTTCTCTCCTCTCCCAACATCTCCTCTCTCTTTTGGATTCTTGTGTTTTTCTTAATTCCATCCAATTTTCTCTCTCGACGAGAGAGAGAGAGAGAGCAGAGAAAGAAATCGAAAGACTTATAAAAACAACAGACCTGCAATAAATGAAACAAATAATAACTATTGCTTGCAATTATAAACAAATTTTAACATTTTGCAATTTTGCAGTCACATTACATTCGCATTAAATGCTTTGTTTTCAAAATTCTATTTGCCCCCCCCCCCCCCAAAACCTCTTAATCCTTAAACTTGAGATTCCATATTCCAGTATTATTCCATATTTCAATAGATGTTCGCAGGTCTTGTCGAGGTCTCTCTTCGTTTCCAGTGCCGTGTATGCGAGCTCATTCTCTTCTTATCAAAGTCTGTATAGCTCTGAGCAACAAGCTATTGACAGGTCGATGTTTTTGTGGTCTGAGTAGACAGAACCGCACTACCATGTAGCTTCAGACAGGAAAGAGCAAGATTTTTCCTTGAGCCCTGCGCGTGTCGAAACTTTTGTGTTCCCTCTCTCTGCAAGTGCGCGCTCGACTGCGCGCGGAAAACACACACAAGAAGTTCTTATTCCAAATAATTCCGTATTATTTGTAATATGTATCGCCTGGACTCCTTATGTTTGGTGGCCTATAGAGTCTAGACTGTTTTCTCGACAGATTGTCCAACCGGGTGTTCAGAAGGTAAGATCTGTTCTATTATTAAATTAGCATGCAATTTTTCAAGCTATGTTTTCTATTTGTTCCGAGTTATTTTTTTTTAAAAGTTTTATGATAAAATTCGTCAAAATCATCAGCTGAGCCATGTCCTCCAAGCCGTCCCTGCCCGTCCCCAATTCCTTACCGGTGTTTCATCAGAGCAATTTTCATGTCCAAAAAAAAAAAAAAAAGAGAGAGAGTAGCATTTCGCAGAATTCCACATTTCAGCTGAGATTTCCACCGAAAACTGGGACATCTCCTTAATGTCCAGACATTATCCACCGTCTCTGCGGTTTCCGTACATAAATTAATATCCATGCTTTGTGATCTTGCTTACCTCAACATATAAGATAATATATTTTATTTTTCATTTCCACATTGTCCTTTTTTCCCCCATTTAAATAGGCTTTGAAATTATTCATTTATCACTGAGGACTTTTTCTTAAATCTCCGGAAAAAAGTGAATTGTTAAAAAATCCATATATATATAAATACTACAGATAAACAATGACATAAAAATTATAAATAAAAGGGTGCCGTCTTCACTATCTTCGTTGTATAACGTCTTTGTCCAATTTCTCATTAATCTTTCCATTTCTTACCAAAATCTTCCCTGGAGATGACTTGTAATTTTCTTGCCAGCACTGCTGAGGCTGATAAACGATGACACGAATGCCACAACATCATCATCTGCTGTCGGGCCGTATCAGCAACGCAGCTGCGGAAGTGACATTGCTATCATGGGCAGCTTGTAGCAAAGATATGTAGTGACTAGACAGAATAGGAGAATGGAGTAGATAATGAAGAGAGAGAGAGAGAGCAGAAGGAGGCTTGAATCGCGTTCTTTAAAGAAATGAGAAGGAAAAATGCATAAAACTTTTCCAAAAATTTGTAAGGAATTCGCAACAGGAAAATTTATTTAAAAAAAAATTTCAGTGCCATTTTTTACGATATTTCTGCCTTTAATATCATTAGAAGTTCTGGTTTTTTTTTTCTTGTGCAACCTAAATTAATATTTTAAACGCATCTATATCTTTTGCTTTTTTTTCATTTTAGAATTTGTAACAACAAATATGACAAATTAAAAGACAGGATACATTTAGTGTGAAAAAAAACACAAAAAGAGAAATTTGAACGAGTGGTTGATAATATCGCTGCAATGGGCTTATAGTACTTTCAGGGATCACAGACAATTAATTTTTGTCTTCATTTCCTTGAGGGAGTTCAAGAGACAGACTCTATAGTTTGTTTGTTTCTTTTTCCTTCATTGTGTCCTGAAAACTTAGCACCAGTCACAAGGAGAAGGCGGAGATGGCTGGCACATGTTACAATGATGAATAGCAACCTTCATGGAAGTGACTAGGCAGAGAGTGTTGGAAGTAACTAGGCAGACAGTGTTGGAAGAGACCAGGCAGACAATGTTGGAAATGACCAGATAGACACTGTTGCAAGAAACCGGGCAGACAGACGTCAACATACAAAGATATTACCACGGCATCCATGAGATATGTTTTCCACATCAGTCTGCAGTATTTGGAAGAACTGTTGAAAGACCGTGCCATGAGATGGGCAACTGTACCGACTTTGCGTCATTTTAAGAGGAATCGACTACACAGCATACACCCCTGGAGAGATGGACTTCTCAGCAGAAGCATTGCTTGTTGTTATTCTGGTTGAGTATTCCAGTCGAAATACTGGTAACACCAACGGTCAGAAAAGCTACTCATACAAACTAGCCTTTGGAGACCGCTACAAACGCATGACATCTGCCTACATTTCATGTCGTGTTATGTGACAGGAAAGAAAACCGACATTACATTGTTGTTCTGGTACCAGAATGATTTATCAGAAGTAGATCAGGTACTTGACTATCATGATTATTTAACACTATCATGATTTTACAGCAACGGTTCCAAAACTAGGAGGTCCTGCCCCCCTTGAGAACAGTGAGAGAGCCAGAAGGCACTGAGGAACAAAGGAACGGAAGGGAGGCATCGTATCAATTTAACAAAACAAAATTTGGGGGGGGGGGGGCAGGGAGTCGCTAGGGATGTGGCCCTAAAGGAGCGGCAACCCGATTAAAAAAAAAAACGGCTTGGTTTTCGTTTTCTGAAAATCTTATTGTCTGGTCTCGTCTGAACGAACAATGCCCAGCTCGGTCTTCTGAAATTCAGAAACAGAGAAGTAACAACTTTACTTGATTAGTATAAGGGGGGAAATTGCTTCAAATTTTCTGAATTAAAATTACCACAATTCTAAGGTGCCCTTTCTGATAGGAGGTCAATCCGGAACTAGGCATTTTGCAGCTGTACAGAAAATAATGAGCCCAGCGAGCAAATGTTAACCGAAAATCATTCAGTAATCGGATGACGGCTGCCACACGGAGACTGGTGATTTACTCTTAAACACCTTAGGATGCCTTCATCAGAACGGCTTGTGTGCGTGCGTGTGTGAGTGCTAGTATCTGATCTGACGGACATGTGCTGGTTGTGAGTGTGTATCTGAGTTACACAGAGACAGAGAGAGAGGGAGAGAAATAGTTAAAGACAGAGGAAACGAAAGAGAGAGAGAGAGAGAGAGAGAGAGGGAGAAATACAGAAAGAGAGAGCGAGAAATAGCGAAAGAGAGAAAGAAATAGACAGAAAAAGAGAGAAAAATAGATAAAGTGAGAGAGAGGGGGGAATAGAGAGAGTAATAGCGAAAGAGAAAGAGATAGAGACAAACAGACAGAAAAAGAGAGAGAGAGAGAGAGAGAAATAGATAAAAAAGAGAGAAATAGCGAAAGAGAAAGAGAGAGAGAGAGAGAGAGAGAGAGAGAGAGAGAACAATAGAGAACGAGCAACAGAGAAAGTGGAAGAAAAAAGAAAGAAATAGAGAGAAAGATGAATATGACAGACAGAGAGAGAGAGAGAGAAACAGAGAAATAAATAGAAAGGATACCACACACATACACACACACACACACATATATATATATATATATGTGTGTGTGTGTGTGTACTTGATGGTAATGTTCCAGTTTAACTAATGAAAACAACAGACCAGCAATAAACGAAACAAATAATAACTGAGAATAAGACAGAGAGAGAAAGAGAGAGAGAGAGAGTGAGAGAGAGAGAGAGATAGAAAAGGGGGGGGGGGAGAGAACGATGAATGTTTTCACTTTTATCTAACACATAAAAAAAAGCACGACACCACGCCCTTAAATGGCTGTTTTCAGAGCGAAATCTACTTACTAATACCTAAAGCTAATTCTTCGCTTTTCCTGGATAATTCTCTTTAGCAACACCACGCCAAGAGTAAATAATCTTATTTCCGTTTTCCATTTGTGTTCTGTTTTGTTCTTTTCTGCTGTGTATGAAGGTTTCAGAGAAACATTTACTGTATCTGAATCTGTGAAAGTTTCTCCTCGTTTTTTTTTTTTTTTGCATGGTATAAATATGTTTTGCAAAACTACCCCCACACACTTTTAACTGTTTTCATTTCGTGGAAAGGTGATTGTTTAGTTTACTTTAATAATTTTTTTAAAAAATAATATGCCAGCCTTCCATCATTGATCAGTAGTTCCTGCTGGAAAAATTAAAGAAGTTTCTGAAAATGTCTTTTTAAAAAAGTTACCACCCGTAAATAAACGTAACAGAGAAGAAATGATTGAAGAATTTCTCCAACTTTTTTTAAACGACTAAATTGAAAACATCATTAGATATTTCGCATGTAGGTTTGAAATAATATTTATCCATTTCGCGCGGTCTTTGGTTTCCTAAAGCAAACCTTTTTTTTTTCTTTTACAAACCATTTTTGATAAGTTTGTCCTGCATTTCCGGTGTTGGTTTTCCTCTTCTCCACATTTGCCTGTAATTTTCTTGTGATTGATCTATTGTCACCCTACTTATAACTTGTATACTGAAAATATAATGAGGAATGTTAGAGAAGATGTAGACAAAGAATATTACGATGCCATAACAATTGGAGGTTATGAAATACCAGAGATTAGATATGCTGATGGCACAGTGTTACTGTCCACAACACAAAAAGGAATGGAACAACTAATTATGTCAGTTCGTAAGAACAGCGAAGAGCAGAACCTCTATCTTAATGCAAAAAAAAAAACTAAATTGATAACAACTGACAAAACAAACAAGGCAGTTGAAATATGCATCAGTGAGGAAAAACTGGAAGAAGTGGAGAGTTTTGAATATCTGGATCACGACTAACTAATAATGGAGATACAATGAGGGAAATTAAAAGGAGGACATCTATCGCTCTTCATAAAGTAAAACAAATAAAGAGTCTGTGGAGAGGAGCAGACAGAACCACAAAAATAAGATTTTTAAGGGCATGCATCTTTCCCATCCAAACATATGCCTGTGAGACCTGGACACTTAACAAAACAACTGAGAAACACATAAATGCCTTTGAATGTAAATGCTACAGACGAGTTCTTCAAATATCGTGGACACAAAAAAGAACAAATAGATCTATACTATTAGAGCTTAATATTGAAGAAGGCTGGCTAGTAAAGAGGATTACAGAGAGAAAACTGAAATATTTTGGACACATTAAACGTCATGATAATTTAGAGAAGACCGTATTGGAAGGATACATAATGGGAAAAAGAAAGAGAGGAAGACCAAAACGAAGATTGCTGCAAGACATCGTTGACGATCTGCAAATGGATGCCGCAGCGGCAAGACATCTTGCTCACAACCGAGAGGCCTACAGGAGTGCTGTTTGGGAGGCACAGTTCCGCAAGGGACATGCACATGAATGAATGAATGAACACCACAACAAAAGGCATTGGGGTCCGCCCAGCCTATGAGAATGGATACTAGAGAATTCTGGGAAGGTAAATACGGCCAGATGTGATGCTGACTACGTCGAGGTTTCATGTGCTGAAGATCTTGGAAATACAAACTCAACGCCGTATCCCCGATATGCCGTAATGACACGGACACGGGGATTTTACCTTTACCTTACCTTTTTCTAACGATTTTAACTGCTTTACTACAGTTAACGACTTCTATAGTTTTACTTCTGTAAAGTAGTAACAAAAATTCATTAAAAGTGGCTTCGTGTTCGCTTATCATTTTTCCAGTGAATACCAAGATCCAGGACTGTTTCCCACGCCCGTATAAGGATTTTTGTTGTGTTCCCAACTGACCTAAACTTTTTGGGGGTATTCAGCTTCATATTTCTTCTCCTGATAGTAATTGTTCTACATTTTTCTCACAAATCCTGTCTGTGTGAGTGGTATAAAGTCACTATACGCGGGCTTGGCTCACTGTTTTACTATATTCTCTTCATTGTTTAGCAGTCTTATCTCACTGTTTTCCTCTATTATCCTGATTGTTTATCAGCCTTAGTTCACTGTTTTCCTCCATTATCTTTTTTTTCCCCCTCAGAATTACTGCTGTATGGGGTTGTATTAAAAACACGAAACATATTCGAAATAATGAAATAAACAGTAATCCAGCAAAACATTTTAAAATGATGCAAACATAACTTTACTTTTTAAAGGAGGAAACAGGGAGATTTTTTTTTCTTTTAGCGGCCACTTATTACCTTTTGTTTTTTCATCTCTGACTTCATTCCTCTTATTCTCCAGCTGAAGGTAACAGCGGATACCCGGGAGGTATGTTCTTGTTTGCTTTCTTAGAGAGGACAGTAAATGAGTGCATTAGTGCCAAGTTTGATGCAGAAACTAAATACCGAAATTCATGCACTGGTGATCTTTTGGACCTAGACGATTAGAAATTTGGAATTAATGTAAATCATCATCATCATTATCATCATCATCATCATCATCAGTCCTCTGTACTCCCAGTGGAGCATAAGGCGTCAACAAAGTTTCACCAGCCAATCTAGTCTTCAACAAGTCGGGATACCTCAGACCATGCCATCCTCGCTTCCTTTAGTTCTTCATGTCTCCATGTTCTTAATGGTCTGTCCCTCTTCTTTTTTTCCTTGAAGTGTCCAAGTCAAGGCGGTATAAAGGTGTCTTGTTTTTTTTTTGTTTTTCTTTCCCATTCGTAGTTTGTGGCTCAGCCATTTCCACAATGTAAGCATATATTAATGGATGCATCAGCAGCAGGTCATCTTGCTTACAACTGAAAGGCCTACAGAAGAGATGTTAGGGAGGCAAAATTCCGCAAGGGGCATGTAAATGACTGGTGACTGAAGCATATATTATTTAGGGACATTATTTTTCATGATTTCTCTAGTATTTATCTGTTCTCTCTGTAACAGTGGTTCTTAACCTGGGGTCTACGAAACCCAGGGAATCCAAGAATCCCAGGGAGTCCACAGAATGATTTTGCGGGATGTAGTATGGTCTTGTAAGTAATGATTATAATTGTTATTATTATTATTATTAATGAATATGATTATGAATATATTGTAGGCATAATAGTAACATCTAATAGCAACAGAAAAAGTAAATAAGAAAATTAGAGCAAGGTAGAAAAACAAACTTCCATGACACTAGTATGACTGGACACTGACACAAGTAAACAGAATAGAAAAGGCAGATACAATGAAAAGCGAGGACCCAATAAAGTCTCCGACATGAAATAGCAAGATAATGACTTAGGTAAATAACAACTGTATAGACGGAGTTGGCGCAGACTGACATGTATGATGCGTATTAGCTTGCTAATCTTAGGACGCTATTGCACAATGAGATACCGATTCGGCCAGCTGACCAAGTGAATATTTAAAAGTGTGGCCTATTGGACAATTTGTTTACGACATATAAGTCATGGGGCAGTTGGAGAGGACGGAGCCCGAAGACGGAGGAGCACGGACGGTCAGAGAAAAGGGACCGGTCCAGACGTCAAAGTAAGGAGCACGAGAAGGAAGGAGACCCCAATAAGAGGAAGGGGATCGTCAGAAGTAGACAGACAAGAGAAGAAGAGCGTACGGAAGAACAGACGATCAGGGATCAGACAAACAAGAGGAGAATCAGATAAGAACAACAGAAGAGGAACACGGGTCAGAAAAAGAACAGAAAGAACAATAGAGCGGAGAGGACATAAACACAGAAGAACAAGAAAGAGAACGAGACGTTATACAA
The DNA here is from genome assembly GCA_009760885.1 of Achatina immaculata. Classification (NCBI taxonomy): domain Eukaryota; kingdom Metazoa; phylum Mollusca; class Gastropoda; order Stylommatophora; family Achatinidae; genus Lissachatina; species Lissachatina immaculata. The sequence goes on along the minus strand of CM019702.1, from coordinate 80,228,934 downwards.
TCAGAAGTAGTGTTAGACTGAAGATGTGGTTCAAGTGATTAAGAAGATTTGATACTTTTGGAACTTCAAGTAAAGTGATTTTACACGAGAAACTAGTTGACCAAGTGTTGCAGATCTATTAGAAAACAGAGTTTAGAATCGTCCTCGTATCAAATGTAGAATATTGTGAGGTTGAAAACAGTGGCGAAATACTGCATGTAGAATATGATAGAGTTTGATATTGTGAAGAAATTGTTATATGCTTCAACGACGAAACTAACGAAGTTTATGTCATATTACATTTTATTCTAAGTGGTGTTGTCAATTCTAATACCTTAATTGTCAGAATTAAATAACGCAGTGAACATTTCTTCCGACTTGCTCTAGTCTAGCATATGTTGTAAGTTTGTGAAACCTCGAGGTGTTATGATCAGAGAACCAAAAGAACACTTCTACTATCAGTCATTAAAAGAGAAATACACAGTCTTCAATATTATAGTGGGTCCACGGATCAGCAAATGGATTTGCTAGATTAAAAGAATCTTAGTATCAATTTGGGTTTTATGTATCCTTTCACTTATAACGAGACGTCTTCAGGTGTCCTGGGGCTGGAAAGGGGGTACAAGGTTGTTCTCGAGCTGGAAAAAAAGGTCCACATCCATTCTCGGCCTGGAAAGGAGATCCACAGCTATTCTCAGGCTGGAAAGGAGGTCCACAGCTATTCTTGGGCTGGAAAGGAGGTCCACGATCGAAAAAAACGTTAAGGACCACTGCTTTAAAACTTGTTTTCATGTCTGATATATATATATATATATATATATATATATATCTGTTTTTTATATACAACGCTAGATTTTTCTGTTGGTAAAAAATTAATTTTATTTTCTTTTCTTCTGCTGCTTATTTTCCAATAAACTTTATTTTGATGCAAAGATTTTAAAAAAAATTCTTCCTAACGTTAAGTTTCAAGTAGCAAGAGTCGGATTTCGAGTGCCCACTTCAATTTCCTGAGGTACAAAAATAACCAGAGTCTGAAGAATAATTCCAGCTTCTTAACTGGCACAAATAACCGTGTCAAGGGCATTGTATGGGCGCCAAGTGGTCGCCTTGACACGTCCGATGACGACACACAATGACGGGCGTCCAGGCGCTGTCTTGATGTTGGTCATTACAGAACCATCAATCACAAACAGCCCGGCTTCAGGGGTCAAAACCATCTGTCTGTTCCCTTCTCTGCGTTCTCTTTTATATCATGTGGTTCATTGACGTGTCACTTGAATTCTGGGATACGTCTCTCCATCCCAACACTAAATATTCCCCACATGTAGATTCTTACAGAAACCTTAAATATCCCGTTACTTGAAGCAAATCGCCCAGCCCTAATAAGATGTCTGTTCTCTCAACACTGAAAGGTATAAGAGGAAGGAGACAAGACAAGCTAAGACATATAGAAACGTGAAGTGCGGTTTGAAAAAAAAAAAAATTTAAATGCACGTAGAATTCAATGTGGTGGAATAGTTTGTATACACTCCCCTAGTGACTGGCCTAGTTAGAACGCTATATTTGATCTTAAGTTATGTTCTTACTTTCGAGTCAAAGAGCATTTTTCAGAATCTCTGCTACTTCCTATCCACTTTATTTACCATGTTATACAGCACCTTCAGTTGTTCTTCTCTGCTAACTCTCTGCCGAGCGTTGATTGCTTTGTGGTCACGGTCTGCATGTAGGCTGTCATTCTTGCTCCGTTCGGTCCTACACATCCGACTTTGGCGCCGCATATTTTTATAATAGGGGTTTTATCTTCCAATTTCTGTCCCTGTTCACTGAGCCTGACTGTGGTCTGTTTCGACAGAGCAAACCTGTAAGGCTGAATAGGGTCTTAGTCAGCTATGATTCGTCTGTTAAAGGTTGTTGGTCACTGTCTCATTGTGCTTTAGTACTATATCTCTCCCCTAATCTCCTTTCATTATCTACCCCCACCCCCTTTCCACCTCATAACTTCGGTCTAAAGTACAATGAGGACTTTACAAAAGGATTTTAAAAAAGAAAACATGGACAGTCTTTCTTTCTTGTCACATAATCGTGAACGTGAGAACACGAGTTCTTTGTTCACCGACTTGATAGAGGATGGTTTCAAGGTAGAGTTCTTTGTTCACAGGCTTCAAGGTAGAGTTCTTTGTTCACAGACCTGATAGAGGAAGGTTTCAAATTAGAGTTCTTTATTCACAGACCTGATAGAGGACTGTTTCAAAATAAAGTTCTTTATTCACAGACCTGATGGAGGAAGGTTTCAAGGTAGAGTTCTTTGTTCACAGACCTGATAGAGGAAGGTTTCAAGGTAGAGTTCTTTGTTCACAGACCTGATAGAGGACTGTTTCAAGGTAGAGTTCTTTGTTCACAGGTTTCAAGGTAGAGTTCTTTTTCACAGACCTGATAGAGGAAGGTTTCAAGGTAGAGTTCTTTGTTCACAGACCTGATAGAGGAAGGTTTCAAGGTAGAGTTTTTTGTTCACAGACCTGATAGAGGAAGGTTTCAAGGTAGAGTCTACCACAGTGCAAAATATATTGGTCTCTATTTCGATGACGAAGTTACAGAAACATACCAGATGGATTTCTGGAATATTTAATTCTAAATACGATTTTATAGATCGAAATTATGTTTTTCATAATTATAATATTTTAAAGAGTTTGTATACATAATTTTAGAAAACGCCGTAGACTATAAAGCAACAGAAAACTTTTGAGAAGAGATTAAAAGATATTGAAGACAATTTTGATAATCATGAGACATTATTTCGCAGACTTCCAGGAGAAATTGCTTCGAAGAGAGGAAAAAAAAATGAATGACACTCGCTTGAAACTTAAGAGCATTTTGGCTTGGTAACGATGGAAGATTTTCCATATGTTGAGAAGGGCACTGCACCTAGGCATACTCTGTAGTTCAACGCCCATTGGCTGAATGCACTTGGTCATTGACATCGTTCAGTGTTGCATCCTCCATGTCAAATGGAGTGACGGACGTCCAATGTTAAGTCTGTTAAAATCCTTTCTCTACACAGTCTTTCCTTCATCCCCATTTATAGAGCAGGACATAACGTTCCCCAGAGTTCCTTACGCTTTCCTTTCCAAATTCTTCTTCCTCTGCATCTTATTTTTTTTTCTATTCATTTGCAATGATCTGAATTGACACAATTAATTTTGCATTTCTTTTATTCCAGAGTTCTTGCGATTTTTGCGTTTGGCTCTATTGTACCCTTAACTGCCTCTTTTATTTGTCTGTGGCGCTGTGAGTCAAGACATGTTCACTTCCTTTACATTCATCCTTTCTGAAGATTTTCTTCTAGTTTTTCTTGTTCTCTAAGCCTTTCTTTACGGGTATCATTCGAACAAAGGAACATGCAACATCTTACTCCGGGTACTTAATAACACCATCTAGTTACATCTTTGGAAGTAAATGAATTTATAAGACCGATGATGAATTGCCTGTCCATTCAGAGATGGTGCAGTCATAACGGCCATTATTCCATAAGATCTGACTACTCAAGCTATTCAATCAAAGGATTTGTCCAGATTCCCTTCAAGCAGAGCCGCCTTAAACGCATGCACACGCCTGGGCCTGCCCATGGGCCCCAAGTGCATGGGGGGGGGGGGGGGGTCCAACCAGTTCATGGAAATCTATGAATTCTTAACATTACTTGCATAGGTTAGAGAGGAATGGCGGTGATCCAGTGCATTACTTTGCCCAGGGGCCTCCGATGCTGTTAAGACGGCCCTGCCTTCAAGAGTAGATGAACTGTGATTCTGAAGACTAGAATCGAGGTGTCGTATTTGTGAGAGAGATTAGTATAGATATCTGAAGAAGTAGTGCAGTTAACCAAGGTTATACAAGCTTCGACAATTAAGTAGTGAGACTAATTACATACAAAATAAAATAAACAACAGCTGAAGATATAACCTGTATTTTATTCAAAGTAAGTCCCTTGTGCATTGTTACAGCGATTGGTACGATCTAACAAACACTGGAACGACCTATGCAGTTCTTCTGTTGGTATAGCCCTTAAACTCGATGTTACGGCCCTTTGGATGTCATCAGTATCGTCAATGGTAACTTTAATTTTGGAAATATAAAATAATCGCAGAGAGAGAAATCTGGGGAATATGGTGGATGGTTGAGAACAGACATTTTTTTTTTTTTTTGGTCAAAAGTTCCTGCACAGCTACCGCCCGGTGAGCCGGTGCATTATCATGAAGAAGGAAAAAATTGCCAGCTGTTGAATACTCTGGTCCGACTCGGAGAATTCTTTTCAATAGTCGTTTCAAAATACTTAAATAAACTTTGGCAGTGACAGTCTGTTCCTCTGGAATAAATTCTTTGTGAATAACTCTTTTGCTGTCGTAGAAGCATACTAACATTGTTTTCACTTTTACTTTTGAAAACGACTTTTCTGCCTTTTGGTGATGATGATGATGACTTCCACTGAGCACTTTGGCGTTTAGTTGTGGGATCATAGCGGAAAATCCATGTTTAATCCTCTGCAACAATCATATTTAACAAATGTTTATTTCTGCTACGCGTTTTGATGATGTCTTTTGCGTACTCAACACTTTGATGTGATTGGTCATCAGACAACGCATGTGGTACAAACCGGCAAGCAACTTTTTTCTTACCCAAATCTTCCACTAAAGTTTTACGAATGGTCTCCTGTTAACACCAAATTCATCTGCCATCATCCTCACAGTCAAACAGCGATCTTCTTGTATCCGTTCTCTGACTTTTGCAATGAGTTCGTAATTACTAACAGGAATTGGGCGTCCATGTCTAGTTGCATTTGTAATCGTTTCCACACCACTTTTGAATCGTGAATATCACCTTTATATGTGTGCACGAGATAATCAATTATCCCCATAAACTTGTCGCGTCAATTCGACTGTCTCAATGGCACGCTTTCCGAGTTTTAAACATAATTTAATGTTGACTTTGTGCTCCTTGCTGTTTACGTAACAATACACCCCTGACTAGGTCAACAAAGTGGCGGCTTGTTTGTCGTCTGCTTACTGGGCGCCGATGAAAAGTTGCGAGATCATAGATGAAGGTTGCCTCTTTGGATTCCATGCTTTGCTTTGTAGATGGCATTTTTGTCTTGGTCATAGAAAAATCAGTCTCATTACTTAATTGTCGGACCTTGTATCTGTCTCAAACCTGTGTTTCTGGTGGCAGTTTGTTGTGTTGCTATTAAAATGTAAGAGATCGATGCGTTTCTAGATGTAGTGGAGCTATTCCAGAAAACTTCTTAGTGACAGTTTGTTAGTCCTAGCAGCGTTCGTAGTTATGATCATCCCCTTACTATTTCTCTCTCTCTCTCTCTCTCTCTCTCACTCTCGTACACACAAACACATATTTAAAGTGATTTATCTACTGTTTCTCTCTCTCTCTCTCTCTCTCCGTCTTTCTCTGTCACATCTAAAGTGCTTTGCTTAGTATTTTTTCCTCTCACGTCTAAAGTGCTTTGTCTATTATTTGTTTCTCTCACGTCTAAAGTGCATTGTCTACTATTTCTCTCTCTCTCTCTCTCTCTCTCTCTCTCTCTCTCTCTATCACATCCACAGTGCTTTGTTTAGTATTTTTTTCTCTCACATCTAAAGTGCTTTGTCTACTATTTTTTTCTCTCTATCACATGTACAGTGCTTTGGGTATTATTTTTCTTCTCTCACATCTAAAGTGCTTTGTTTACTATTGTGTTCTTTCACATCTAAAGTGCTATGTTTAGTATTTTTTTCTCTCACATCTAAACTGCTATGTTTAGTATTTTTTTCTCTCACATCTAAAGTGGTTTGTTTAGTATTTTTTTCTCTCACATCTAAAGTGCCTTGTTTAGTATTTTTTTCTCTCACATCTAAAGTGGTTTGTTTAGTTTTTTTTCTCTCACATCTAAAGTGCTTTGTGTAGTTTTTCTTTCTCATGTCTAACGTGCTTTGAGTACTGTTTTTCTCACTTTCACGTCAATTGTTTTTTGTTCTAACGCTTTCTCACTCTCTCTCTCACTCACACACACACAAACACACATCTAAAATGTTTTATCTACTTTTTTTTCTCACTCTCACATCAAAGTGTTTTTTCTAATATTTCTCTCTTACTCGCATCTAAAATCTTTGTCTAATAATTTCCTCTCTGAACATCTGAAATGTTTTGTCTAGATTGTCTAGTATTTCTCTTCCTTACATGTCTAAAGCACTATGTCTAGTATTTTACTCTTTCCCTCGCTCTCTCCTTCTTTCTCTCTCTCCCCAACCCACCCCACCCCTCACGTCTAAAATGCCTTGTCTAGTAATTTTCGGGCCTAATCATACAAACTGTTCTATATGACAAAACATTTATACAGTAACTCATCTTGGCAGACATATTTCACTCATCCTCCAACTACGGAGTGCACGGTAAAAGTTCCTACTCATAGAATATTTAATATACTCCGTCGAAACGACAGCGATAAATAAAGCAACGGAGACATCTGCTATAAATAAAAGAATAAACAAGAATATGAATAAAGAGAAGGCTTCTCCGTCGTTTTTCTCTTACACTGGAGAGCCCTAACCAAGAGATAACTAGAGCTCCAGATAACGTGTGAATTGCCTGTCCATCCAGAAGTCGCTAATTCCAGGCTTGGAGGGAGATAATCGGGGTAATGGTCAAACGCTGGACCGTGGCCGATCATAGCCAGATGACAAGTGCTGGCCCGGGTCAAATTATAGTCTGCTGGACAGTGGCAGCAGCCCTGGTCGCCAGATAGAACAATGGTTGGAATGAGAAAGTACCCGCGCGCAACCCGGCAATCAACATCTGAGCCAGATCGGATCCTACAACAGAGCCGAGGAATCATGCGCTTAATGGCGATGTTAGAGCAGGAGATTATGAGACTCTTTATTTTCACAAAACGAAGTCTTCTGCTAGGATAAGTTAAAGTAAGATTCTAGGAAACAAACATAATTAAGTCTTGTCTTGTCTTGTGCTGTCTCCCGAAAGCTGCGAGCTGGTGTTCTTTGTAGCCGATGCTGTGGAGGTGTTGAGGTACGGCATCGTATCGCCGTGGGAGCGGGTTATGGCAGCTACTTTTTCAGCCCCGGGGTACAGCTAAAAAAGCAGGTGGCGTGCAATGCTTCTTTAGCAGACTCCACCACCGTAGGAACAATGTCGATCCCTGCTCAGTTAGCCAGGCTAGGCCTGTTACTGTGGTTACCGGCGGAGAGGTGGAATCGGTTCTTGGTCAGCTATGGTTCTCTAATCCTGACGCTGGCTTATCAGCTATGGGCGACCATGCTGCTATTTCACTGAGAAGGTTTTTTTTTTCTTCCAGTATCAGTAGTAGAAGAAGCATATTAATAAGAAGAATTACAAGACAGAAGAACACTACTTCAGTTCGTCAATGTTATATATGTACACATACACCAGTCTCTTTCACAAACGCGCTAGTTGCTCTTTGCCTGTCCTCGTCGTCTATGGTGGTTCTATAGTTTGAAAATTATAATTTTAAAAAACTAACACTTCTTCTTATTCTTCTTCTTCTTCTTCAGCTTTCCGAGTCATTAAGGCTATTGCTGCAAATAAAGTTCGCCTCCATTCCTATCTATACCTAATCTTCTCTCTTCAGTTAGTGATACCAATTACTTTTATATCCTCTTTCTATATTGTCTTTCTATGTTGTCTTCCCATCTCTGTCTTGGTCTATCCCTTGGTCTTGTTTCCGTCATCTCTTGTGCATACATCATTTTCGTTTGTCTGTTCTCTTTCATTTTTTCTACATGCCCCCGCCAGCGTAGTCTCTTCAGTTTCAAGACATTTATAATTCTTTGGGATTTAAATAAACTGTTCAGTTCAGTGTTCTTTTTAACTCTCCATTCTCCACTGTTGGTATCATTTATCCAAAAATTCTTCTTAGGATATTGTTCTCAAAGATCTGCAATTACAATTGCAACATTTATTATACAAAGAACAAACATTAAACGAAAAGGTACCAATCTTGTGTTCTGTACACAGCTAGTTTACAAATAAAACGATGTTCCAGTCAGTGTTTGGTTTTTGCTAGGGATGCCTGGTTTTGTTGGTTTAGAGGTAGAGATACTTTGTAACCCGTTAAATGTCTTCTGAGTGTGATAGTCACGCTAGATTTTATCCTTTCTAATAGTGACTGTTATAGCAGTTTTAAAATTGTGTGAAGGTCAAAATACTTTTGGTTTTTTTTTTAAACAGCGGTATTCAAAATAGTTTTTATCATTTTTGGCAGACAAACTAATTTTTATCTTTTCTGACATTAATATTCAAAATATTTTTATCTTTTTTTGACAATTATATTTAAACTAATTTTTACTTTTTCTGAGGTGATTTTCAAACCAATTTTTTATTCATTTATTTAATTAATTTTTTATGTGATTTTCAAACTAGTTTTTACTCTTGTATGACAGCTATATTCAAATTAATTTTTTCACTTTCTTTGACAATGATATTCAAACGAATTTTTACCTGTCGTAGCAGTGATATTCAATCTAATTTTTACCTTATTTTAACAATGACGTTTAAACTACTTTTTAACTCTTTTTTTAAACTGTGATATTCAAACTAGTTTTTAATCTCCTTCTACTGAAATCAGGGTTCTGCCCTGTGTTATATAGACTTTATGAAAGCGTATACTAAAGCATATTGAAAGGAAATTACTTGTCTTAATATATAATTTTCACCAACTGTTCAATCTGTTATGTATATGCCAATATGTTATGTATATGCCAACTCATTTAAGAGAGAGAGAGAGAGAGAGAGAGAGTTAGAGATGTAAATCAAAACTAAGGACAATAACCTGTACAAGGTGGTCGCTATTTTCCATGACTGTCACATCCTTAATGAGGAGATAGATGCACGACTCAATAGGGGACGGAGCCATCCATCACCCTCTCGGTGCACTGTCGGATCCGACTTCCCCCTGCGTGCTCACCGCCCGATGTGATTGGTGGACGACAACAATGTCCGAAAGCCGTGTCCCAGTCGTCTACTCGTCGTTGTCTCTCACCAGAGGGTAATTGTGAGTAGTTTCCCCATACCTCTCTATATTTCCGGTTGATCGAGGGGGTGCGCGGTCAACTCCATACATCATTTACGGGAACTGATGTTGAAACTTCGGCTACGGTGGCCTCTATCAACTGAAATTCGTCTTTTGTTCTTACAGTAGTTACTGTTTACTAGTTTGTTTTTTTTTGTTTTTTTTTATAACAAAAGCAAACCTAAAAGCATAAGTATTTCGTTTTTGTCTCTTTCACTGCGATCTTGACTGACTACCCTAGAACATGACGTTCGGTGGATATTTTGTCACAGTAATGAGCAAGAGAAAGGCCTTACTTTGAACATCAAAAAGACAGAGACTATGGTTATATCTAAGAAACAGAATCCACCAACATACAGTATAAAATTAAACGGAACTATTCTAAAGCAGGTGCAGAAATTCAAATACCTTGGAGTAATAATAACTTCAGATGGGAAATGCAGAACAGAAATTAGGAACAGAATAGGCCAAGCAAAGACTGCATTTCAGAGAATGAGAAACATATTAGCCAATACATCCTTATCAATGAATATTAGAAAACGAGTCCTAAAATGCTATATTGAACCTATCTTTTTATATGGAAGTGAATCATTGACAATAAGCAGATCTGCACAAAAATCATTGGAAGCAGCAGAAATGTGGTTTATTAGAAGAATGTTGCAAATCCGCTGGACAGCAAAAATAACTAATGAAGAATGTATGAGAAGAGCTGGAGAGAAAAAAAAAAACCTTGCAAAAAAGATAAGAGAGAGACAATGTACTTTCAGAGGACATGCAATGAGAAGAGGGGGCATTGAAAATATTATAACAACAGGAATAATTGAAGGAAGAAGATCAAGAGGAAGACCAAGAGAAATGATACTGGACAGTCTGACGGGATGATGTGAGAGGAGATCACCAACTGAGTTGATGGCCTGCATGAAGGAAGGATCGTGTACTTTGGAGAAGCATAATAGCCAACGCCAGTCGGCACGGCACCTGATGATGATGAATGAGCAAGGACGGATGAGGCACAGGAAAACAAGGAAAAATTATAACGAGAAACCAAATATGAATGGCATATTTGGAGGAGAGTCGGGCTACAGCACCTAATAGCAACAGGGAAGATGGAAGGTAGATGAGGCAGAGGTAGACAGAGAATAAAGATGTTTGATGGTTTGGCATCCTGGCACGGGAAATTCTCAGTGACAAGCCTGCTAAGATGCACAAAGGATCGAGGGTTATGGAAGGACATGATATCTTACGCTTGTTGGCAGGGACATAGAGAGAGAGAGGGGGGGGAGAGAGACATGGGTAATAAACATTTTAACACAGTTTTCAATTCGAAATGGGAGACATTTAGGTTGCTTATTTTCACTCATGAGAATAGTTTTAAAAAGATAAGCTTCTTGCCAAGGTCCACCACTATACACACCACGTCCATCTCCATCCCATTCTTTCAGAACACTCTGGATTACAAACATTGCCGTGTTTAAGATATCTGGTCGTGCACTGATTCTTCAGCTGTGACAGCTAAGTTGTCAGGTAACATCGCGGTCCACACTGAAGAAAGGAAACAGAAATCCAGGATTAACAAGTAACACAACTTTGAAATCAGCTGAAGAAAAATTCCTTGGACTTGAGGATATGATACTTATAGGTCACATTCTCGTTTCCGTGCCGTTCATTCATTCATTCATTTGCATGTCCCTTGCGGAACTTTGCCTCCCAAACAGCACTCCTGTAGGCCTCTCGGTTGTGAGCAAGATGGCCTGCTGCTGTTGCATCCATTTCCAGATCGTCAACGATGTCTTGCAGCCATCTTCGTCTTGGTCTTCCTCTTTTTCTTTTTCCCATTATGTATCCTTCCAATACGGTCTTCTCTAAATTATCATTACGTTTAATGTGTCCAAAATATTTAGGTTTTCTCTCTTTAATCCTCTTCACTAGCCAGCCTTCTTCAATATTAAGCTCTTGTAGTATAGATATATTTGTTCTTTTTTGTGTCCACGATATTTGGAGAACTCTTCTGTAGCATTTACATTCAAAGGCATTTATGTGTTTCTCAGCTGTTTTGTTAAGTGTCCAGGTCTCACAGGCATATGTTTGGATGGGAAAGATGCATGCCCTTAAAAATCTTATTTTTGTGGTTCTGTCTGCTCCTCTCCACAGATTCTTTATTTGTTTTACTTTCTGAAGAGCGATAGATGTCCTCCTTTTACTTTCCCTCATTGTATCTCCATTATTAGTTAGTAGCGATCCAAGATATTCAACACTCCACAAATATGCCATTACGGCATATTATTCATACTGTCTAAGGGGCCGTATTTCAACGACCTTCCGCACATGAAAGTGTGATGTGGTCAGTATCACGCCTGGCCGCATTTACCTTCCTAGATTTATCTGGCACCCATTTTTTAGGGGCTGGGTGAACAACTGGCCCTTTTTTTATTGGTACCAGAAAAAAAAATCCCACTGCGGAGTAGCACCAGATTAGTAAACCGAGCACCTGACGTGTATGTCAACAGATAATCAAAACAACCACGTGGCTTTCAGTCAATCAGTCATTTGCATGACCCTTGGAGAACTCTGCTGCCCTAACAGCTTTCCTGTAGGCCTATCGGTTGTAAGCAAGCCTCCATGTGCAGATTAGCAACGCTGTCTTGCAGCCATGTTTCGCCTTGGTCTTCTTCTCTTTTTTTCCCCATTATGTACCCCTCCAAGATTGTCTTTTCTAAATTATCATGACGTTTAATGTGTCCAAAATATTTCAGTTTTTTCTGCTTAAGCCTAGTTACTAGCCAACCTTCTTCAATATGAAGTTCTTGTATTATGAATATGTTTGTTCCTTTTTATGTCCATGATATTTGAAGAACTCTCGTGTAACATTTACAATCAAAGGCATTTATGTGTTTCTCACCTGTTTTGTTAAGTGTCCACGTCTCACAGGCACATGTTGCTATGGGAAAGACACATACTCTTAAAAATCTTATTTTTGTAGATCTATCTGTTCCTCTCCACAGCTTCTTTAGTCGTTTTACTTTCTGAAGAGCAATAGATGTCCTACTTTTAATTTTCCTCATTGTATTTCAATTATTAGTTAGCCACATGCCCGTAAAATGGAAAAAAAGCCTCTAATGGGCCGCATAGAGCTCTAAATTTCAGATATTTGGACAGAACTGAAGACAAAACGAGAAAGAGGGACTCAAAAGGTCCAAAGTGGGGGAGCTTTTTCTCAGTATACAACGCGCTGGGTAATGACAAGGATTGATAATGACGTATTACTGATCTCATAGTGGATTATCTTTTAGTAAACGTGTAAGGAGCCAGCAAAAATTACCCTGGTTGTTAATCTCGTGTATTTAAGTGAATTTCTTCCCTACTTTTATTTTTTTGCTCTGCTTGAAATACGCCACTGGACTGCTAGTTCTGCACTTCTTTTCCTCGTTTGCCCACTACGTTTGAATAGCGAAAATATTCTCTATAGATATCTTGATGGTCCAGTGAGATATGCGGCATATCGCGTTGGCCAGTTTTACTGCAGCCACATTTTATATGAGAGTGCTGGTAGTTCTGGACACTAAGCAAAGCAATGGAGAGAAATACTACCGCATAAGGAATGTGGGTGTACAGAAAACTAAGCCACATAACAGGGAGAACGAAAATAACAAATGCACAGATTATAGAACAGCTCCAAGTGCAACGTGAACTTCTCAGAGAAATATGGCTGAAGAAAACAAAACACTCTGGCCATATCAAAAGTCATGACGACATACTGAAAATCATATTAGAAGGAAAGATGGGAGGAAAAAGATCAGGGGGGGGGGGGCGGCGGACAGAGACGTAGATGAGAAGATAACATTCGAGAATGGACAGAAGATAACATTCGAGAATGGACAGAAGATAACATTCGAGATTGGACAGAAGATAACATTCGAGATTGGACAGAAGATAACATTCGAGATTGGACAGAAGATAACATTCGAGATTGGACAGAAGATAACATTCGAGATTGGACAGAAGATAACATTCGAGAATGGACAGAAGATAACATTCGAGAATGGACAGAAGATAACATTCGAGAATGGACAGAAGATAACATTCGAGAATGGACAGAAGATAACATTCGAGAATGGACAGAAGATAACATTCGAGAATGGACAGAAGATAACATTCGAGAATGGACAGAAGATAACATCGAGAATGGACAGAAGATAACATTCGAGAATGGACAGAAGATAACATCCGAGATTGGACAGGACACAGACCGGCTAAGAGTGCTATCACGGCGAGGGTGCGAGGGAACTGGAGATCCATTGCCGCCAACTTTCATTCTGAAGAAAACACATGATGATGATGATGATGACGACGACGATGATGATGATGATTCTCCGCAGCTGACGCTGTATCGAAGATACGGTTACGTAAATGTCACATTTGATGGACAGTGAGATTAAGGGTGTCTTTCTGCTAACTCTCGCTGTCCGTTTCTTTGTGTGCATAAATAAGAGAAGATCTAACATAACTACAACACTCTCTTTCATAAGAGAAGATCTAACATAACTACAACACTCTCTTTCATAAGAAAAGATCTAACATAACTACAGCAATCTCTTTCATAAGAAAAGATCTAACATAACTACAGCAATCTCTTTCATAAGAGAAGATCTATCAAAACTACAGCAATCTCTTTCATAAGAGAAGATCTAACATAACTACAACACTCTCTTTCATAAGAGAAGATCTAACATAACTACAACACTCTCTTTCATAAGAAAAGATCTAACATAACTACAACACTCTCTTTCATAAGAGAAGATCTAACATAACTACAACACTCTCTTTCATAAGAGAAGATCTAACATAACTACAACACTCTCTTTCATAAGAGAAGATCTAACATAACTACAACACTCTCTTTCATAAGAAAAGATCTAACATAACTACAGCAATCTCTTTCATAAGAGAAGATCTAACAGAACTACAACACTCTCTTTCATAAAAAAAGATCTAACATAACTACAACACTCTCTTTCATAAGAAAAGATCTAACATAACTACAGCAATCTCTTTCATAAGAAAAAGTCTAACATAACTACAGCAATCTCTTTCATAAGAAAAGATGTAACATAACTACAACACTCTCTTTCATAAGAAAAGATCTAACATAACTACAGCAATCTCTTTCATAAGAGAAGATCTAACATAACTACAACACTCTCTTTCATAAGAGAAGATCTAACATAACTACAGCAATCTCTTTCATAAGCCCATGTTCTTGGTCTCTCTAGGAGAATTTCATATTGTTCTTACTATACAGAAAGATTATGCAGTTTAGAACTTGTTTTATATATCTATCTAGATCTTGTTTTATATCTGTTTAGAACTTGTTTTATATCTGTTTAGAACGTGTTTCATATCTGTTAGGACCTTGTTTTATGTAAAGTTTAACTTAAGGTTTCTTTCTTTCTTTCTTTCTTTCTTTTGGTTCTTTCAAGCTGCACTGGGGGTATCGGATGTCCACACCTTCCTCTGCGCTTAAATCACCACTAATAACCCATAATAGTCAAGTGAGAGAGGTGAGGACACCCCGCCTGTCCATCAGCTCGCTAGAACGCTGTCACTTTTATCTCAGAAACTCCGTCAATGCCGACGAGAACATACTGAATATAGCCTTTTTAATTTGACTCTTATGGGATCCTCTTCCAAACCCTGCTCGCCGTAGATGGACAAAAGACCCTCATTCCTATAATAGGGGCAGCCCCGTATCCCAATAGCGGAAAACCCTTCTATCCACGTCCTCACAGGAAGGGCACACTTTATTTTTCAAGTGATTCTATCTTTCCACGGTCAGTTGTCTCCCTAACCATAGAAGAAGGGACCCATGGGATCCACCAGTGCACATGCGTGTCCATCGCGTACTGTCAATCCCGTTTAAAGCAGCTCCATTGTCACAAATGCTTGTGTTAAATTCATTACTAAAACCCGATCAATGCGCACTGTTATACTGCTGTATAAAGTTAATAATACAGTGGAGGTCGAAGATTCAGACTGGATGAGACAACGGTCAGCGACCTATAGACGACTGCTTGCGTTTGACCAAGACCCTATTCTACCTCCCAGTTATGCCACTGGAAACGGACAGTAGTCTACCAAACGAATAGAGAATGCAGCGGAAAGACGATGCCGGGCCTGATAATGGGTAGAGCCGGACACGGATGTATTGGGCCAGAAGGCATCTAACTGCGACATAACGGTACGGGGAAAGGAGAGTATTAAGTACCTTTTTTAAAAAAATAGCATTATTGAACATCACTACGTCCATCTACGGCGAGCAGGGTTTGGAAGAGGATTCCATAACTTACGAACTGATATCCTTTAGAAGGTAGAACACTATAGAGTAGTCTACTCATGCCGCCTCCGATTTTAACGATCAAACTTTTTGAACAGCAACACGAGTAGTAGACGTTTTATGAGACTGGTACACAGATAAAAAAAAAGGGCATCTCTGTTAGGGGAATGAAGGCTCGATCAGGGCAGAGGTGATCAAAACCACGTCTTAAGCGATGTTACGGGAAAGTTGTGATGTTAGGGCTGGGACAGTGGGCTAGTGATCGGCGAGCGTTTTTATATGGACTTACTGAACAAAAAAGCTTTCAAGAACAACTGCTTTGAAGAATGTGGTTCTTCGAGAAGCTTGCTCCAGACTTCTGCAGTAAATGTAAGTCACTCCCCCCATTCGACGTTATTCCCGAGGTACACCAGTTTCCAGTGGCTCCTCATTAGCAGCAACAATGGAAATCTACAATAGTTGCAACAACTGTAGGGTTAGACTGCACTTTCCCGTCGTCTTCTTTTCTTGTGGTTCATTTACCCACTTCCACAGCAGTAGCTACTGTCGCCTTACTTATTTAACTTGTATACTGAAAATATAATGAGGAATGTTAGAGAAAATGTAGATACAGAATATGACGATGCAATAAAAATTGGTGGTTATGAATTGCCAGACATTAAATGTCCTGATGACACAACACGAAAAGGAATGGGAAAACTAATTATGTCAGTCAGTAAGAACAGTGAAGAACAAAACCTCTATCTTAATGCGAAGAAAACTAAACTGATGACAAATGACAAAACAGATAAGGCAGCTGAAATATACATCAATGAGGAAAAATTGGAAGAGGTGGAGAGTTTTGAATATCTTGGATCATTACTAAGTAATAATGGAGATACAACGAGGGAAATAAAAAGGAGGACATCTATCGCTCTTCAGAAAGTAACACAACTAAAGAAGCTGTGGAGAGGAACAGACAGATCTACAAAAATAAGATTTTTAGGGCATGCATGTTTCCCAACGCAACACATGCCTGTGAGACCTGGACAAAACAGCTGAGAAGCACATAAATACCTTTGATTGTAAATGCTACAGAAGAGTTGTTCAAATATCATGGACACAAAACAGGACACATACTACACGAACTTAAAATTGAAGAAGTTTTGCTAGTAAAGAGGATTAAACAGAGAAAACTTAAATATTTTGGACACATTAAACGACATGAGAATTTAGAGAAGACAGTCTTGGAAGGGTACATAATAGGGAAACAAAAGTGGAAAACGAAGATGAAAATAGTTGTAAGATATCGTTGATAATCTGCAAATGGATGCTTCATCAGCAGGGCATCTTGTTTACAACCGTGAAGCCTACAGGAGAGCTGTTAGGGACTCAAAGTTCCGCAAGGGACATGCAAATGACTGACTTACTGAAATGACTGATATCAGTAGCTTGCTTTAAAAATCTCACTGTCTGTTGTTGTAAGCCAGATATTCATCGTTTGCATAGATATCGACGCCAGCCTCTCTCATAATGCCTTTCGGGTTTTCAGCATCACCGTAGAGCTTCTTCTGTACGTGGTTGGGGGTCTGGTCGGGTCCTTTGCCAGGTTGTGTAGATGGCAACTGTGGAGGATGTTATTGTGCTGTCTGCTGCTTTATTTCTGCGGGCTCATAGGTCTCTTGGAGCAATTTTCAGCTTCTGTGACAGATGATGTCTGCTGTATCATCTTCTCAATCGGAAGATAATGAATCTCGCTTTGCGTCCCAGTCAGTCTTGGTTAGTTTCTGCGCCCGAGTCCTAAATAATCTGCACTCTTGCAGTTCACGACCAGAACTCTGTAGACCATATCTGTAATCACATTCTGGAATTCTGGCGGCTTCCAACTTGCACTTCCTTTGCTTCGAACATCTTTCCCCTTTCTGACCAATATTTTGAGCTACAGTTCAATAATCCAGTCCTTTAAACATCTGAAAACCAAAATACTTCCAGCTTACGTCAGGCAGTAATTATTTTTATCCGTCACCAACTGTCCATTTTATCATCCATCCTCATTAATTTCCCGACCAATGCAAAATGTTCTGTGCTCGAGGCACAGAAAGGAAACACTATAGCTAGTTCAAGCCACGGACTATATGTGATGGCGTATTGAGATTTATCACATTGCAAGGAGCAAACCACATCGTTGTCAGGGAGTGCTGAAGGCAGACATGTAACCTTCCGCGAGGAAATTAGGCTGTCCACGTCACAGACTTCTATCATTCTTCTTCATTATCTTTTGGGGTTTTTTCTTTTATTGTTAACTCTCTCTCTCTCTCTTATCTTCGAAGTTATGAACGACCCTCTGTAAAAGCTTATTATATTAAAAATTAAAATTACACACAATGTCTCTTTCTGTCTTTCTCTCGGCATCTCTGTTTCTCTCTCTCTCTCTCCCTCCCTGTGTCTCTCTCCCTGCCTCTTTCTATCTCTTTGCCTCTCTCTCTCTCTCTCTTTACATCTTTCTGTTTCTTTCCCTTTTTATCTATCTATCTATCTATCTATCTATCTATCTATATCTATCTATCTATCTATCTATCTATCTATCTATCTATCTATCTATCTATCTATCTATCTATCTATCTATCTATCTAGTACATAAATGAAAGTGTTTGAAATAATTACATCGCACATGTTTAGTATATTTATGAACAGGTCGAGAGTGTGGATCAGAAGGTTGCGTATAGATTTTTGTCATTTTAAATCTCTCTGTCTCATGTTGTGTATGGATTTATTACTATTTGTATTGAATGTTTGAGAAAGAGTTAAAGAAGATATCAATGTCAGACGGGCCTGAGCGCCAAATTCTTCATTCTTGTAAACAAAAGTTCATTCGGTGATCCACTTTGTTGCTTCTTCTCTTTCTCTCTCTCAATCTCTCTCCCTCTCTTTCTCTCACACACACGCAATCTCTCCCAGTGTCATTTTTCTCTGCATGAAACTTTCTCGTTAGTTCCTCTCTTGCTCCAACAGTTTCTCTCTGTGCATGCCTATTTCCTAAATTCATTTATGCATTTCAGTACAGACAATCCCCTGGTTACGAACGCCCTACTTACGTACAACCCGCAGTTACGAGTGAGCCTCTGTAGAGCCAAATTATATTAAAAATTAGAATCCCGTACAGTCAGCCACAGCGGCTCGTATTAACAAATGGGCGCTACTCTGCAGCACGTTTCAACAAGCAAAAGTTTCGTGTCTAGAGTGGTTCGTTTGTTTCTTTCATGCTTTTTAATTAAGCATAGAAAGGTAGACTGTATAAATGACGTTAATACGAACTGTATCTAAGTGTTCTGATTTACATACAAATTCGACTTACGACAACATTTAGGAGCAGAAATTGTTCTTAACCCGATTGCTGTCTGTATATTGATTTGTAATTTACTTCAAGTGTCTAGCAATAATCTTTCTTCATCTTCTCATATAGATGAATAAAATATAAAATGAAGCTGTCAGCCTTATACGACGTTTGGAAGATTTCAGAAAGTAAATAACTTTGGGAATAGAGATTTAGTAACACGAACACTTGATGTGTTGCAGAGAACACACGGCCACTTGGTGTGTTGCAGGGAACACACGAACACGTGATGTTTTGCAGGGATCAAATATTTAGACAATACTGGACTCTAAAGTCCAAATTTCATTGCTTCGTCCTTAATAAACAGAACCTGTTTTTCTTTTCTGATCCTTCATGAAAACAGATTAGATGCCCAGTCGATGAAACTGATCAAAACCATCTCGTGTATCTTGCTTGTCCTGCTCCAAGAAACAGACTGTATACCCAAAATCTCTGCAGCGAAATAAGAGCAGACATCGTTGCTTACAGTGGTGGAGCTTATGTAAAAACACTGGTTCTGTAACTAGATTTTGACGCCCCAACCCCCCACCCCCCTATTTATACATTTTGTCCAGGAAAAACCAAAGAACCACGTCAAGTAATCACTTTTCAAGAGAAAGGAATGAACAGTTCGTTCTCTGTGGCTTTTCAGTCCATTCAATCCTTTTAGTCCAGTACAAATATAGTGCTAAGATTTGTTGCAAGGAAATTAAAGTGTTGCTTTTTTATTATGGTAGATTTCTGTCCCTTTGACCAGAGACGTCGTTTACTTTCTCTCTTTCTATATCCACACTATAATCGCGCTAGAAACCAGTTTGCTACTTTACTAAACTTAGAAGAATTTGAGGCTGAAATGGAGCCTGGATGACTTTTTGGATAGAGCTTCGACACGGCTTTATGGTCTTCAAAAACTCAAAAGGGATCTTCTGCGTATGCTCAGCTTTCCAAACAGGGAGTCGGGTTGCCTCCATGAATCCTGCTGACAGCAGGTGGTCTTCGTAGGAACCCCCGAGTTTCTCCTCCGTGCTTCTCTCTCGGGGCCATACCTGGGTTCTGTGGTCTCTGTATATGGTAGTATATCTCTGTTGTATGTGTTCAGGAGTCTGGGGAGGGGGCGGGGCGCCTTTTTGGCATATACATTGGACTGTTGGCGTAGTCTTTTTCTTCTAGAGATGAGCGTTGAGTCTGTAGTGTCGGGTTCGTAGCCTGAAGATT
This sequence comes from Achatina immaculata, assembly GCA_009760885.1. Taxonomy (NCBI): domain Eukaryota; kingdom Metazoa; phylum Mollusca; class Gastropoda; order Stylommatophora; family Achatinidae; genus Lissachatina; species Lissachatina immaculata. The sequence continues at coordinate 80,208,975 of CM019702.1, read as the reverse complement.
GTTTGTTTAGTCTTAGTATGGGGTCCTGCAGGTACCTACTCTATGTCCTCTGTCTCCAGGCGTTTTTGGTATGTCCTTTTGACTAGCGTAAAAGGAATCAAAATGGAAAATTAACGTGTAGTTGTGCCCTCATACCAACACTACCAAACCTCGGCGCTTCTTTGGACTGTATTCCTGGACCTTCAAAATTTGGTCCCTTCTGGTTTTGTACACGGTGTTCATCGTCTTCTTTGTGAGACAGATGGTAGGCAAATTCTGCGTCCTTAAAACACTGCATAAATGATCTATACGTATGCTTTCACACAAATATGCCTGCATATATACACATGCACGATTTACTACGGTATCATTTTGTTCATACAACCAATAAAAAAAAACCCCCGTCCACTACCCACTATCATAAAAAAACTCCTCATTGTAGCCCTGGACGTCACTACATCACAGGATTTTGCTCATTTGAATATGGCATTTGCATATAACGTGAATAACATCCAAGTTTTGATTTATGCAGCCGCCGATGTCCGCGGCCAGAAGAAGTGACTTGTTAATTAAGGATGTAGTTTTATTTATAAAAGGAACGGCTCAAATATTATACGCGTTACGCTTTCTGAATACTGAAATGATGCTTTGCTAGAGTGGACTAGAAATTTGCGTATCCTGTCATAGATGAGCATCTGTTGCGATAATATATAGAGTCTGTCCTTTCCGTGTTTTCTCCAAGTCTTTCCTTTATATTTTATTTCTATATGTCTTTCCTTCTCTCTTTTTTCTTTCTCTGCATGTCTTTTCTTTATATTTTATTTCTATATGTCTGTCCTCTTTTTGTTCCTTTCCATGTCTTTTCTTTATATTTTATTTCTATATATCTGTCCTTCTCTTTTTGTTCCTTTCCATGTCTTTTCTTTATATTTTCTTTCTATATGTCTTTCCTTCTCTCTTTTTTTCTCTCCATGTCTTCTTTCCTTATCTTTCTGTCTATTTTTTTCCTCCATGTGTTTCTTTCTATTTTTTTCCTCCATGTGTTTCTTTCTGTTTTTTTTTAATCCATGTATTTCTTTCTGTTTTTTTCTTCATGTGTTTCTTTCTATTTTTTTTTCTCCACGTGTTTCTTTCTATTTTTTTTCTTCATTTGTTTCTTTCTATTTTTTTCTCCATGTGTTTCATTCTTTTTTGTTTCCTCTATGTGTTTCTTTCTGTTTTTTTTTCATCCTTGTGTTTCTTTCGGTTTTTTCCTCCGTGTGTTTCTTTCGGTTTTTTTCTCCTCCATGTGTTTCTTTCTGTTTTTTTTCTCCATGTCTTTCTTTCTTGTTTTTTTTTCTTCATGTCTTTATTTTTGCCCTTGCATTTCCTTTCCTGTTTTTTTCCATGCTCTTTCTTCAGTTTTTTTTTTCTCCATTTCTTTTCTTCCATTTTTTCTACAAGTCGTTTCTTTCCTTTTCTTATTTTGTGTCCCTCTTCTCAAAATGTAGAAAAAAATAATAACAGTAAAATTGAACCATTTCTTGTCTCTGTTATTCTGAAGATACAAATTTTGAAACTGTGGCTCTAAGAAACCGATTTTGTTCACTTCATATACGTTTGTTGCTTCTTCTTCTTCTTCTTCTTCTTCTTCTCCTCCTCCTCTTCTTCTTCTTCTACTACTTCTTCTTCTTCTTCTTCTTCTTCTTCACAACCGGTCATACACATTCACTTCCCCAACATTTTCTGCCATAAAGAATAAGAAACTTTGCCTTCGAGTTAGTCGTCGTGCCGTCGTTTTCTACTACGTAAATAGAAATAGGTATTGCCGTTTTCTCTGTCTAGACCCAGGATTTGACGTTGACGGATGGCAGGCTTTTTGATGTTAGATTTATGCAAAGTTGTCGTCATTTTTCTTCCAAGCCCTCGGTGATAGCATTGACTTCACATCTGAAGTAAACTGTCTGTTCTTCTAAGCAAACAAGTGAAACAGCAAAAAAAGAGAAAAAAAAAACATACATCTTTCCCTCGTCTTATTTCAGAAATTAATGTTGAAAATTTTCGTTGTTTCCATGTTTTCCTCTAGATGGGGGAAAGTTTCCACTAAATTATCTATCTTCGATAAAATCTGATACCTTATCTTCTTCTTTTTTGACCTTCACAAGGTCGTTCATTGTGCTGTCATAATGTGTAGCTAGCTAGATTGCGATACTTACGCCTTTCGTCTCAAATTATCAGACTTCGGTCTGGTTATTTTTTTTTTTTTTCAGGAATTGATGTCGTCTACCCGTTTTGATCCTTATTCACTCGCCCAGACTACGGTCTGTTAAGAGGGGAGGTAGGACAGGGTCTTTGTCAGCTACTGTTCGTCAGCGATGACGCAAGTAGCTGTCTTTTGGCTCACTGATGTTCAAAAGTATCAAGCTGAGATTGTAAAAATATGGCTTTCCTTTTCTCAGTTTTTAAAAGAGTCATTTCATTCTTGAGTTTAACGTTCTCTTGCAACTTAAGCCCCATATACCAACGTAGCTTCCTTTGCTAACTTTATTTCCCTGGACTACGTCAACTCTTTCTACAAACTTTACCTTTCTCTGCTGTCTTAGCTCTGTGTATTTGCTTCATCTCCGTCAACTACCTTAACTCCTTCTACCAATTTTAGCTCTCTCTACTAACTTTAAGTCCCAATATTCTCTTAGCTCTGTCTGCTAACTTTACCTCCTTCTGTTAACTTTAGCTTCCTCTAGCAATTTAGCTCTCTTTGCTATCTTTACTTATATCTTATAGTTTCCTCAACGTCGAAGAGTCTAGAAAATAAGTTACGGTACATGAAAAGATCTGTCTAGTGGTAGAAGTGCAAATATTTATTTATTTATTATGGTGACCGAAGGTTAACTTTGGCACATACGTAAAAAGATACATCTGCTGTGACACTGAGCCATCCTTAGATGTCATGTCATTAGTCAGGATACAAGTCTGGCCTGTAAGAGACACCTGGGCCTTGCTGTTGTCATAAAAATGAATTAATGTATATAATGCGGGCCCAAGATAATATGCTTTCTGTACACATCGTCTAAGATGTTTCAGTTTTATGTAAGTGTTGCCTTTGCATGCGTGTATTTTTGAAGCAACGTTTGACAAAGAGATTTTGTAAGACAAATATGACCTTCTAAATCTTAGAAAGACACGATTTTTTGTTGTTTTTTTTTTGGAGGGGAAAAAAGTGCAGTTATAAGGACTTAATTTTTCTTCTTCGTTCTCATCCTCCTCTTCCTCCTTCTCTTTCTTCTTCTTCTTCGTCAGAAGAAAAAAGCAACACTTTAATTTCCGTGCAACAAATCTTAGCACTATATTTGTACTGGACTAAAAGGATTGAATGGACTGAAAAGCCACAGAGAACGAAGTGTTCATTCCTCATCTTCCTCTTCCTTCTTCTTCTTCTTCTTCTTCCTTCTCTTCCTCCTCTTTCTGCTTCTTCTTCTTCTTCGTCGTCGCCGTTCTTCTTTTTCTTCTTCTTCTTTTTCTTCTACTTCTTCTTCGTTAAATTTCGTATTCTCAGCTTTCTAAGCAAGACGTTGGGCTGCCTCAGTGAATCCTGCTGTCAGCAGTACGTCTTCTTGAGAATCCCAGAGTTTCTACTCTCCACCTTTTTTTATGGCGCTACTGGAAACAGGTTGCTTTGTCACATCAGCCTGGTTAACCTAGCAGCTGAGATTGGCATGTTCTCTGTGTACACGGAATCCTCCCAACATTCCATGTCCTGAATTTATTTCAAAAATCAAACCACGGTATTGTAGCCTATGGCGGCCTGGTTGGCTGAGCGGTTTGGCGCTTGGTCTACTAATCCGGTGGTACCGGGTTCAAGTCCCAGCAATATGGGTACCGCTACGCCAAAAAGAGCCCGGGGTCCGCCTAGCCTCTAAAAATGGAGACCCAGAGAAATCTGGGAAGGTAAACGCGGCCAGGCGTGATACAGACCACATCAGACTTTCATGTGCCGAAGGTCTTGGAAATGCGGGCCTAACACCGTATCCCCAGTATGTCTTAATGGCATGGAGACGGGATTTTACCTTTATACCTAAGTGAATCAGTGCCTGTATTTCAAAATCTTAACAATCGCAAATAGTCAAGTTCACCGAAATAAAATCAACAAGCCTGCTACCAGATCAAAATATCAGTGAGATTAAAACATAAAGTAGAAGTTCTCTCATAAAAAAAAAAATATCAAAATTCCTGGAAACTTGATCTTGACCAATCAAATAAACCCATATACCATCTGTGAACGCATGGCAGTTTGTTTTTTTTTTAAATTTTATTTTATTTCTACCAACAAAGACCAACCAATAGTTTTTACTAAAATAATTTACACATTTTCACGGTTCGCCGATTGCTGGTATCGCTTGAATACTCAACACACTTCATCACGTCTCAGCTTGGGTAAACATCAATGACTAAAGCTGTTAATATCTTCAGCACCGTTCTTCCAGATCCTCGAGTGCCAGAACTCGAGAGCGTTGTTTCAAACACAGTTTGGGTATGGAGGAGGTACCAGTGAAGTAGATTTGGCGAACTGCAGGTGAAAAATTAAAATAGTAGGTATATATAGCGTTTAAAAGTGTGAACTTTTATCAAACTGCCGCTTCACTTACACGGCTAAATAAAAACAGATATTATTCTGTAGAATATGCACAACCTTTATTTGCTGTTACACATGGTTAGTGAATAGTTAATAAAAGGTTTTTTTTAAAAAAGGTAAAATCCTAGTTTCCATGTCATTAAGACACACCGAGGATACGGTATTAGGGCTGTATTTATTTTCAAAGACCATCGGCACATGAAAGTGTGAAATGGTCAATATAACGCCTGCCCACATTTGATCTCCCTAGATTTCTCTGGTCCACATTCTTAGAGGCTGGGTATACCCCGGCGCTCTTTTTGGTGTGGTGGTACCAGAAAAAGTCCTAATAAACAGTTAATGCAATGTGTATATATATATATACATACATTTTGAGATTTGCAAAATCTGAATATATTGAAAGTGTACAAAAAGAAATATGTACGTTTTATGGGAAAAAAAAGTAAAAGTGTGATGTATTCAGTTACGGAGGACTGCATATTACATCTGACTGCAAACAGTTAGCTGGCTAATCAGTTGCATCATAATTTAGATAATGCGGGTTAAAGTTTCTGAAACGACATTTCAATTGCTACCCCAGCTCCTTCTTTCTCTGACCAAGACGCCATCCAACGTCTTCTTTGATGCTTCCATGTATTAATAGGGTCACCTTGACCAAGGGCCGCGAATCTTCATGGCGGAGGAGTCTAGAGAGAAATATCTTGTTCTTCTAGCCCACCCCAGGTCTTCAAGAAAGTCACAGTAATCTATGTCCCATCCAGCAAAGTGTTTGTGTTACAACATCTTCACGGCATCAACTTTGAGAATATCTTGTTTTTTTCGCATCTCCATACATACAAAAGCAACCATATTTGAGAGGTAGAAACTGCATTAGAGAAAATCCATGCGATAACAGAAAGTATTTGTCTGAAAATACACATGAATGCATGGTAGCCAGTACTTTAAATGAGAAAAATTAAGATTTTCAAGTAAAAATGGGACGTAGAATTGCGCTAGAATTGATACCAAGAGAACAGAAGAGGCAAAAACAAATAAAGAAAATCAGAAAAACTGTATAAAAAAATATTCCGAAGCAAATCACTGAATATGTAGGGAAGATAGATGTGTACGGAGTATTCGATTCAATTCCTATTCGAACGTATAATGGCAAAATCCGAATAATCTTATTATGAACAATTAAATGGGTAAAAAAGAGAAAAAAAAACAATTTCTAAGTCCTGCAAAGCATTTCTTCTGTTTTCCCGAACATAGAACAGTTTTACTAAGATTAGATCTAACAAGAAATTGTAACGTGAAACTAGCAATTTATACTGTAGTACACTTTGCTGTCTCTCCAGTGTCTTTGAAACAGTGTGAGATTATGATTAAAAAATAATTCATGTTACATTTTTTGTTTAGTTTCTAACAATTAATAAAGCATTATTTGTATTTTCACATTTTTAGCGAGTAGAAATTGTACATTGATATAGAATATACTATTTGTATTCGAATTCGTATTTGGCCACTCGGATAACTGTATGTTCGTATTCGGTTGAATACTTAACAGATAATAATCACTACACATCTAATGGCAGTATATTAGGAAAGAATGCTACAAATATACAAAACCACAATCTCAGTCTCATTCAGGTTCAAGACTCTGACCTTGTCTGGCCTAGAAAACAGTGCATTTAGAGGATCAAGAGGGCCACCTGACGCGCACTGCCTAAGGCGTTTGATGTTCTGAACTTCTCTGACCAAGTGGAAATTCTGCTCTTTTCGTTCCTATCACTGAAATAATACAAGGCGTAACCACCCTTTCACAGGGCGGTCTATTTTGATCCTTTGATTCTTACACTGGAAGTGTATTAAACGACAATGATTTCTTCCTAGAAGGAAGAAATTAACTCTGAATCCCTTTCAAGGACTTAAATGGAGTGTTTGGAATTGCTTGGCTTGTTCTTCTGAAGCTTAGGGTATCGATTCAGGTTCCTTTAAGTCGTCGGCGGGTGCTTTTCCCTCTCATCCCGGCAGCGGTGAACCCAGCTGAATGTGAAAGTTACGTGTAAAAATTAACTGTTACGGATCCCAGCTTTTATCCAATTGACAGGTGGAGCGCCAGGACACTGGATACCTGTTGGAATCACCTGTTTTGTTCTTTGCCGTATGTAACCAAGCTGAAGTACACCCTATTCTCTTCAGTGGCCAAGTCCCGTGACAAGTGGCCGGCAGTCCCATTATGTGCCCGCTCGAAACTACAAGGAACTTGTTTTTGGTTCGTAATTAACATCACCTTCCCAGAATAACTGTCTGCGGCATACCTAAAGGGACTATTACTAAAGGCGTTTAGTATAAGATGAACGAGCAGAACTAAACGTCCAACTTTGATCACTCCCGCTGAAACTAGATATTACAGGACTCAGTCTTTCATTACCTTTGAGATAATTAGAAGTTTTGACTGTCGTTTAGCACAGAGACAAACTTCTTCTTGAACGCCCCTTAGCTTTTGAACCCTGCTACAGAATACTAAGAAGAAACTCTGTAGATGGCTACTTAATTTGCCTTGCCAACAATCTTAGAACTCTTTTTATTTCAATGTCGTTAGATTTTTCCTTGAATCTCCTTCTGTGTTGCTAATTAAGCTAGTATTTGCATAGTTTTGCTACTAATTTCATGCACATTAATACTTTGTTGCAATTAGCGATGTATCCAAGTAAATCAAGTTAATAATCACTTGCTTCAAGAACGTTTTCCAAAACGAAAAGTGCTATTAGTTTTGTAAACAACAAAACAACAGCATAACAATCTAAGTATCTCATAAGATGAGAATACTACAGAAGAGTCCTTCAAGTATCATGAACACAAAAAAGAACAAATATATCCATACTACAAGAACTTAATATTGAAGAAGGTTGGCTAGTAAGGAAGATTAAAAAGAGAAAACGTAAATATTTTGGACATATTAAACGTCATGAGAATTTAGATAAGACATTCTTGGAAGGGTGTATAATGGGAAAAGAAAGAGAGGAAGACCAAGGCGAACATGGCTGAAAGACATTGTTGATTATCTATGAATGGACGCATCAGCAGCTGGGCATCTCGCTTACAACCGAGAGGCCTACAGGAGATATCTTCGGGGGAGGAAAAGTTCCGCAGTTGACATGCAAATGACTGACTGACTGGTAAGATGAGAAAAGATACTTCAATAGACCGTCATGCTGTTGTTTTGAAAGATAGTGTCTACTATTTTAAACATCTTTCTTCCCATTTGCTAAGACACCATATTGCTACAGTACGAATAATAGTAGAAGAGCCAATGGAGTGGAATTCTTCACTGTTATTTATTGATTATGAGAAGACAGTTGATAGTTTAGATCGTAGAATGCTATGGAAACTACTGGAACACTATAGTATCCCAGCCAAGATAACAAAGCTTATACAGACCATACATGAAGGAACAACCAGTAGAATCGTTCATGGAGAAACTCACAGAAAGTTTAAAAGTGGAAACAGGCGTGGGGTAGGGATGTTTGCTATTACCACTCCTATTTCTTCTAGCATTTGACTGGATCATGAAAACTACCACACAAAGAAAAGGAAATGGGATACAATGGACAGTGTGGAACCAATTGGAAGATCTTGACATTACAGATGATGTGGCACTTCTGGCACACAGCCACACACAAATGTAAAAGAAACTTCAGATCTTAAGCAAGAATTCAGCTAAACTGGGACTATATATTAAAAAACAACAACAACAAAAATAATGAAAAGTAATAATGCGAGCAATAGCCTCATGGTAATTGAGGGAGTGCCAACTGAGGAAGTAGAGTATTTCACATATTTAGGCAGCACAGTGGATAAATATGGGGGAACGGAAAAGGATGTTAAAGCTAGAATAACCAAGACCAGGACAGCATTTATCCAGCTTAACAAAATATGGTCATCTAAGAACATCAAAACAAGAACCAAACTTAGGCTTTTCAATACAAACGTAAAGACTGTCCTAGTATATGATTCAGAGACATGAGTTATGACCAAAACAATACAACAGAGGATGCAAACATTTGTGAACGACTGCTTGAAGAGGATTTTAAAAATTAAATGGCAGGACAAGATCAGAAACGAGGCGGTCTGGGAAAGGCAGGACAAGAACCTATGAATCTACAAATCATATCTAGGAAGTGGAGGTGGTTTGGCTACACTCTGAGGAAACTCTACACCAACATAGATAGGCAGGCATTGACATGGAATACTAAAGGAAATATAAAACGAGAAGACCTAGACTTAATTGGAGAAGAGAAATTATGACAGTGCTCAGAGACAAGGGATGCACATGGAAGGAAGCAGAGAATAATTCCAAGAAAACGGATGACTGGAAAGCCATTATCCGTGGCCTATGCTCTCAAGGGAGTGAAAGGCGATGATGATGATGATTTGCTAGGGCAGTATCTAAAAAAGGCGTAGTTCTCTCTCTATTTTCTTTCATCACAGCACAGTAGCACCCGGGAAGTGAAATGTCAGTGCTTATATTTTTTCTCGATTCCTCGGTAGACTACAGGTCAGCAGGTCAGCCTGGCCGCCTGCTCCAAAAGTAGCCAAGTATCCATTTCTACAGTTAAATGACTGACGAGCCCCTGGGCAGGATTCGAGCCACTTATCTTCTCTGTGAGGGATGAGTGCTCCAGGGAGTTCGCTACTGGGATTTTTTTTTTCAGGAATTGATGCCGTCTACCCGTTTTGATCCTTATTCACTCGCCCAGACTACGGTCTGTTAAGAGGGGAGGTAGGACAGGGTCTTTGTCAGCTACTGTTCGTCAGCCATGACGCAAGCAGCTGTCTTTTGGCTCACTGATGTTCAAAAGTATCAAAGCTGAGATTGTAAAAATATGGCTTTCCTTTTCTCAGTTTTTAAAAGAGTCATTCCATTCTTGAGTTTAACGTTCTCTTGCAACTTAAGCCCCATATACCTTCCTTTGCTAACTTTATTTCCCTGGACTACGTCAACTCTTTCTACAAACTTTACCTTTCTCTGCTGTCTTAGCTCTGTGTATTTGCTTCATCTCCGTCAACTACCTTAACTCCTTCTACCAATTTTAGCTCTCTCTACTAACTTTAAGTCCCAATACTCACTTAGCTCTGTCTGCTAACTTTACCTCCCTCTGTTAACTTTAGCTTCCTCTAGCAATTTAGCTCTCTTGGTATCTTTACTTATATCTTATAGTTTCCCCAACGTCGAAGAGTTCAGCATTTTGTGGTCGTGGCCGCTACCATTCCTAGTTGTGACCAGGATCGAACTTTTGTCCAGGAGGACAAATCCTCACCACTAGTAAGTTTCACCGCTCGGTTGAGCCGGTTTAGGCGTATTATCCCAGTATGGGCATGTTTAGGACGTGACCGACCTCTAGAGCGGAGGTACCGTGACATGAGTAGTCATTAAGTTTCACCCCTGTGTTAAGCCGGTTTAAGCATATTTCACCAGTACGGGTGTATATCGGACCTCTAGAGCAGATGCGCCGTAGTATGAGTAGCTCTCGCCGCAAGACTACTGAACATATCGATTAAGCTTCACTTTATTCTTTCCATCACCTTTTCACATCGGCGCTGCACGGCAACCCTAATTGCTTTTTCTCATTTTCTTTATTGTCCGGAATGAGTTTCACTCCACGCGCGACATCCGAAGAATCTCGCCAGCAGTGTCTTAACTCCTGGGTTAAGTCGGTTCCGGCATAGCAGACGTGCCGTGATTTGAGCAGTCCTGACCTCGAGACTACTGATTACTTCATTTAATCCTTTATTTCACCAGTCTATTCTCCTCCATTCTCTTTAAATGTCGTAGCCACCTCAGTTTGTTGTTTTTATTAACGACTGTTATAACCGGAGAGTTAAACAATGTATAGACATCTTTATTACTCCTTATCTGCCGTTATTGTGTCTCTTATCGATCCATATACGCTTCTTAGGATTATTTTCTCAAATGTTTGTATTTGATTTTCATCTTCTATACATTCTACTGGTTGTAATATTTCTTTCCTTTACCTAATTTCTATTCCAAGTGCCATGCCGCGTGACATAGGTGATCATTTCTCTCCACAATTCCATGTCTTTTGCGTTGATTATGAGATTCGCCGGTGACTTTCTTCCTAGCCACATTCAGAGCCCATCCAGTAACTTCTCTCTCTATCCTCCTCTGTCTCTACTTCACTCAATTTTTGCAGTTGCCACAGTGTGTTCCAATTTTCCTCTTCTCGGGAAATGTCTTATAAATCTTGCTTGTCTGCCTCTGATCTTTGCCATAATGTGCTTTTTAACTCCAACCTCTCTTAAGACTTCTTCGTTGGTTTTCTTACCTACTGTCACCTGCAGCATTTCTACAACCAGTGCCTCGTCATGGATGCTCAACTTTGCCCTTGCCCATGTCATCACAATTACTGTCATTTTAAATGTCATCTGTTGGCTAAACCCACTGCTTGACATATTAAAATCTCATATATATATATATATATATATATATATATATATATATCTACACACACACTACATTTTGTTACATTTCTTACAATGAACTAGAAATAGACTATTTTCATATTGATACTGAAAACGAATTTCGAGGACAATCTTTCAAACGATTGTCCCCCATAAATTTTTTTTCCTTTCTGGACTATTTTAAATTGTACAGCCCTCAGTACAGAGAAAGCCAGGAAATTAAGTCATAAATTGTTAGTGAGTGGATTCTGTTTTTCAATATACTCTTTGAAGTCCTCTGATAATCAAAGTAGCTTGCTGGAGAAAAATTCCCGGTATGATTTCAGAAAATCTGCTTTGGGCGTCAAGATAAACCCAGCCTTATTTTCAGACAACACGGTCTGGTTCTATTCGTGGGTTAAAAGGAATCCTGTTTTATTTACTTAATGTCCACCCTCCTTTGATAGTTTAACTTTATTTCTGTTTATAGATTACGGTTATTTGATTTGACCAAATACAGATAACTCGAGTTAAAAATTTAACAGAGTTACGTATAAGATTTTGCCGTGTGTTGAAGAACAGAACTGGTAGTTAATGAGCGTTTTTGTTTGAACGGAAGTAATGTAACATATAGGACATAGCACTTTGATCTGAAAAAAAAGAAGGACTTGGAATACAAAACAGAACGAAAAGGACATATTTATCTTCTTGGGTTTTCTCTCTCCGTCCTAAAAAGCTGTATTGTGTGGCGCTTTTTAACTAGAATGTAAAATCTGCTCCTTTCGAGTGGACACATCTAACTTCGCAGTTGTGTATTCTATTTTTTAGGAACCCACCTTGCTCATTCATTAGTTCATTTTCTCTCGGCCAGACTGATGCTTGTTTATAGTAGACACCAAGTGGAGGTAGAATGGGGTCTTGAGGGCAGTTTTCTTTGGCCAACGCTGGCAAAAGCGGTCAGTTATGAGTCACCGAGTAAGGTTTCAGTCTTCTTCATCGCTAGCTCAGACACTGACCCCAGTCTCGCTCATAAATGCGGAAGTTCATCTCAGCTTTTTCAGCACCGTCGTAGAGCTCCTTCTGCAAGGGGGGGGGGGGGTCCGGGGGTCTGGCCAATTCCTTTGCTGTCAACTCTGGAGTGTCTCTGATCTGGTATCCTCAGTTCTTTACCGCAGGCAAAACTGTCTCATTCTTCTTGAGATCTGTGTCTCCTCTCCTATATCCCCCCCCCCTCTTTCCACAAACACTGCTTACCTATACAATTTACAATGTAATGAATAAATAGAAGTTAAATATATACTATTTGTAGAGAACTACAAGTACACGGCTTCTATTTGTTCTTGTTCTTGAAACTGTTCTATCGTCTCGGAAATACCAGAAGAATGTTCTTTGCAAGCGATAACAGAGAGACAGGCAGAGATGTAGAGAGAGAGAGATAGATAGACAGACAGAGAGGCAGTGAGATTTATATATATATACATATATATATAGACAGAGAGGCATATATGTATATCTAAAGAGAGGCAGAGAGATACAGAGAGAGAATTATAGCGAGAGACAGACAGACAAAAAGGCAGAGACAGAGAGAGACATAGAGACAGAGAAAGAGAGAGAGACAGAGAGGCAGAAACAGAAGGAGATAGAGGTAGAGACAGACAGACAGTGGGACGGAGAGAGAAACAGACAGATAGAGAGGCAGAGATGTAGAGAGACAGAGAGACAGCGATATAGAGAGAGACAGATAGACATACAGAGACAGAGAAGATATGGAGAGAAACAGACAAACAGTCAGAGACAGAGAGATATATAGAGACAGACAGGCAGAGACACAGAGAGACAGACAGACAGACAGAGAGATATAGAGAGAAAGACAGGCAGAAATAGAGAGAGATATATAGAGAGACAGACAGAGAGGCAGGGAGAGATAGAGAGAAACAGACGAACAGACAGAGACAAGGATAAAGAGAGAGAGAAATTGTCTAAGAGAATGGTATCTCTGAACGTGATCATCCAACGAAAGTCGAAGACCTCTTTATGAATGAAGGAACAATGAAACATGTGCTAAACTGATCAAATCCGTGGACATTGACTGTTCTTGCATTCCCCTTTCTGGATACGTTCAACCTTGGTTTCTAACACCTGCTGACCTTAAGATTTCATGAACTAGAAAACGCCTGTTGAATCTTCTCTATCATCTCCACCAGGCCTTCTACCTGCCACTTTCCCTCTGATAGCCTCCCCTTGTGAATGAGTGCATGTATCTGAGCAGAAAATTCAGGAAACAGGGGAGATCATTTTTCTCCTCATCATCCTCTAGTGACTCTAATATCAACCAGTCAGGTGAATCAAATTTTATGCATATACGTCTCTTCGCAATCGAAAGAGATAAGACAATGCCATCCAGACCCATGAACTGAACCCATTGAAGATTGAATTCTGTGTTCAAGCAGCGATCGAGGAAACATCCTGTCGAGACTCTACAGCTTGACTAACTGGACAGAGACCGGGCTGCACTTTATGAAGCTACGAGCTTCTTGGTCCATGAAGTTATTTAGCTAGTGAGTTGACTAGTTATCTAGTTGGTTGGCTAGTTGGCTGACTAGTTGTTAGCTAATTAACTAGCTAGTTGGTTAGTTATCTAGCTAATTGGATAGTTAATTATTTGCTTAGTTTGATAGTTAATTAGCCAGTTAGTTGGCTAATTAGTTGGATAGTTAGCTAGCTATTCGGCTACTTACTTGGTTGTTTAGTTAGCTAGTTTGTTGGCTAGTTAGTTAGCTAGTAAGTTGGCTAGTTATTTAGCTAGCTAGTTAGTTGGCTAGTTGGCTAGTTAGTTAGCTAGTTGGTTAGTCTTTTTTTTTAGTTGACTAGTTAGAAAATACCATAATATTCATACCGTGGACACGTCAATAGATGCTCGGATCTACTCTAAAATATCTCCAACAGAATATAATGACTAGAAGCATCCGTCTTGTGTTGACTGACCATATCTCGTGCCGAGAAGTTAGTTTCTTAGATCTGCTCAGGGTGCTGAAAACCTTCTCAATTATCATGTCCCTATAGTGGTGGAGTCAAAGAAGAAACGTGATGTTGCAGTCCCCTTTTTGGTCACGTACATACTAGCCCTACGCCCCCACAATATCTTGACATAGAGCGCGGTAGCGCAGGGGAATAGACACTGGGTTGCCGACCAGGCTACTGGGTTTCGATTTCCACTCACTGTAATTGGCGGTCAGACTGACTCTCGAAAGCCTACCAGGGTTAACTCTCTGGAAAGGAAGAGAAATGACGCCGCTAGCTACGGAGTTCGTGCTGATGGCGACACTATCGGTAGTTTCTGGTCAACTGCTGACTAGGCAGCAGAGTGCTTATGGCTTAACCGTGTGCAGTGACGCAGGTTTACAACTCATACCTTAACCTGTATCTTGACATAGGAAGAGTCACAAAGAATCAGAAGCTCTTTCCCGCAGGCAGAATAGAGGGACCAACACTAGCTCACAGTGGTCTTAAGGCATCAGATAGAGCTGAATGATATGTCTTTTGTCCTGTTTCGTCAACGTATAGAGATCGGAAGTGAAGAAAAAAAGCTGCACCTATGCTAAATATGACAGACAGACAGAGAGACAGACCGACACAAACAGACTTCGTGAGAAGTTGATCGTATCCAGCAGGAATCTTGTCCTATGTCTTCTGTACAGATAGATAGATAGATATATAGATAGATAGATAGATAGATAGATAGATAGATAGATAGATAGATAGATAGATAGATAGATAGATAGATAGATAGATAGATAGATAGATAAACAAATAAACCCGTATGGCTGTTTTCAGTTCTCGTGACTAATCGTCGAGTAATGTTAATTTGAATCTCGTTTATCTGTCCGATATACTTTATATAACACGTCACGTGTGTATGAACAGACATATAAATGGCATAGCAATGCGTGTACATATGCGTTTATTGAGTTCCGTGCACTTTTATGTTACCGTGCCCCAACATTCCCGTGGTGTCTTTGCCCACGAAATGCATTTCTGCTTTCTTTCTCGCATCATCATCATGTTTGTCATTCATCATCACCATCATCATCATCAGTCCTCTGTACTCTAAATGGAGCATAAGGTTCCCCAGCCAATCCAGTCTTGAGCAAGCCGCGATACCTCAAACCATGTCTTTCTGGCTTCCTTTAGTTCTTCCTGTCTTGTGTGTCTCCACATTGCTAATGGCCTGCCCTTTCTTTCTTGTTTCCTTGATGTGTCCAAGTCAAGGCGGTATAGCGGGTGCCTTGTTTTGATTTCTCCATTCGTGTTATGTGGCTCAGGCATTCCCGTCTACATCTCTTGGCCTCTTTAGGAATGTTCTCAATTCTCATTCAATAATTAGTGTATAGGTATACAACTATACACAAAACACAGTGGATTAGTTAGTTGACTAGTTAGTTGACTGTTATTGTTTGTGCTCCTTGTGACACAAAGACGATTGTACTTCTGTACTGTTCCAAGACCTAAGATAAGTCATTTACAATTTTTCAATATTTTTTTCCCATTTTTTATTATTTCGTTAATTCATGTGAATCTATACTTTGTCTCCTCTCTCTGATTCTTCGTCCTGTTTGTTTTTGTTTAACAAAGGCTCGCGCCGAAACGTCACATCTGTGTAATCGTTAAATAATAAAGCTGTTCCTACTTTTTTCCTAGTTTATACATTTCAATTCTCGTTCATGTGATATTTGTTATTACCATAAATATTATTATATTAATTATGTTATCTCTGTCATCATCAAGTGCCAATCCTGTAGCCTTCTGTGATATTACTTTTCAAAGTTCAAAGTTCAGAATTCAGACTCCGGTTTCACTGCATTCGGGACAACCCTAAATATGGTCCGCCGCATGGCACAGCATCTATCTAAGAGCATGTGTGCTGATAGCTCCTGTCAAATGTTGGTTGTTTACAATGCGTTTTCTGCCACTCAGTTCAGATTTCCTGCCAGCACCTTTAATTTGTCCTAGCTCCAGCAGTTTCATCACAGCTACATTGTTCAGAAACAATTTTTTATAAATAGGAAACAACGAGGCTTTCGTACTGTGAAGTAAGACAACACAGTTTTGTAGGAAGCTCATTAGTACGCTGTTCTCTGGTGGCTAGGCGGCTGCTCGTCCTACCGGAGTCCGTGGTTCGAATCCCAGGTAACTCTTGTGATTTTTCTTTCTCTCACGTCTCACCAAAGTGCTTTGTCAGCGATTTTTTCGAGGTCTAATCCTACAAAACTGTATTCTCTCACTTTACAGCTACATTGTTCGTCCATTCCCACTCTTCATGATCCCTCAGACTGTCTAGCACAGCCCTAGCAATGTCCCCCTTGTCCATTGACAGTCTGCCGTTTATTTTAGCCTGTCCGCAACTCTATCTGCCACATGATTGCCATGTACATGATTGCCATGTACATGATTGCCCTGGACAGTAAAGCCCCTGCATAAAACTCTTAAACCAAGTCCAAAGTGTTCTCGGCGTGCAGAGGGACTGAATGGCTGAAGGGAATGCAGGTCTTAACGTCGAGGCGATCAGACGCGAGTGGGGCGGCATCTGGCGGCTAGTTAAGTCTCTTCTCTACTATGAGGGCTCTGCCAGAGCGACCACTTAGTTCCCTTCCTATTACTTCTCATTTATACACATTTGGCAATGTTTCTATCATGCCGTTGCATCAGACATTCCTCTGTTTGGTGCCATTTTTTCCCCCTCAAGTTAAAAACGCGAGTCTTTCTAAAGGGTGCCTTCTGCCACCTAGAAGCTTTCTGACAGTGTCTCCTTCTAAATTTAGGATTGTCCTAATCACTAGCCAGCCTGGACTTTGGACCAGTCTGACGGCCAGCCCCTTTCAGTCATCTTTGTAACCAGGCAGCGGATGCTTAAAAAAAGACTTCTTACATCCAAACATTTAGCACGGTAACTGAAGTTGAGCTATACAGATGATGTGTATACCCCACGAGGGAAATAGAAAACAAGGCTGAGACCCATGTGGGTATACAGCACACTGAGACAAATCCCAAGGATATAGAAGAAAACCAAAAGGTTTTAAATGATATGAAATTTAGAAAGAAAAATAATGAAAAAAACAAAAACAAACAAACTTTATAACCTGACAGTTAAAATATTTCGGTAATATGAAGAGGTGGAAGACAATAAGAGGGGAAAGTGGAAGGGAAAAGCCAGCGATAGGATGACAGTGATAGAGACTGGCGGACAACAACAACAACAACAACAACAACAACAAAGGATTGGCTGTACCGTGAAAACAATTCACAGAGCATGTTGGTGGACCACTGCAGCCAAACGTTCACGAGAAGACAACATATGAGAACACAACACATAAGAAGACAACATATGAGAACACAACATTTAAGAAGACAACATATGAAAGCACAACACATAAGAAGACAACATATGAAAGCACAACACATAAGAAGACAACATATGAGAACACAACATTTAAGAAGACAACATATGAGAACACAACATATGAAAGCACAACACATAAGAAGACAACATATAAGAAGACAACATATGAAAGCACAACACATAAGAAGACAACATGTGAGAATACGACACATAAGAAAACAACATATAAGAAGACAACATGTGAGAATACGACACATAAGAAAACAAAATATAAGAAGACAACATGTGAGAATACGACACATAAGAAAATAACACATGAGAAGACAACACATGAGAACACAACACATAAGAAGACAACACGGGAGAACACAGCACATGATGATTATAACACATGAAAAGACAACACATGATGTTTAAAACACATGAGAAGACAGCATATGATGATTATAACACATGAAAAGACAACACATGATGTTTAAAACACATGAGAAGACAGCATATGATGATTATAACACATGAAAAGACAACACATGATGATTATAACACATGAGAAGACAGCACATGAGAAGACACCACATGGTGATTATCAACAAGGTCAATATACGTACATTTGACCATTTAAGCAAAAAAAGTACCATGTGAAAGTGAAGATACAGGTAGCCTGGTTATGTCACAGAGGCCCCCGGGGAATGTGGTATTAAGTATCTACATTGTTCTTAGTCTGTTGAAGTTAATGGTACGAGTCATGCCTGGCCATTCTTCTGTCCTCAGGAAACCAGTTTTATATCTCGATAAGCGGAGCGCATGCGGCCATTTTCGAACCATCATTATCTTCACCTGAGAGACTAGTACACTAACCACTTAGCCATGTACTCGAAGAGAACAGCTGTTTATGCGGAAACATTAGTTTTAAAATCCTCCAGGTTTGGGTTCTTTCATCTGTTGGGCAATACAAAAAAAAAAGTAAAAATCCTGGTTCCACGCCATTAAGCCATATTGGGGATAGGGTGTTAAACCGGTATTTCCAAGACCTTCCACGTATGACAATGTGGGTGTGGTTAGTATCACGCCTGACCGCATTTACTTCCCCAGATTTCTCTAGTATCCAATTTTAGAGACTGGATGGAGCCAGAGACCTTTTCGGTGTGGTGATACCAGAAAAAAAAAAACAACCACTGCTGGGATTTGAAGCCAGTACCACAGGATTCATAGACCAAGTGCCTAACCACTCAGCCAACCAGGCCAATAGATTCCAATGTTATGTGCATCAATCAATCAATCAATCACGTGCCATGCCGCATGGGGTAGGTGATCATTTCTCTCCACAATTCCATGTCTTTTGCGTTGATTATGAGATCTGCCGGCGACTTTCTTCCTAGCCACACTGAGAGCCAATCCAGTAGCTTCTTTCTTTCTTTCTCTCTCTCTCTCTCTCTCTCTCTCTCTCTCTCTCTCCTCTGCCTCTTCTTCCCTCAGTTTTTCCAGTTGTCACAATGTGTTCCAATTTTCCTCTTCTCAGAAAATGTCCTACAAATCTCTTGTCTGCCTCTGATCTTTGTTATAATTTGCCTTTTAACTCAACCTCTCTTAAGACTTCTTCGTTGGTTTTCTTAGCTGTCCATGGTACCTTCAACATCCTTCTTATGTGCTATCTATATTATCTTCTTCTTCTTCTTTCGCTTCTACCACCAAGATCGTCCCGTGATCCTACTGAATTTACTCCTGTGATTCTCGCGATAGTCTCATTTAGGATGGAGGCTCAGAACATCGTGGGACTTGGGTCTATATTCTCGGTGGGTCACAGGAGCGGGATTGCGTAACATCGTGGTTTTCGTTGCACCAGTTTAGTCTAGAGTTGGACTTCCTCATCGGAAAACTTCGACTGTTTATATTATATTCCCATGGCCTCCATTTCTTGCTCTACTCTCTTATTCGTGGACCATGTTATGTATATATATATGCCCTGCTTCTGTCAAATCTTAAGTTCAGCTACTGTAACATCGTATAAATGCTCCACTGACAATGCGGACTGGATATTGTTGTAACTGTCAGCGAAAGTTTCGTTAATCATCAACTGAGTTATATTTACTTGCTTCCTTTTTCCTCCTCAGTTTAACGTTTCATAAATATTTTCCGCACTTCTTGCCAAGTTCAGACAAATCTGCTGCAGCTCTCTTGGGTGGTATGGCACGTGTTTTATTTCAGGTTACTCTCCCAGCACAGATGTGTCTCTTCTGGTTTCAAAACTCTCTAGCCCTTGCCTCCTGTATTGATCCATGGATTACGTTTTGAGTTATTTTAGCCTACCCATGTTGCTCGTGGACATGGTGGCGTGTTGATGGCTGTCTGTGCTAGGGACAAGCCAGACAAGTTTTGACCAATAGCCAAAGGGTCTAGAAAGTTAATGTTATATTGTGTGTTGATCGTTTATTTGTAATGATTTGGAAGGAACTCGCCAAGATAAGAGAGAGAGAGAGAGAGAATGCTCTGCCTTAGAGACCCCACCCCTTAAAGCGGCGCCTAGGGCAGTTGCCCACCCGTGCCACCCCCTCTGTGTACGCCTCTGCACGCACGTGCACAGAATCAAAAATAGGCATAAAAAATAATACATCCCAAGGCAGTATACTATAGGAACCTGAACGTTTAAAAACTACATCGTCATGATCATTAAAATCATCATCATCATCAAACTTTCTCATATCCTAAAACATATCCAAAGATATCCTTATTCGACTCGAGTTTTTTTTTAGCCTCATAGTTAGTGCTGTAATCTTCAATGGCAAATTCTGGAGGTTCGAATCCGACCAGAGGCGCACCAGTCACTCAGCTCAGCTGCAGGAATGGGTTTCGTATTCTTCTGAGGATAGGAAAGGAAAAAAAAAACCCCGGCCAGGCGTGATGTTGACCACAAAGTGTACATATGGGTAACCCTTGACCCGCAGACCATCCGCGGCAACATTATTGTTGTCCGCAGCCAATCTATGTAGTTTCTTTGTTAATACTGTATAATCTGCTGGAAACGTTAACGGTATTGATTATATAGTGTAGAAGTACAATTATCTAGTTTGATATATCTTCTCTCTCTCTCTCTCTCTCTCTCTCTCTCACTCTCTCTGGACCACCGAACACAAAGGAAGATTGCCAATGCCTTTAGCTTTGTATCGACTGGTCAAGAAAAAAAATATGGGCAATAAAAATGCATCACCTTAGTGCCTGCATACCATAACACTTTAGCTTTCCAGCTTTCACTGCTTGGAGATACGATCTGGATTTTGATTTCCTAACATTTTTTGCAATCTCATTTATATAGCATAGTTGTCTTTGCTTCTAAAGCGGACGTTAACATATCCATTTCCAGCTCCCGTATAACGGAGCAGACACATGTGAAAAGGATGGGAAAAAGTTAAATCTGTGAAACTTTTAACCTAACAAACTACATCAATGACTCATGAACATTTTTTGTTATTAAACATGACAAGCGCAATGTTTACCGCGGAGGGGGAAAAAAATGACGCTATGCCTATAATTAGCACTCACGGCAAGTTTAAATTTTGAACTCCAGTCAAAGAAACAAAACCATGTGAATGTAACTATACTATCTTTAACCGTTTTGAAAGGCCGTTAAATGGATCATAGTAGTTTAAAAGTCAATGGGATCTCTCTTTATTTTATATGGCATAGTGTATATATAACATATACTGCAACACTGCCTCTACCACTGGAGCTCAGGCAGCAATCTTTTCTAGCCAGGCAACTTGCCCTTTTGCCTTATCTGAGAATAAGGGAAATAGCTTGGTAATTATGAAAGAGTGTTCCACTCTGGTCTTGCCTGGGCTTTGTTGTCCTGTATCATTATTTTGGTAAACGTCTCCCCTCTCTGTTCATGGTCGGGCATTAAGTGATTGACAGATCCGGTCATTTTACGGAATTTTCCCTCCCCAGCGGTCAGTTCATCCTGCCTGACCAAGGGGGACCACGCCCTGGTGTTTAAGTGTCACCCAGTTAATAGAAAGAATGTAGGCAACATGAGAGAGCCTGCCTTGTGTGTATAAGACAGACAGACAGACAGACAGGCAGGCAGACAGACAGACAGACAGGCAGGCAGGCAGGCAGGCAGGCAGACAGACAGACAGGTAGGCAGGCAGGCAGGCAGACAGACAGACAGACAGAGACAGACAGACAGACAGGGAAAGAAGTGAAGAATCAGATCTTTTCTTCAGAAGTATCTTTCATGTTCATCAATGTGGCCGTACTCGTTATTGCCACACAAGATAAGCATGAAGTCATTACCTGCTTTCACACCTTTATCGCACAAACACTCAGCCAGGTATAGACAGGTGGATTTTATTGAAAATTTCGCTTCAAATCAAAACAATTTTTAAAAAAATTTTCTTCGGGACTTCACCATGTGCCTGGGGAACATCTAAGCATTGGCAACCTTTTCTATTTGGCGGGCCAAAAAACTTTCTTCCATCGTTACGCAGGCCACACACGTTAAAAAAAAAGTTAAATTTTCTGACCTCCCACTGAGACAAGACGCGCATAATTAATTTTAATTCATTTCAGTTGTTCAACTACACACACACAAACATACTCACACGCACATATATACACACAGTATATATACAAAGTATAAGTATTCATATATATACAGTATATATACAAGGTATATGTATACATATCTTATCTTATATCCTCCCCCTGCCATTAGACATCACATAGGGCTCGCAAGGTAGTTCGCCAATTTTTCCTGTTTTAGGCAAGCCTTTCAACCTCATCAAAGGATTTTATGCCTGTTAATTTAGCCTCTCTTAACATTGTCCTCTTCAGAGTTTCACGTGGTCTGCCTCTTTTTCTCTGTCCTGTTGTGTTTCACTTGATAGCTTGTTTTGGGATTCCCTGACTGTTTCTTCTCACCACGTGACCAACATATGTCCATCTCGTTTTCCTGATCACCCATGAGAGTGGTTGTTGTTCAGTCATCTGTCTTATCTCTGTATTCTTCTCGAATTCGTTCCACTTGATGCCGAGTATTTTGCTTAAGCATTTGTTTTCAAAAGAGTCTAATTTATTGTCTATTTCTTTAGTTGTTTTCCAGCTTTCGCATGCATAAATGAGGGTGGATATTACATTTAAACTGAATAATCTTAACTTGGTTTTTGTGCTTATAACTATTGAATACCTAATGTTCTCAAGATTCTTGAAGATCGATGCTGCTTTTTCATTTCTAATTCTAACTTCCTTTCTGGTGTCACCATCCTATACATAGATATCCAGTATATATACAAGCTATATGTATACATATATATATACATCACATATATGTGTGTATGTGGGTGTGTGTGTATATCAGTCAGTCATTCTGTCATTTGCATGTCCCTTGCAGAACTTTGCCTCCCTAACAGCCATCCTGTAGGTTGTAAGCAAGATGCCCTGCTGCTGCGCCCATACGCAGATCATCAACGATATGTGTGTAGTATATATATATATATATATATATAGGTAAGTAAGGTAATCCTTTCATGCCTTAGAGGCACGTAGGGATATGGTGTTAGTGCCCATATTATCCTTGACCTGTCAGCACACTAGAGGGTGATATGGTCAGTATCACGCCTGGCCGCCTTTCCTTCCCCAACTCCAGAAGAAGTCGGGTACCCATTTCTACAGCTGGATAACTTATATATATATATATATATATATATATATATATAGAGAGAGAGAGAGAAGAGAGACTGTCCGTTTTGGCAATCTTCTTCTCAGCGACACCCATAGCTGACATGCTAGCTCCAGGATTAGCGAACCACAGCTGACCAATACCCTGTTACACCTCTCCATTGATACCCCATGTAATACGGCTTGCAGGAGTGTCTGCTAAAGAAGTATTACACACTCTCTTTGATTTTTAGTTGTACTCCGGGAGTGAAAAAAAAATAGCTGTTATAACCAGCTCCCTAACCGACACGATACCGTGCCTCAGCAAGTCCGCAGGACCGGCTGCAAAGAACACCAGTTCGTAGTTCCAGAGAGATCGAAAGAAGAAGAAGAAGGAGAAGAGGAGGAGGAGGAGATTATATTAAATTACATAAATAGAGCTATTGCAATTCTACCATATAAAATCAGTAACATGATTTTTACATAAACTACCTAGATTTGCTGCGGGCACACACTCTCACATACACACAAATGTTGCTGCGGGCCAAGAATTGCCCATATGTGGTCTAAGACCTGCTCAATTTTTTGCCATATATTCACCTATAATCCCTGTACCCTCTATGGCTAAAGCTTCCTTTATGGCCACCATTGTGATAATGGTGGCTGCAGCGCTGAAACAGGACATGGCAGAACAAAAAACAAGCACCTCTAACTTGGCCTGCATTCTGTCACAACGTCTATGTTTCTACCTGGCATAGTTGCAACGCAAGGGCTCCATGATGGCAATGTATTCTGGACACGCAAGGGCTTATAACATATACTTATTGCACTTTTATGACTTCTCTCTTCACTCTTTCTCCCTGTCTTACTTCCAGTGACATATGTATGCGTACATAGTTCCTGGAGTGGTAGGTTTACCTATATGTTATGTAATATTTTTACTTCATTTCAGACTTTCTTCATTATCTATCTATCTATCTATCTATCTATCTATCTATCTATCTATCTATCTATCTATCTATCTATCTATCTATGTCTGTCTGTTTATTTATATATTTGTGTTTCTCTCTTTCTTTCTTTTTTTCTTTCTTTCTTCTTTTCTTTCTTTCTGTCTTTTCACTCATTTACTTTTAACCTTCATTAAATATGCTAAAGATGTTTTCTTCTTTTTTTGTTTTTCTGCTGCTTCTTCTTCTTTTTTTGCATTAATTCACTGTTTCTTTGTCTAATTCTTACATTTCCTCCTTTAGATCTTGTTTATTGTTGTTGTTGCTGTTGTTGTTGTTGTTGTTGTTGTTGTTGTTCACTTCCCTCTCTCATTCTTATGTAGGTCGAGGACGCAACACACAAACATAAACAGAGATAGCAGTCGGCGACTCACAGCTGTCTACATTCGTCAGGGTTGCCGAAACATAGTCCGTCAAGACCCTATTCTACACTCCTATTGGTACTCTTGGAAACAGCCATTGAATAGGCATAGCAATGGAAAGTCGAACCTGATCGCGAATAAAGTCCAACCTGGGTCGCAATCTCAAGCCGAATTTATTAGACCGAAATTTTTGTACATTCCACACAAATCAACCAGCGATCTTTTGGTGGCATTAAAAAAAAATATCATGTTTATCCTTTACATTTTTCCTTTGTGGTTTGTACATCATTCTTGATTCATTTCATCTCCAACTGTCCTCTTATTTAGCCTAATAGCTGCAGACATCTAGGAAGTTTCTGCCTTATTATCATCTCCCTCTGTAGCACACACACACACCCGCTCTCATGACTGCTTTCTTGAATGCTAGTCGACTTGAATGGGCCGCCTCTATTACACTATGCAACAACTCTGACCTTTCAGCCTCTTCCGCGTTCTGATGTGATTGTCATTTGAATGTAGGCACTAAAGCTTGGCACTAATATCAACAGATGTCATAGCCCCTATCGTAGTTCATCTCTCATGAAGCTTTAAGCCCTGGCACGGGGTCAGTTTCCGAAGAGGACACACTAGACTAGACAAGGTAACACCCTGAGGTTAACACCCATATCCGGCAAATGAGAAGAGAACAAGTATTCGTTGAATCGTACAGAGTCCATCTAGAGTTACGATTGCGAGAAACGCTGGAAGTATGATAACATTAACAGATTTCTTCTTCAGATAGAACTGAAATCTGATCAAACTCGGTCATACCCCTCGAGACTCCCAGAGCCGAGTCATGGTTCAGATACAGAAGAGTCAGGACTCTGGAAATTGCTTAAAGGGGTGGACAGGTAAGTACATACCCCAGAGCCAGGTGTCGTGAGGAAAGGACACTCGTTAGTGTCATAGCTAGGTATCATGATGAAGTGGCACATTACTTAATTAAAACGTGCTGCCCGTGAGACAGACTAATAAACCTAGGGCCCATTCTGAATTATTTCCCGTTTTTTTCTGTGGGTGCAGTAAAAGTTTTACTTTTATTAACGGGCCATGCTATTTCTGCGCATCTTCTTTCAGGTAACTTAGGGAAGGTTGGAAAAAAACCCATCATATTTTTATGTACATGGGAGACATGATACATTTGTCATCCCGTTCCGTACATGAAGGACATGTGTCATTGTTCTGTGTGCGTTAAGGGCAGACAGACAGACAGGCATACAGACAGACAGGCAGACATCTTATCTCTGTGAGCTTGAGAAACAGATTTCACAACAATAGCCATGGAAACAAAAATGTTACTTATAACATAGACGGACAGACAGACAGACAGACATGCAGTAGAGATAGATAGATAGATAGATAGATAGATAGATAGATAGATAGATAGATAGATAGATAGATAGATAGATAGATAGATAGATAGATAGATAGATAGATAGATAGATAGATAGATAGATGCCTTAATCCACTCTCAATCCAAGGCATGCTGTGGCTCAACATCTTCACCATACAGTTCCAGTGGGACAGAAGATAGAAAACTGCAAAGAACTGAAAGTGTTTGGGAAAACCAAGAAATAACCAAAGAACACTGATGCTTACCACCTTTAAGGTTTATTGGGACTGAAGATAATGAATAAATGAACGAATGAATGTGTCTGTCCATGAGTTGAAGACTGCGATATAACCGGCTCTACTAGAATTGAGATAGACCGAAGTGTATGGTGCAGTTAAAAAAAAAAAAAACAGAAGAAAGTCTCCACGAGAAAGAATGACAAGAAGAGGCAATGAGATGAGCGCATGTAAATATAAAACAGCCAATATTTCGGCTGTATGCTTGTATCAGGGACAAAGAAAAGATCGAAATAACAAATAAAGACAAACAGTGGCACTTAGCTAGCAGAGATTCTCTTAGTTAGGACGTCATGCAAAGTAATACTTGTATCTCTCCACTTTTCAAGCATATCAAACAATGCACCATCCAAGTACTGGCCATCATCGGTCATTGTAAATTCCATTTTATTTTGCAGAAACCTTTTTTCTTTAAGCGAAAGATGAAAAAAAATAAGAACCAGGGACAGCAAACTGCTGCAGTGGTTTCTTTGTTAAAAAAAAACAAACTAAAACCAGGGACAGCAAATTGCTGCAGTGGTTTCTTTGTTAAAAATATGAGACAATAAAGCTACTGGAGACCACATTTGAAGAAAAGATGAACTGACATAAGCAAAAGGAAGAAACAGATGTAGATGGGAAGATAACCTACCAGAATTGACAGGATACAGTCTGGCTGAGTGCGCCATCAGGGCGATGGAGCGAGGAAACTAGGATTCATTACCGCAAACCTTCGTTCTGGAGAAGGCACATGATGATGATGATGAAAAAAAGATAAAGTAAATCCTATTTTCACTAGCGCCCTCTCGTGGTTAAACACTTCCTCGCCAGAGTTAGTGCGCCCCGAATTTATTTATCATTTATCTTCTTTTGTTCTCTCTCTCTCTGTCTGTCTCTGTGTGTGTGTTCACTTTGTCTGCTTATTTTCGAGGCTTATCTTTGACCTATTCTCATACTGTACACAACTCTTTGCCTTTAAAACTGTTGATTAGTTGATCGATGACACTTTAGATGTCTTTCCTATGAAAGATTTGTTTCGAAAGGTTGTCTTTTAATGGCCGTTTCTGCTCATGCGCATTAATAATTCTTGTTCTTTAAATTTGAATATTCCTTCAATCTTTATTTATGCGTGTCTCCAGAATGATGTTCTTCCATGTGACTTGTGTTTGCCTGGATAAAATTAATGTTCCTTCAGTGGTTATGTTTATGTGTCTTAGATGAATGGTCTTTCACTTGTTATGTTTATATATTATATATCTTATATCCTTCCCGTGCCGTTAACGTCACATAGGGCTCGCAAGGTAGTTCGCTAATTTTTCCTATTTTCGGCGAGTCTTTCAACCTCATCAAGGGATTTTATGCCTATGGATTTGGCCTCTCTTAACAATGTCCTCTTTAGAGTTTCACGTGGTCTGCCTCTTTTTCTTTGGCCTGTTGTGTTCCACTTGATAGCTTGTTTTGGGATTCTCTGATTGTTTCTTCTCATCACGTGACCAACATATATCCATCTCCTTTTCCTGATCACCCATGAGACTGGTTGTTGTTCGCTCAGCTGTCTTTTCTCTGCATTGTTCTTGAATTCGTTCCACTTGATGTCGAGTATTTTTCTTAGGCATTTGTTTTCAAAAGAGCCTAATTTATTGTCTATTTCTTTAGTTGTTTTCCATCGTTATATGGCTCAGGCTAATATTCCTTCAGTGGTTATGTTTACATGGCTCATATTAACGATCCTTAAATGGCTATGTTTGCACTACACAGATTAAGATGTATTCTTTTAGCGAATCGATTCATTTTGCGATTTCTAAATCATTTAGTTATGTGTGCAAGAAAATTATATGCGCTTCAGTTCAGAAGCAGTCATTTCTTAATTGTATGTGAATGCGTCATTGACATGTGGAAATTGACTGGGTTGTCATTAATTCTATGACATCACCAGCCATAGTCACCAGGTAACATGCCAGGTTATCTCTCATTATTGCTGAAACTTTAATCACTTAGTTTCATGTTGAATATTTCATTTAGATGTTGGAAAGAATCATTGAAAGCAGCGCACCTGAATGATTCAGACTAATTTCTCATATAGAGTACACGAATCACTCTGATTTCTCTTATAGTGTCTATGAATCACTCTATGACTTCTCTTATAGTGTCCACAAATCACTCTATGATTTCTCTTACAATGACTATGAATCACATTTTGACTTCTCCTATAGCATCTCTGTTGCGTATATTTCAACGTTTCGTTCGATATCCTGAATTTTTGTGGCTTCTTACATTGCTTAAATTTTAGTGGTTCATTCTTTTGGCTTTATTTATGCAAATAGTAGAGTCAATAGCGGGACAGACCAGAGAGCGAGTAACCCTATTTTCAAAAGAGTCGAGAGTCGAGACCCCAAAAACATTACACGGCCAACGAGATGGATCATTTAAGAGGCGCCTTATGTCTTTTCTTCTGTTTGTTTTCTTTGGGCACAGACTTCAAGCTCGTGATCTCTGCTCTCTGAGCAGTCAGGAACTGTGAAGAGAAATAGTGATTTATAGATCAGAAAGCAAATCCCCCTTACCCTAAGATGTACGGTGGTACTCGAGAAAGAGAGTCCACTATGTCATGTAGTATTACATTTTTTTTTTTACTTCTTAATGAAGGATATGTCACAGAAATGAAGAACAGATGAGATATAGTTCAGAATAGAGAGGGAATTCTTCTTCTCCTTCTTCTTCTTCTTCACATGCGATAATGCGTGGCACCCTGAATCTTGCGATGCGCCTTTTGGCTGTGTACCTCCGACTTCAGCATCTTTTCTTGCTAGGGCAGACTGTGGTCTTGCTCAGACTGCCATGAAGACAGTGGTGTAGGCTGGGCTGCCCAAAACTGTTTTCCAGCCTCTGGTGGCTGTACTTAAGCCCTTTTTCCACGTCAGGCCCAGCAGCTTTGAGACAGTTCCACAGAGACACTCCGACTTTGGAATGAGGAATCCGATGATTGCTTCAGCGATATCCATTCCCTGCCAACTATAATCTGCTGGGTCTGGTTTGTTTACCTAATTCTGACAGCCACTGTTGTAGAGACCCATAGGCTCATCACGTCCTGGATTGATTGGTTTCACATCAGACTTTCCTCCTTTCCACCGCCGATATCCATGTCCACATCGGCCCACCAACATGACATTACATTTTACTAAAATAACAATTACAATTTGTATTGATTGCTACAGGTTTCTAGGCTACAGAAGAAGGTCAGAGTTTTTAAGCAACCAGATCTATGTTCCCTGTCTTACAAAGACTATGTCAAGAAAAATGTGTTCTTAACACAGTTGTTCCCAGGGGAAGAAGCGATTCAAATCTTAAATAGTTTGAAACATCATGAATTTGCATTTATGAAAAAAAAAAGAAGAAAATCTTAGACAATTACGAATGAGAGAAATCAACTTACTTTGGTTTTTACTTTCATGCTGGTATATTGACCTTCAAGAGAAGTCTAGAAGCTCTTTGTAACTCATGCTACAAATAAAGTAGTGTCCGGTCTTCACAGTTCTTAGTTGTTTTTTTTTTGTTTGTTTGTATGAAAGTATCATCAAGGCTGGTACCTAAGCTAAGGAGCTGGATTCAACAGGGCAGAATTCTGACTTTAGTGGGTTGCAGTTTTCTTCCTTTATTAAAGACGAGAGCTGATGCATGTAGCTATCCTTGTATAAGGCGCAGTACTACCTACCTGGCAAAGACTGGGTGTTATATAGCTGACGGTATAACTTAGGGAGGCGTTTCTACGTTCTTGTGACAACTAGTCAGTCACTGCAGTAACATAACTCAGTCAGTTACCGCAGTGAAATAAGTGGCCCAGTCACTGCAGTAACATAACTCAGTCAGTTACCGTAGTGAAATAAGTGGCCCAGTCACTGCAGTAACATAACTCAGTCAGTTACGGCAGTGAAATAAGTGGCTCAATCACTGCAGTAACATAACTCAGTCAGTTACGGCAGTGAAATAAGTGGCTCAATCACTGCAGTAACATTACTCAGTCAGTTACCGCAGTGAAATAAGTGGCTCAATCACTGCAGTAACATTACTCAGTTCAGTCCCCACAGTAGCATGGTAGTCTGATGCAGCAGTGGTAATATCAGATAAGGACGCGGTCGACTCTGGACTTTCCTCATCTTGTCTTGTCTCGTGCTATCTCCCTGTAACTGCGACCTGGTGTTCTTTGCAGCCGATGCTGTGAAGGTGTTGAGGTACAGCATCATATCGGCGTGGGAGCGGGTTATGGCAGCTACTTTTTCAGTCCGGAGCCCAGCTAAAAAGCAAGGGGGTGCGCAATACTTCTTTAGTAGACTCCACCACCATGGGGACTGGCGATCCCTGCCTCGTTAGCCAGGCTAAGCCTGTTACTGGGGGCACCAACGGAGAGGTGGGACAGGGTCTTGGTCAGCTATGGGTCGCTGATTGCCCGACAGCGTCTTCATCTCCGAACTTTCCTGAAAAGAAATAACATGCTCACACACCTCCTTTGCTCGCTTACACAATATGCTGTCCAATCAGGCTATTGTACACCTGCTTATATCCGCTGACTTAATCTTCTCTGCTCTCTACAGTAACAACAGCCTTCATGATACGATAACAGTTTACTGAAAACAGCTGCAGGAAGGGATGATAAACAACTTTACCTTTATAGACAAGACATTAGCTCGTGGTAGCACTTGCGTCCAGATGGTCGACATGAGTGTACATTTTCCCACCGGAACTGGTACTTGGGTTCCTGTTTTGAAGCTCCAGAATACACACAATATCATATCTATTTCCGATCAAAACAGCTGTTTAACTTCTTCCTGCGCGTTCTAGTGCAGCTTTTTTTTTTTTTTTGAGGTTGTTGCCACGGTAACGTTTATCGTTGTCAAGGAGATAAACCAGGCGGAAGACACATCACGAAGGCCACCTTTTAATAACTTTCAGGTAACTTCCTGTCCTGGCTTTTTTCCAGTGCTAAACTCTTTTCTTCTCTCTCTAACTCTCTCTGTCTCTCTCTGTGTCTCTCTCACTCTCTTTGTCCCGCTCTGACTCTCTCTCACTCTCTCTATCTCTCTCACTCTCTCTATCTCTCTCACTCTCTCTCTCTCTCTGCCTGTCTTTCTTCCACTCTCTCTGTTTCAATGCGTTCATATTCCTCATTCACTCTTTATCACATCATCTTCAATATTGTCATCATCAAATCAGTCTTCTTTGTGTCCCTTCTTTCTCGAGCAGTAGTATTCTGGAAAATTCATTTCAGTAATTAACACTGGATGCGGTGTACATAAGATGCTCGACTTACGAACGTACTCGACTTACGACAAACCGCAATTACAACCATCCGTCACTGCGAGTCGCGTGGTGCCTTTAAGTCTAGAAACTGTCAGCTTTCAAATGTTCTGCTGGAAGTCGCGGCATGAGAATGGACGTTGGGCAGAGAAACTCTTTTGACATCTGCAGTCAGAAGAAAAACTTTGAAGACTTGAGGGGAAGATCTTCGAAGAAGACAAGAAAACTTCAAGTAGACTGGTACCCTATGATGGCACTTCGAGCCCTGACTGCAATTATTATTAGTCGATTTACTTGTTAAAAGAATACCGATTATATCCCTTTATCAGCAAAGTTTAGATTATCTCAATATCTCCCTCGATGCATTATATCTATCTTGTATAATAATTATTCAAAGGGAATAATGGTGATAGATTTGACCTACATAAAGTACGTGTGTGGATGGGGAAGTTACAAGCGCCGATGTGGCCAACAACTGATATTTTTTTCCCCCATTTAAAAAAAATGTTTACAAGTACCTTATTGTGGTACCTGGTTCAAGTCCCAGCAGTGAGATTTTTGTTTTTCCCTGGGACACATAAAAAAGCCCCCGGGGTCGACCCAACCTTTACAAAATGGGTACCACAGAAATCTTGGAAGGTAACTGCGGCTAGGATAGTGACGCTGACCACATCACACTTTCATGTGCAGAAGGTCGTGGAAAATACAGGCCCAATATGCCGTAATATCATGGAAACCGGGATTTTACCTTTACCTCCATGTAGTTTATGTTTGTTTTGTACTCAAATCAACTGAAACTTCACTTTGTATCTGATGTTAATCTTCGTATTGCGTGATATTTCATGTTTTATAAATATCTAAATAAAAAAGAGCACATTTTTAAAACTATAAATAACCATAACGATGAAAATGAATAGAAAACAATGTCATTAGAAGATTTACTAGTGTTACTTTGGATCGGACCTACTGGGTCGTTGGAGCGAAATCATGTCGTAAAGTGGAGCCCAGAGAGAGAGAGAGAGAATGATTGAATGATCTTTATTTTTAAAGGGTAAAGATTTGGGCACACAGGCCCGTCTTACATTCTGCTCTTCATCACTCCATCTTTCATTCTTCCCACACACTCGATTTAATACAAGTATACAAATTACAAGAGAGAGAGAGAGAGAGAGAGAGAGAGAGAGAGAGAGAGAGATTCGTCCTATGCTAACAGACTGTAGTCTAGCCTGATGAATAAAATGGTACGGAATACACAGTGTCGAGGAAAGTTGTGCCAGGGCGAAAGGCATTAATATGTTAGCAAAGTTTATACTATGGCTCAACGGAAATACCATCTTTTTCATTGACGAAGAAGTCTGAAATCTCGGAGAGAATCTGCACGAGAAGCGGGTTTTACTCCCTGTATGGCACCTTGGATAAAACAGCACAACTTCCTACTACAAGTATCAAGAGTAAGCTGTATAGTGTCTTGATCAGCAACGGTAAACCTACACTACTGGTAACGCCTTCTCTCTTAGCACAAGTCACCTATGGCACAGTTGTGACGCCTCTACAACGATGGTGGCCAAGACCGTGTCTGATGTGGCGATGAGCCACACATAGCTGACATGCTGGCGTCAGGGTTGACGAACCACTGCCGACCAAGACCCTGTACCAACTTTCCGTTGACGTCCCAATTAACAGGCATAGTCTAGCTAACTGGGCTTAGTGCCCATGGTAGTGGATGCAGGAAACTCTCTACCGTAGAGAGCGGAACAACAACACAACTCCTTCAGATCATCAGAGGAAGTACCCCCCCCCCCCCTTTCAGACAAGTGTTTCGGTCCTATTAAACTCCTGACACTCTAAGGGGGGTGGACCCCTCTGGGTCATGACTCCCAGAGGTCTTATGAGTTGTTGCTTTTTTATTTTTTTATTTCCCGGTCCCGGGATTGAACCCGTGATCTTTCAGTTGGCACTGCACTTTTGAAGTATACTATAGAAGTACCCACACACCCCTCATTCTAGATCCACTCAGAGGTTGAAAAAAAAATTAACTTCCGTAACCCGCTACCTATCCGATACGATATGTGCCCCAACATCTTAACAACCCATCGGCTGCAAAAAAAAACACCTGCTCGCAGTTCCAGCGTTGTAGAAGAAGAAGAAGAAGACCTAACGCCCACCTTCCAAAACATGTTCCATTACTTTAAATACACACACTCACAAAATGAAAGCAAGCAACACAAATCCTCTTTGGAATATTAAAGATCTGATTTGCTCATACCAAAGACTTTAGGTATTTAGCTGCAGGCGAGTTCTCTACCACACCACACATACATCAAACTCATCACGGTCTTAGATGTACTTAAACCTACTGAAGCCGTGGCCGCTCCCAATATCGGTGACCGAGCGACTGAATCTATCAGTTCCTGGCAGATGCGAGGTTAAACCTCCGATAAATGCCGGGAAAATGGTTCTAGTACACATTTACAGCCACCCATAGGTAAGTTTACGTGTGTTCAACATAGTCAGCCACCCATAGGTAAGTTTACGTGTGTTCAACATAGTCAGCCACCCATAGGTAAGTTTACGTGTGTTCAACATAGTCAGCCACCCATAGGTAAGTTTACGTGTGTTCAACATAGTCAGCCACCCATAGGTAAGTTTACGTGTGTTCAACATAGTTCACTCAAGTTGTCTATATCAGTAGTAGTTTGTCTAGTCTTGGTGTGTTTTCTTTGTATCTGGGTCAGAACAGGTATCTATCTATCTATCTATCTATCTATCTATCTATCTATCTATCTATCTATCTATCTATCTATCTATCTATCTATCTATCTATCTGTCTATCTGTCTGTCTGTCTGTCTGCTTTTCTATGGAAAAATTTCTAAATACTCTAAAGCCTCTTTTTTTAAAATCTATTCTTTCAGAGAAAATATACATTTTCTAAGTATTACAATAGTTTCTATACATCTCTTGTCTGGATGAAAGCAAATGACGCTATAATATTGTCATCACATTGAAGGATGGTATAGATTTTGTCAGCTAACACAGCTTTGGTTTTCTTTTGCCTGTTTTCTGTTGGTTTTATGTACTCTAAGATCTCCGAGATGATGTCAGGCGTTCTATCTGGTGATGAACACAAGACAATAGTTTTGAAGCGGTAAAAAACAAATAGCAAAAGTCTTCTTCACTGAAGCCCCATTGTCTGTACGTGGATGTCGGACTGTTGCCCCATTGTCTGTCCGTGGATGTCAACTGTTGTCCCATTGTCAGCTTGCTAGTGCCTTTAGTGGCTTCCTTCAACTTGATCGTCATAATTTTGTGAAGATTTTAGTATGTTTGTGTTTCTTGCTTTACTGTTTGTTTGGTTCATGTTGTTTGAATAAATGTCTGTTTAAGAAAAATACTCGGGAAATGTATTAATTTCTGTTTGTCTGCCTGTGTTTGTTTATTCTCCTG
Organism: Achatina immaculata; assembly: GCA_009760885.1. Lineage (NCBI taxonomy): Eukaryota > Metazoa > Mollusca > Gastropoda > Stylommatophora > Achatinidae > Lissachatina > Lissachatina immaculata. Next base: position 80,174,138 of record CM019702.1, on the reverse strand, counting down.
TTCTGTGTTATCTTGTACAAAACTGTTAAGCTATTCCCCCTCTCTCTCTCTCTCTTTCTCTCTCTCTCTCTCTCTCGTCTGTTGCTAGCAAACCCTCTATATTTCGTGTCACCTATATTCATTTATGTATTTCTCCTTTCATTCTTTATCTTCAAAAACCCGATGATTCAGATATTCTGTCTATCTCGAAGAGCCAAGACTTTGAGAACCCACTTTCAACCAACACACCAACCACAGCCACCACCAACCACCACCTTGACTGTTCCCATCCTCCACCAAATGTCAAGCGTTCTCGTTCGTTCGATACTAGTATGGCTGGAGATTAGATCTTTCGTCTATTGATTCTCGACTCCAGCCCTGTTCCACAGAATCACCCAACCCGATTAATCAAGGTAAACTCCGCCCCTCTCCTATCGTCTTATTGGTCCCCGAAGCGTAGCTATGAGTATTTTTAGGTCGGTCACATTTTTAGTTATTGATTTGTCGTGAAAAAAAAAAGGTATCTACAGCAAGAGAAAGGAGAAGAAGAAGTAAAGACGACTTGGGGGGTTTTGTATAGGTGGAATGTGTGCAGAAAAGGTTTTCTGCATTAGAGGCGAGGCTTGTAAATGAACTAAAGGTAATACATTGTTGGTGGAGTAGGTGTTTCTTAGTGTAGCTACACATGTCTGTGCACACGCCATTCATGTTATTCAAACTGACATGTCTTTACATACAGCCTATTGGGGCTATTAGAAGGGGAGACATTCGCTAGCATTGGTCTTACAAGTTCTGCCGTCGCTTAGTGATGCTTCTGTTATTACTTCTGTTGCTATTTCTTCTACGACAGTTAAGCCTTCTTCTTCTTCTTCTATTACAAATACTGCTGCTGCTAAAGTAGCTAACTACTACTACTACTACTACTACTACTACTACTACTACTACTACTAATACTATATGTATTACTGCTACATGTACTACTACAATATGCACTATTGCTACATGTATTAGTATTACTACTACTACTAATACTATTACTATTACTACTACTACTATATGTATTACAACATCTACTATTACTACTATTACTACTACTACTACTACTATTACTACTACTACTACTACTAATGTACTACTGTTACTTGTACTACTACTACTATATGTATTACTACAACATCTACGACTAGTATTACTACTACTAATGTACTACTGCTACTTGTACTACTACTACTGCTACTACTACCACGTGTACTATTGCTACATGTACTATTACTACCACCACCACCACAATTACTGCTACTACTACTATCACTACTACTATCACTACTACTACTACTACTAGTATTACTGATACTAACAAGAGGCCTCGGATAGGAATTTTATACGGCAGTGCAAAGACCCTGTGTTCTGTTCCGCTTTTACACGAAAAATCGCTGGGCCTCTCTATAACTGGCTTTTCGGAACCTGGCCCCTCCCCATCCCAAAGAAATACACCGACAGCACCCCCCCCCCTTTCTGAACCTGACTACTACTACTATCATTGTATTACTACTGTCAGTGCCTGTGAGAGGAATGTTGTAAACCTGTGTAAAAGTGTCTCGGTTTTCTCTGCTTACACTGTTGATTAGCTGTTCTATTTTCATCTACTACAGGCCCCTCCTTAAAACATACACAAATCTCTGGGGGCCCCCTTAAAATAGACATCCGGGCCCCTGAGTGATGCACCGGCTGGACCTCCCACCCCTTCATTGAACTTGACTACTATTACTACTACTATATACTGCTACTGCTACTATTGTTATTACTACTACTATTACTACTACTACTACTACTACTAATAATAATAATAATAATAATAATAATAATAATATTACTACTATACTGTTGCTTTTAAGCAGCTACTAGGATCGATGTTATCTTGCTGGTCTTATCTATCTATCTATCTATCTATCTATCTATCTATCTATCTATCTATCTGTCTGTCTGTCTATCTATCTATCTATCTATCTATCTATCTATCTATCTATCTATCTATCTATCTATCTATCTATCTATCCATCCATCCATCTATCTATCTATCTATCTATCTACAAACCGTCTGCATCCCACCTCTTGACGTTGTCCAGATGTTACTATCCTTAGTATCACTGTTATTCTTTACTCTCTTTTCTTCAGTTTGTACTTGGACATGAATATCATATTATCACTTCAGAAACTGTAACAAGCATGCTGAGAGATAAAACGCGTCTGTTTATCTGTGATAAAACTTTGACAACAGGGACTCATTCAGTGTATGCAGAGATATACAGAGTATAATTACTTTCTGTGAGATGTAACAATTATTGTCTGTGAAGTATCCGATACTGAGCTTTGGTGGTGAGATTCCAAACATATCACCCGGATACTAAGCTAGCCATTGCGGATGGTCTTGTTACATTGATTCTTCGCTTGTCTCATTCTTTTCTAATACGTGCTAGTGTGACGCCCCCTAGAGACCCATGATGGGGTGGGGAGGATCCTTTTTTTTGCTTTTTTACCGTGGGGCTGTTTTACAGAATAAGCCCCTTTCGGGTTGTAGCGACAATGAACCTGCGGCTTACCCAGCGCGCTACATGCCAAAGATGCTCTACGTTCTCTGCCAGAATTGGGATTGTTCTTCCGTTGTCAGTGCTAGTATACAACAGAACAGTTCACTTCATGTTTTTAGATTAGATTCATGTTCCATTTAGTTAAATGATATCTCTATGCGCCCATAGCATGTGCTACATACTGATAATTGTAGCAATACTGTCTTATGTTTAACCTAAACCAAAATACATTGCCAAATATAACATCCACTGCAATACTATTACTACTACTACTATTACTACTACTACTACTACTACTAAAACTATTACTACTAAAACTACTGCTACTACTACTGCTACTACTACTGCTGCTACAACTACTACATTCAGAGACACTATAAGAGAAATTACAGCCTGATGTACCCCTAACAGCTCTCTTGAAGGCCTCTAGGTTGTAAGCAAGATGCCCTGCTGCTGATGCCTCCATTCTCAAGTCATCAACAATGTTTTGTTGCCATCTTCGTCTTGGTCATTCTTTCTTTCCTCTTACCATGATGAACACTACCAAGAGTGTCAGCAATCCATTAAAAAACTAACTATAGTCAGCCTAGATCCTATTCAGTCTCCTTATGACGTCCCCTTGTAGCGCGAACTACCTTCTGGTCAAATGAACAGAGATTGAATAGCAAGCAGACACTGTTTATTTAAAAAAAAACAAAACATGCCGATGATGAATGTGTCGAACCAAAAGTAGTAATCATCACAGCCAGGCTGTAAATATTGACAAAACGCAACCATTGATTTTTTTTTTCTTTTTAGAAGAACTAAAGTTGTAAGAGATAAATGACGACTTTAAGAACATAGCCATAATGGAATTTTATTTAAACAATGTCTTTGAACAGGTTCATCGTATATATAGGCATATATCTTTAGAGTTTTTTTTTCTTTTCTTTTCTTTAAACACTCGTAGGATGTTGCCTAGGCGAAGTGTCCAGTTCGTAAAACTATCATGTTTTCCCGTTTTTTCCTGAAATAATTCAGAGCAGTCAAGTATAACTAACTCTGCGGAGCACACGGCTTGGAAGGCTGCTTTTCTTAGCATTGCCGTGTCCGGTACCCATTTTAACAGCCTCGACGAACCTTCAGGATGAGAAGACAGTTCACTATTTACCAGCTTACTCACATACCCCTAGAGATGTACCTAATGACTATGGATTAATATATATATATATATATATATATATATATATTGTTTACCGTCTTCGTGTCATCTTTTGCCCGGGTGAACAAGTTTAATCATTGTTCTTGAAGAACCATAACGCTTTATCTTCCATTGACGTATATTCGCTTTATTCCTGCAGTCCATTCCCCCCCCCTTCCCTTCCACACACCTCAATACGCGCTGTATTTGGATTTTTACCGTGTTCTTCTAGCGTTCTTCTGTGTACTCCGTCATTCTTCTGGCTGGGCAGTGAGAGAACATCCGATGATCTAGGTAGATGTGCTGTTGTTCTGCTCTCTACAGTAGAGAGTTTCCTGTGCATATATGTATATATGTGTGTAGATTTCAGTTCTTGAAGTTGACGTGGCTGATAATCTCAGAACACTGGCTTGGAGTTCTGTGGGCTGTGCCTTTCTTTTCGCAGGTCAACGAGAGAACATCAGATAGGCAGATCCCTCCTTGTCTAGTTACACCGACATTCCTTAAGGCCCAAGAAACAGACTTTAGGACAAACTGCCATCATGAAAGAAACATGATGTGCCCCACTTCATTAGCCAGTCTTCTGGGGACTACAGGCAGTTTCTATGTTTCTGGGAGTACCGAGAAATAAAGAATAGGGTCTTTGAAAGCTCTCGTTCCCTGGATTTTTATAAACGCAAGACGTGGGGCATATTCCGGGAAAGCTCTGATTTTCTGAACTTTATAAAGAAGAGGTGGAGCATGATCCAGGAAAGCTCTGATTTTCTGAACTTTATAAAAAGAGGTGGAGCATGTTCCCGGACAGCTCTGATTTTCTGAATTTTATAAACAAAGAGGTGGAACATGTTCCAGGAAAGCTCTGATTTTCTGAATTTTATAAACAAAGAGGCTGTACTGGAATATGCACTGTCGTTTATAAAATCCAGAGGATCAGAGCATTTCAGGAACATGTCCCATTTATGGCCTTTATAAAATTCAAGTAATCAGAGTTTTTCAGGAACATGCCCCGCCTCTTGCATTTATAAAATCCAGTTAATCAGAGATTTCCTGTAACATGTCCCACCTCTTGCCATTTATAGAAGTCCAGGGAACGAGAGCGTTCAAAGACCCTGTCTTTCGTTTCCTAGTACTCCAGAAACATAGAACTAACAGCTTTAATAAGTGGATTTACAACTAAAAAAAAAAAAGGGGGGGGGGGAACAATGGCTACAGTGTACTAGAAAGTGCGCTTGTACCGAACGATGATCAGTTCACTGTGTCCTGTAACAAAGTTACCCACTTCTATTGTTTGCCAAAACAGAAAATATTTGAAAAGCAAACAACCTGCAATGTTTGTGTAAGCTGTATGGCCCATGCCAACCAAACAATGGGAGCTTTGTTCCACCAATTCGTACGGGGATATTTTATGTTGTTAGTGTAAGTATGTATTTTATATGACTGTGTTAAATTTTAGTCTCTATTGTTTTGTACTTAGTTCAAGGAAACTGATGATGGTGTTATAACAGCTTTACACTTAGCCAAGGAAACTAGTGATGTTGTTATAACAGCTTTATACTTGGCTAAGGAAGCTAATAATATATTACAACATCTTTATATTTAGCTAAAAAAAATTGATGACGATGACAGCTTAATACTTGGCTAAGGATAGATGATGTTGCTATAACAACTTTATACTTCGCTGAGGAAACTAATGATGGTGTACTAATAGCTTTATACTTGGCTAAGGAAATTGATGGTGGTGTTTTAACAGCTTTCTATTTGGTTGAGATAATTGATGGTTGTGTTCTAATAGCTTTCTACTTGATTGAAGAAATTGAAGGTGGTGTTCTAGTAGCTTTCTACTTGATTGAAGAAATTGAAGGTGGTGTTCTAGTAGCTTTCTACTTGATTGAAGAAATTGAAGGTGGTGTTCTAGTAGCTTTCTACTTGATTGAAGAAATTGAAGGTGGTGTTCTAGTAGCTTTCTACTTGATTGAAGAAATTGAAGGTGGTGTTCTAGTAGCTTTCTACTTGATTGAAGAAACTGAAGGTGGTGTTCTAGTAGCTTTCTACTTGATTGAAGAAATTGAAGGTAGTGTTCTAGTAGCTTTCTACTTGATTGAAGAAACTGAAGGTGGTGTTCTAGTAGCTTTCTACTTGATTGAAGAAATTGAAGGTGGTGTTCTAGTAGCTTTCTACTTGATTGAAGAAATTGAAGGTAGTGTTCTAGTAGCTTTGTAACTGATTATGGGTAAATATAGCGATATTTTGACTGCATCATATCTGAAGAAGAAAATAATTGTTGATGTATAAATGCCTTATATTACATTAACGAAACAAATAGTGGCATTTAATTATTCTGCAATAAAGAAATATCTAATGATTTAGCTGCTTCACATTCTTCAGTATTCTAATGTGTTTTCTCTAATAGTGGTTTATGAACCCAGTTCCCAGTACAAGTGTTGCTTTCTGCTACTAATGAGAGTTATGTTCTAATTTTTCTATCAACACTTTTCAGTGTCATATAGCAGTGATTCCCCCTATACTTCTGTACTACAGCAGTCAAATCATGGTAGAATCACTCTTCAAATTTGTTAAAGAATCAGCCTTCAGAAATTTGTAGAATCACCCGTCAAATATTTTGGAATCAGTCTTCATATTTTTTTGTAGAATCAGCCTTCAAAAATATTTAGAATCATTCTTCAAACTTTGGTATAATCAGGCTTCAGAACTTTGTACAATTACATTTTATATGTTGGCAGAATCAGTCTTCATGTATTGGTAGAATCAGTCTTCATGTATTTTTAGAATCAGTCTTCATGTATTGGTAGAATCAGTCTTCATATACTTTTAGAATCAGTCTTCATGTATTGGTACAATCAGTCTTTATGTATTTTTAGAATCAGTCTTCATTTATTGGTGGAATCAGCATTCAGATATTGAAAGTGTCAATAATATGGAAAACTAATCAAGAAAATGATACTAGACAACATTTAGTGTGCGGCCACAAACAGCTATCATCCACCTGCTTTAAACCCGTTTTGCAAATCTACAAGAGCCGTTATAGTATACACCAGGGGACGCCAAACTTGCTTAAGTCAAGAGACACATACCATAAACTTTACAGCGGGAAGACATGAAGAAATTTTGCACGTACTTTGTTATATGCATTGGGAGGGGGGGGGGGTGAGACGGTTGCCCAACAGGCAATCAGCGAGCCATAGCTGATATGCTAGCGTAAGGGTTAGCGAACTATAGCTGACCAAGACCCTATCCACCTCTGCGTGGTACCCCCAGGGGGCAGGGATCGCCACAGTCCCCATGGTGGTGGAGTCTGCTAAAGAAGCATTGCACACTCCCTGCTTTTTAGATGTACTCAGGGACTGAAAAAGTAGCCGCCATAACCCGCTCCCACGCTGATACGATGCTGTGCCTCAACACCTCTACAGCATCGGCGGCTGCAAAGAACACCAGCTCGCAGTTATAGGGAGTTCGTACAAGTACAAGTATGTTCCATGCACATTTTCCTTTAGAAATGTATATAAATGTTAAGAAATACACGTACATAATAAAATTTCTTCATTGTCTACACTGGTTTATGGGGTTAATGGTTCTTCAGCAGAGTTCCCCTGTAATCCTTCCTGATCTGAAATTTCTTTAATTCTTGACTCAAATCCAGCATGAAGTTAGTATTGAAACTGTTAAATGTACAGGATTTACTCACCATGAACATTAGACATACTTTTTAATCCATTGGAATATCAATATATATATATATATATATATATATATATCATATTAAGTGTAATGGGAAAAAAAGAGATCAGGCTACATATTTCCATGGGACGCATGCTATTATATCAAAGGGCCTCGTGTGGCACGCGAGCCGAGGTTTGCCCACCCCTACTATACAGATTCCTTTTCGCTAGTTGCTTTGGAACCTAAGTTTATGATTCGAAATCTCGGGGGGGGGGGGGGGGAGAGTTCCTTTACTTTTTAGCGCAGTGGCTAGTTTCTTTGTTTCAGTCATAGCTATATGCAAAGTATGATGCTAAACATAATGTAGACCCATGCGCATGAAAACTCGATATTGGCACACAGAATAGGCAAACTCTCAGCACAACAAACACCAAAAAGTAGGCATACTTTCAACTTACACTCGGCACAGCTTACAACTACCACACCCGTATACATCTGCTGAAATAACAAAACTCCACCAATAAGCGCTACATTCACAATACTCAACTTCAAGAACCACAACGGCCAGAGCTTACATTACACAATACTTCCTACTTGTGTAGCACCCTCTTATTTACATAACAGTAAAACTTTCCCTTTTGTGTAGCTTAAAACACTGGCTATATTCACTTTCAGCCAACCAGCAAGCTTTGCATTCTATAGTGCTTTCAGAATAATTCACTTTGTGGGGACCATTTTTTTTTAAACCTCCACGGATTAAGACGCGGGGAATGCAAACTAGACTTTTCCCTCTACCACCCTTCCCTCCCAGTCTTCCCTGCTGTAAAGTGTCTAGTCTCTCCAGGTCACATCTCCTTTCCATGTCAAACTGACAAGCACACAGACATACAGATAAAACTCGCTGTATGCCTCCCAAGTTTGCGCCCAACTCGTCGACATTTTTATGAAGACTGGAATACGTGAACTGACTGTTTTCTTTTTGCTTGTATTCCTCGACTTCTTTCGTCGCCAGCAAATTACAGTGAATTCTGCTGCAGAATTTCGATGTGAAGTTTGTGTTGGATACTTTTGCCTTCTCGATAACTGGTGTTTTAGAAACTGTTGTTTTTTTTTTTAAACCTTTGATCGACATGTAAGCGCGCATCAGGTCCTGGAAGTGTGTCTCAGGTACATTTCTTGATAGTTATTTTATTTATTATTATTATTACTTAAGAGGCGGGCGTTATTTACTTCATGATACATAGCATGATATTTATGTAAAACGAATATCATCATATTTTTACAATAAGATAGTTATTTACAGCTCTCTGAGTCGAATTTTGTATAATTTTTTTTTTAATCTGCCACAATTTTTTTTTGGAAACACCACAGTTCTATCATTGGTGTTATTTCAACTTTACTGTTATCACTAGTACTACTTCAGCTTTTACTGTTGTCGCTAGCACTGTTTCAGCTTTTACTGTTGTCACAATTACTACTTCAGATTTTACTGTTGTCACAATTACTACTTCAGCTTTTACTGTTGTCACAATTACTACTTTAGCCTTTACTGTTGTCGCTAATTCTACTTCAGCTTTTACTGTTGTCACTACAACCATATCCTACTTCAGCTTTTACTGTTGTCACTACAACCATATCCTACTTCAGCTTTTACTGTTGTCACTACAACTACATCCTACTTCTGCTTTTACTGTTGTCACTAGTTCTACTTCAGCTTTTACTGTTGTCACTAGTTCTACTTCAGCTTTTACTGTTGTCACTACAACTACATTCTACTTCAGCTTTTACTGTTATCACTAGTTCTACTTCAGCTTTTACTGTTGTCACTAGCACTGCTTCAGTTTTTACTGCTGTCACTAGCACTACTTCCTACTTCAGATTTTACTGTTGTCACTAGTACTACTTCCTACTTCAGATTTTACTGTTGTCACTAGCACTACTTCCTACTTCAGATTTTACTGTTGTCACTACTACTACTTCCTGCTTCAGCTTTATTGCTGTCACTAGTACTATTTCCTATTTCAGATTTTACTGTTCTCACTAGTACTACTTCAGCTTTTACTGTTGTCACCATTACTACTTCAGTTTTTTACTATTGTTACCAGTACTACTTCAGCTGTTACTGTTGTCACTAGTACTATTTCAGCTTTTACTATTGTCTCCATTACTACTTCAGTTGGTACTGTTGTCACCATTACTACATCAGCTTTTACTACTACTTCAGCTTTTATTGTTGCCACCATTACTACTTTAGCTTTTACTATTGTCACCATTACTACTTCAGCTTTTACTATTGTCACAATTACTAGTTCAGATTTAACTGTTGTCACTATTACTACTTCAGTTTTTTTTCTATTGTCATCATTGTTTCAGCTTTCACTGTTGTCACCATTACTACTTCAGCTTTTAATATTGTTCACCCTACTCTCAAGCCACATCATAAATTTATCACTGATGTGTGTACAGCTCTACAATTAATTAGTTCGTCTGTAACAACTTACACCAGACCACTGAAAAGGGGCTTAGCCAATGGATTGCTCTGTGGCCAATGGGGTTTTCCTTGCTTACGGATGGGCCCCGGGGGCCTTGAAGAACCCGGGATGGATGAATAAAATAAGCAGGAAGTTGGCGTGGGGGCGTGTATAGCCTTATAAAATTTTTCTCTCTATGGCCTTGCTCCTACATCTGTTAGCAATACTACTATTACTACTACAAGCTGTTATGCCATAGTGCCAGCTTCTTCTTCAGCTTTCATGACAGTAGCAGCAATTACCCTACTTCTGCAGGTTTCACTACCGCTGCTGCTGCTGCTTTTACTACTACTACTACTACTACTAATAATAATAATAATAATACCATACTGTTACCATTACTATTATTGCAACTACTACTGCTATTACTTACTACTACTACTAATAATAATAGCAATAATTACACACTTTCCGTTCCCATTACTACTACTACTACTACTATTACTACTAATACTACTACTACTACTACCGATACTACTACTGCTACTACACTACACAATCAATCAATCAAGTGCCATGCCGCGTGGAGTAGGCGATCATTTCTCTCCACAATTCAGTCTTTAGATTTGATTATGAGATCTGCCGGTGACTTTCTTCCTAGTCATATTGATAGCACATCCAGTAACTTCTCTCTCTCTCTCTCTCTCTCTCTCTCTGTCTTCCTCTATCTCTTCTTCCCTCAATTTTTCCAGTTGCCACAGTGTGTTCCAATTTTCCTCTTCTCAGAAAATACCTAAAAATCTCGCTTGTCCGCCTCTGATCTTTGCTGTAATTTGCCTTTTAACTCCAGCCTCTCTTAAGATTTCTTCGTTGGTTTTCTTAGATGTCCATGGTACCTTCAACATCTTTCTTATGAACCACATGTCCATGGCCTCCATTTCTCGCTGTACTCTCTTATTCATGGACCATGCTTCACGTTCATAAAACAAAATTGGCTCGATGTAACATTTAAGTACTCGGAATCTTGTTTCCATTGATATGGAGCTGTTGCACAAGATGTTTCTCATTTTCTGGAATGCTGACTTTGCCTGAGCATGTCTGCTTTTTATTTCGTTGTGACATTTCCCATCACCTGTTATAATCGTTCCTAAGTACTTGGATCTATCAACTTGTTTCAGTTCTGTGCCATCGATGGTAATGCTACATTTTGGTGGTATTCTTTCCTTTAAAATGACCATCACTTCAGTGTTCTTTTTATTCAGGCTGAGACCTTTACTTTACTTTCACGAACCACGACGTCCAGAAGAGCCTGTAGCTCCCCTTCACTTTTAGCAATCAGAAGTGTGTCGTCTGCATATCTTAAGTTGTTAAGGTTGTAACCGCCAATTGATAGTCCTGGCAAACTCTCTATATTTCTCATTATGTTTTTGTTGTACAAGGAAAAGATGTCAGGAGATAGAACACATCCTTGTCTCACTCCCAATTTTATGTCTTAGAATGCTCTTATTTGGTTCTCAACCTTCATTGCTGCTGATTGCTGCCAGTATATGTTTTTGATGAGTTTCACATCTTTCCCATCTATGTTGATGTCTTCCTGTATTCTTATAATTTCTGTGTGTCTCACTTTACCGAATGCTTTACAGTAGCCTATGAAGTATAAGTATAGGTCCGTCTTTACGTCTGTTGATCTTTCCATCAACTACGTTACTACTACTACTATTATTACTTCTCATACCATTACTACTAATACTATTACTAATAATAATAGTAATAATAACACACTTTCCATTCTCTTTACTACTACGATTACTACTACTACTACTTCTACTACTACTACTATTATTACTTCTACAACTATTACTAATACTACTGCTACTACTACTACTACTATTACTACTACTACTTCTACTACTGGTACTACTACTGCTATTTCTACTACTACTGTTACTACTGCTACTACTACTACTACTGCTGCTAGTACTACCATTACTACTACTACTACTACTACTACTACTACCATTACTACTACTACTACTGCTGCTGCTAGTACTACCATTACTACTACTACTACTACTACTACTACTACCATTACTACTACTACTACTACTACTACTACTACTACTACCATTACTACTACTACTACTACTACTACTACTACCATTACTACTACTACTACTACTACTACTACCATTACTACTACTACTACTACTACTACTACTACTACTACTACTACTACTACTACGACATACAAGGCGTGATTCTGCGTAAGATGCTTTACCATTTGAGGGAGAAATGAGGGCCAAACCTGAAGACATAGGACGCACATGCGAGGAAATTAAATCTTTATCTTCTTGTTCTTTTTCTTCTTCTTCTTCTTCTTCTTCTTGTTCTTGTTCTTCTTCTTCTTCTTCTTATTCTTATTCTTCTTCTTTTTCTTCTTCCTCTTCTTCTTCTTCTTTTTCTTCTTCCTCCTCCTCCTCCTCGCTAAAAGATAAAGGAGTAAAACTTAGCAACTTCTACATTTCACGACCCTCTGCTCCGCAGCCCAGTTTCCAATACCTCTGTACTAGCGAGTGGGGGGGGGGGGGTTGACTTGGATAGAAGTTTTATAAGACCATACACCAACACTCCCACCGCCTTATTATTTTTTCATGTACCTAGGGCCCCTCCCCTTACAGGACCCCAGACTCACTCTTAAAACAGGAAAGGCTCTTCTTCGGGCCTCAGAGCAGTGCACTGGTTGGGCCCCTCTCAAGGTAGCTCTGATTATACCAACAACTCTCTTCGGATGTTCTGTATTAGAGATATCTTTCTGCTGGCTGAAGTGCTATTTCAGGTCCTACTTTTTACGGTGACTTCTCATACGGTCACCCCTGTTATTAATGTATGTTTTGTTACTGACCGTGCAAGATAGACCAAAAACTACCTTACCGTAACATTGTCTTTATTAGCGAAATTACATTTCAAATAAGTAAAGCGTGCATCAAGTCTCTTAACAATAAAGTTAAATGTTCAGATGACCTCTTTCCTCTCCCAAATAGAGCTGAGCCTACCTTCTTACATTTTACATACTTCCCGTGCCGTTAAACGTCACGTAGGGCTGGCGTAGTTGTTTGCGAAGTTTTCCTGTTCTCGGCGAGTCTTTCAACCTCATCAAGGGCTGTTATGCCCACTAAAACTGGCTTCTCTTAACAATGTCCTCTTTAGAGTTTCACGTGGTCGACATCTTTTTCTTCAGCCTGTTGTGGTCCACTTGATAGCTTGTTTTGGTATTCTCTGATTGTTTCTTCTCATCACATGGCCTACACATGTCCATCTTCTTTTTTCTGATCATCCATGAGACATGTTGTTGTTTTGCTCGTCTGTCTTATCGCTGCGTTGTTCTTGAATTCGTTCCACTGTATGCCAAGTATTTTCCTTAGGCATTTGTTTTCAAAAGAGTTGAAAATTTCCTTGGACACTGAATAATCGCAGTGAAGTAACTTTTGCCCGATGGTATGTAACCTGCAGTTGTTAGACTTTTTCATATTAAAACTGTTAATGGTATTGTAACATCGTGGCTAAGCTAACTTCTATCAAAATAACAAAAGGTTTTTTGGTTTATGTGGTTTTTTTTATTTTTTAGAAAACACTTAATGTTGAATTTACTACAACTGCTACTCTTCGGCTGCTGCTAGAACTAATTTTCTTACATTGTAAGTTGTTACTGCCGTTTCTATAAGTCTTGCTATATTACAACTGCTGTAACAGGTATTCTATTATTGTTTTTAAAAATCCCACTTTACTGCTAAATCTTTGCCTGTTGCTATGACTCTTACTACAACTACTGCTAATAATGTAATTTTGTACTACTTTTCCTTTAATTACTGCCACAGCTATAGCATTACTGTCACTACTGTAATAAATAATCTAATTCTTTTAATATAAATTTATTAGAACTGCTTTAAATAATACAACTACTAACAGCAATGCTGTTTTCCTGATGCTTTCACCAATAATAATAATGATAATATAAATAATAATACTAATAGTAATAATAATAAGAAATCTTTAGCTAGATACGTATTTTGGGTACATGTGAGTATTTGATCCAAAGCTTGCATTCCGCTTGTACACAAACTGTACACTCTTCGGCTTTTTTGTTTGGATACAGCAAACTGAACTGTTGTTGAAACTTGAATTCGTACAAAAGAAAAACATATTAGATAACATAGATCACTGTTTATAGATCACTGTTTACAGATCACTGTTTACAGATCACTGTTTATCAGTGCTTTGTGGTACTGAACCACTTCCTAATGATGATTGTGACAACTGACCAACAAAATGAAGGAAAGGAGGGGGGGGGGGGGTAGACTTCTGAAGAAGAACGAAGACTTCTAAACAAAATCCCTGAGTACTGTATTCCAGAGTTTCTCATACTTTGCTCCGTCCAGCGTTTATACTCTCCTCTAGCGATTCCAGACTCCGTTAAAAAATGTATTTATTGAATTTAAAAATATGTCTTTCGCACTATCACAAATAAAAGGTAAAATCCCTGTCTCCATGCCATTAAGGGATATTAGGGATACGGTATTAGACCTGCATTTCCAAGACCTTCGGCACATGAAAGTGTCATGTGGTCAGTATCACGCCTGGCCGCGTTTACCTTACCAGATTTCTCAGATAACCATTTTTAGAGGTTGAGTGGACCCCAGGGATTGCTTTTATGTGGCGGTGCCAGACACAAAAAAAAAAACCACACTGCTGAGATTTGAATCTGGTGCCACCGGATTAGTTAACCGAGCGATGCTGTAAACGAACTTTAATTAGGAGTGCCAATTCTTTCTTGAAGACATAACTTGTAAGATTTACCGGTTGTTTTATACTTCATAGATGGCGCTATTGTATGCTAACAGATAGGGCACTTGCACTGTCTTTATTGATTGTTCATATTATTATTATTCTTCTTCTTTGAGCAGCTGCTGAATTCAGCAGCTTTCTGAGCCACTGAAGCTCACTACTGCAGACAGGACACATCCTCATTCTTCTCTGTTCTTGATCTGTTCTTGTCAATTGTCATTTCCAAGAACCCTTATATCTTCTTCTAGCTTGTCTCGCCGTCGTTGTCTAAGACTACCTCTTGGTCTATCATTTCTATATAGCCCAGTTCATAATATTAGTGTAACAAATATTATAAACAAACCATGTGCAGCGGCTTCTTCGGTCAGAAAAGTGTTAGAACCTCTGCAGTACTCAATGTCGATCTTTTTCGTCGTATTTTAATAAATCGTTGGCTTCTTGTTCTTGGTTTATCTCCCCTGAATTGCGAACATGATGTGCAGACGATGCAGTGAAGATGTTGAAACACCATCATAATGTAGGATGAGATGTATTTTTGAGACCTGAAGTGAAACCACACAAGGCTGGAGGGTACACAGCTTCTTTGGCAGACTCCAGCATCCATGACTTTCTGGCTCAAATCTTGTGTCTGTACTGCTGTATTTTCTGATTCAGTCTAATGTGTGTAATTCTATATCTTTCTGGTTCCAGTCTTGTGTCTATATTGTTCTGTTATCTGATTTTATACAAGTCGTTGTCTAGTTATTTTTTCTGTATCTGCTCTAGATCTTGATTTCTTAATATAGTGGCCGCCATATAGTTATAATCTAGCACCTGTCAGGTAATTCTACTCAAGTATCTGTCATGTAGTTCTACTATATTGTTTCTCATATAGTTCTACTTTAGTATCTGTCATATAGTTCTACTCAAATATCTTTCATGTGGTCCTACTCTAGTGTCTATCATGTAGTTCTATTCTAGAATTTGTCATATAGTTCTACTTTAGTATATAGTTCTACTCTAGTATCTTTCATGTAGTCCCACTATACTGTCTGTCATATAATCATATAATTCTACTATGTTGTCTGTCATATAGTTCTACTTTAGTATCTGTCATATAGTTCTACTCTAGTATTTGTCGTGTGGGTCCTACTCTATCTAGTATCTGTCATGCAATCCTGCTACATTATGTGTCATCTAGTTCTACTAAATTGTCTGCCATATAGTTCTACTTTAGCATTTGTTGTATAGTTATACTTTAGTATCTGTCATGAGATCCTACTCTACTATCTGTCATGTGGTCCTATTCTAGTATCTGTCACGCAGCCCTACTCTAATATCTGTCATGTGGTCCTATTCTAGTATCTGTCACGCAGCCCTACTCTAATATCTGTCATGTGGTTCTATTCTAGTATCTGTCACGCAGCCCTACTCTAATATCTGGCATGTGGTTCTATTCTAGAATTTGTCATATGTTTCTACTTTCTTATCTGTCATATACTTCTACTCTAGTACCTTTCATGCAGTTCTACTATATATCTGTCTATATATCTGTAATATTTGTCATGTAGTTCTACTATATTTTCTTTCATGTAGTTCTATTATATTGTTTACCATGTAGTTCTACTATATTTTCTGTCATGTAGTTCTACTACATTTTCTGTCATGTAGTTCTATTATATTGTTTGTCATGTAGTTCCACTATATTGCCTGTCACGTAGATCTACTATATTTTATGTCATGTAGTTCTACTATATTTTCTGTCATGTAATTCTACTTTATTGTCTTTACTCTATTATCTGTCATATAATTCTACTATATTTTCTGTCATGTACTTCTACTATATTTTGTTTCTTGTAGTTGTACTATATTTGTTGTCATGTAGTTCTACTATATTTTGTGTCTTGTAATTCTACTACATTATCTGTCATGTAGTTCTACTATATTTTATGTCTTTAAGTTCTACTGTAGTGTCTTTTAGTTCTACTATATTTTCTGTCATGTAGGTCTACTACATTTCCTCTCATGTAGTTCAACTATAGTGTCTGTCATGCAGTTCTACTATATTTTGTGCCATGCTTGTTCTGCTATATTTTCTGTCATGTAGTTCTGCTATATTTTCTGTCATCTAGTTCTACTATATTTTCTGTCATGTAGTTCTACTATACTTTCTGCCACGTAGCTTTGCTCTAATGTCTGTTACGCTGTTTTATTTTCTAGTCTTACTCTGCTCTTGTTTTGCTGAGTTTTCTTGTCTCTGTTTAGTGTCTCATTTTCTGTCTTCTACTTCAGGTCTAGTCTTGTAGTGTTTATCTCTACTGTATTATCTCACATACATCATTATCAGCTCCGTATCTCTCTATCCGCCTGCTCTCTAAGAATGTACTGGCTAATTTGGTCTGTGTGTCATCTAATATGTTTATAACAGAGTTAAGTAAGTTATACTTTTGTTAATTATATTCAGTATTATGTCTCTGAAAATTTTACTTATTACACTGATAATAAGAGTCAGTATTTCATCTGTTATGTTGGTATATATTTTTCCAGCAGTCAGATTCGCCAGTCAGGGCTTTCGTCTTCGTGCTGTTTAATCTCGGCTGAAATATTGATATTGTTGTTATTAAAGAGGATATGATGGTTTATATGTAGATAAAAAAAAGGGGGGGGGGGGAGGGGAACGAAGACGATGCCAGATTTGGCAGTCAACGTCCCATAGCTGGCACGCTGGCGAACCAAATCCGGTCAAGACCCTGCCCCATCTCTCCGTTTGTACCCCAGATATCTGGCCTGGCCTGACCTGGCTAATGGGGCGGGGATCAGCATAATCCCTATGGCGGTGGAGTCTGGTACAGAAGTACAGCAGGCCTCCGGGATTTTAGCTCCATGCAGGGCTGAAAAAAAAAGTAACCGTTATAACACACTCCCAATCCGACACAGTGATGTATTAACACCTTAACCTCATGGGCTGCAAGGAGCATCAAGCTCGCAGTTCCAAAGAAGAAGAAGAAGAAGAAAAAGAAGATAATTTTTACTTAGAGTTCCACGTTCTCACTGTTTTTATTTCTGAGGTGTCCAGTTTCATCTACGTAACCCTAACTCATCATCAGCAACCTTGGTGTTATCTGCCTGATAGTGCCTTCTTATCTCTTTCTGTGGCGCAGATATCAAGATGTTATCTGTTCGAGGGATTTGTAGAGATGTTAGCTGAAAATTTAAATAGATCTCTGTTTAGAAAGTGTAATACACAGTTTCACGAGAGAGAGAGAGAGAGGATGTGTGTGTGTGTGTGTGTGTAAATAACGAATAAAGTTAACAATTTATTTTTTGAGGAGTTCACAGACAGAAGTTTAAATAAGAGAGATTTAAAGAAAAAAAAAAACAAATGTAAACCTTACAATAACAAGAACTGATCATTTTATATATATATATATATATATATATATATATATATATTGTTAACCCTTGAACTACGCGGATATTTTGGGCGTCAGCTTCCCTCACAGTCAAAATCCGAGTATAAAACTTTTTACTCCTCAAATCTTAACTACACATAGTCCATTGTTAAAGGGAAACCTTACCGATAGCATAAGCAGTCAATTAACATATATTTTGTATGTTATGTGTATTATTTTCCATATTCCTACAATAAAGTAAGCCAGAGAAAAGAAAACATTGTCAAGAAAATCATAAGGAACAGAAAATACATTTACAGTACTGTACTGTTTTCATCGGTACTGTAAGTTTTACGTCGTCCGTTGTACAAGATGAATCGTGTGTCTGTCAGTAGCCACATCAATATTGTCTTACATGATAGAAAAAAAAACGATGTAAATGTTATACGTATTACCAACACTAGGCATGAAAATATGGGGTGGACAAGAAATTCATATTTATTTGCGGTTATAAAGATTCACTGATAACGAAGAACTAGCAGTATCATTGCTTTATGGGAGCCTTGTGTAATCGATACGATTGCTTCTTGATAGCCCAACACATACAGCAACGGATGAGTCATTCTGAAATGCTTATGACGTACAGTGAAGAAACTTTGTTCTGGCCCCATAACAAACTATTTCTTAATCTCGTCTGGATATGTTTGAGCTATACAATTCCTTTTGTTTTTCTTTTCCTTTTTTGCCAAATCGTCGCGAATGTTCCACACAAAAAAAAAAAATTCCAATGTATTTATTGAAAAATTATAATACGCGTATAAGTAAATCCACGCAGTTCAAACCCGCGTTGCTGAAGGGACAACTGTATATGTGCAGTATACATTTATGCTGCTATTATTGTTCTTGTGTCTTCCCTGTATTGCCTCCATGATGTTCTTGTATCTTCCCTGTATTGCCTCCACGATGTTCTTGTATCTTCCCTGTATTGCCTCCACGATGTTCTTGTATCTTCCCTGTATTGCCTCCACGATGTTCTTGTATCTTCCCTGTATTGCCTCCACGATGTTCTTGTATCTTCCCTGTATTGCCTCCACGATGTTCTTGACCACCAATGCCGGGGAACTGTTGGAACGAAAGGCGGGCTCTCACGCTGGTAACGGAGACCTGTGTTTAGTTTGAAGACCAAGAGATTCTTCACCCCGTTCTCTTAAAAGGCAAGCTATTCGAGGCTCCTTCAGCGATGATGCCACCGCCCCTAACCCGTTAACCAAGGCAGAGCCTGCTGCTATAAACGCCTATAAAGAAGCGAGGCAGGGTCTTGGCCAGCACCAGGTTGTCCTTAGTTATAATCGCACAACCACTTTAGCGCTCTATGGTCCTGCAGTGCACGAAGCTCCCATTCAGTGTTGGCAACACCGGACAGTAGAGGATTAAGATGACGTGGAATGTTGCAAACATGATATCAAATACATTCTCAAGCAGACTGAAAAACACCGGCTTTCAGAGGTAAAGATGCCAAAAGCTAAATGATCAAAACTGGAGTGCTGTGATATTTACAGACTTTTCAATCATCCACAAGGACTGGCAATTCTTTACAGAGTGATTATATGTTAGATACTGCACTATTTGAGGTAGCAATGGTAAACAAACCACGCTACATAGATAGTCATTCTCTGTTAGATACTGCATTATACTGAAAAAAAAAAAAACAAACCGCGTCGTCATGTGCCCTCATCTCCATAATTTACATCCAAGGACGTGAAGACAGCGTCGACAAACCTGTGTTATCATCATCATCTATCATCGCTGAACAAAAAAACAAGAGCATAGAATTCAGCCAGAGCTTTGGATTCAAGCAAGAACGAAGCAGATCCTGTATCCCATAAGACTAGTGGGATGCTTTCGTAACCTTGTCGATCGTGAGTCCACAATATGAAGAGCCTTCAGTCGAAGTTTACCGATTATGTAACAAGTTATATAATAAATTATGTAACAAACTATGTAATAAATCATGTAACAAATTATATAACAGATTATGCGACAAATTATACAACAAACTAAAAGTTAAATTTTACCTGCTTAAAAAAAAACGCAATCTGAAATGGCTACATCTATTATCCTCGACCTTTTTTTTTTTTTAAATAGAGGCCCTTACGCCAGAATTAGAAAATCACATTTTTATACTTTGTATATTCTATATAGCACATATTATTATCTTATTTGATTGTTTTCTGCGTTTGATATGAACGTAACTCGAGGAAGCAAAGGACAAGGGAGTCTGAAACATAAATAACTTATGGGGCTGACCAAGTGGCACAAAAACAGACGGACTGAGTAGAAATGTCAGTGAGTCATGTGCTAAGGTTATAGTTCGGTGCTTCCCCCAAAACCCGTAAAAATGGCCTGTGAAAATAGGTACCTAACACAGCTGTAATAGAAAAATTGCCTCTGTAAAACTAAGAATATCAGCCTTCAGAGAAAGCCACACCAAAGTGCATTAATTGTACGTTAGTTTCTCTGTGCACATAGAGGTATAAGTGAATATTCATGTATAAAGTAAAGGTAAAACCCCCGTTTCCATGCCATTAATAGATATTGGGGGTACGGTGTTGGGCCTGTATTTTCCAAGACCTTCGGCACATGAAAGTCTGATGTTGTCAGTATCACGCCTGGCCGCTTTACCTTCCCTGATTTCTCTGGTACCCATTTTTAGAGGCTGGGTGGACCCCAGGTGCTTTTTTGCTGTGAACCAGAAAAAATCCCACATCAGGGACTTGAACCTGGTACCACCGGATTGGTAAACCGAGCGTTTAACCACTCAGCCAACCAAGCCGCTGCTACTCATGTACAATACCAGTCCCATGTATATTTGACTACGTGGTAACTCATAGTATGTGAGAAAAACAAGGAAACAAAACAAACAAACAAGAAGCCCCCCCCCCCATGTTTACTGGTTTATGAAGTGAGAATTGATTATTATCAAGTTTGTATATTTATTTAAAACTATTCTAAATGAACAAGTCTTTGTCTCAGACAGCTGGAAGTGAGATAATTATTTAAAACAAATAAAAAATTAATTAAAAGCCAAGGGAAAAAAATCTTAATCTGATGCCACACAGACATCGCTAAAATTATAAACAAACGTATAAAACACAAACAAATAGAAACGCCCGACTTGCATGAGACGGGAGAAGGAAAAACAAGAAACGTCGTTGAAGTGCGCTGTTCACTGCGTGAGTGACGTGTCACTGTTCATAAAACATTTCTGTGTTGTTTTATTGGTACATAAAATGTTGTATAAGATTGAAGGCTCTCTTACATTAGAATTGTTGATATGGAAACAGAATGTAGAATAACAATGCCAAAATAAATCCTTCTAGATCCTTTGTTGTACTTTTCTGCCCCCATTTTTTCCGAATCAAAACTTTGGCTAAAACTCACGATGAGGATCACCGCTTTCTATTGGCTGGCAGTTTATCGATATTCGAATTAACCCCGCCCCTTTACGTTCAGGTAGGATGGGCTTAGTTTAGGGTGCCAGACGAGTCCAAACTGACACGCGGGGGTTAAAGATATGGCAAGGTTTTGACAAGCGGGAGAAGGGAGATAAAACCTTTCGTTAGGGCGTGAAAACGGACTCGCCCTCTGTACAGGGTAGCCTCCACAGTCGAGGAACAGGGGGTTGGGGGGGGGGGGGGTCCTTTCTACCCAGAGTTCCTTTCGTAGGGTCAATACACATTTTAGAATCCCGTTCAAACTTAACCCATAGACTACGAGTTTCAACAGTATGGGGCGTGTCTCTAATTAACAACAACGAGGTAGGTCTAAGACATCAGAAAGATGATTCAAGTTTGGGGGTGAAGGAAACTGGATACACAGAATGAAAGCGTTTATTTCACTGGCGGAGGAATCTGCTGGAGTCATATTGTACTCTTTTGTTGATATAGCTGGAATTGTTGTCCATTGTTTTAGATCAACACAGTTCCTGCAAGGAGATTCCTTACACAAATGATCTTCTATGTACGTGGAACCGCGAGCTGGAGTTCTTTGCAGTCGATGTGGTGGAGATATCGAGACACAGCTTCACATCGGCTTGGGAGCGGTTTATGGTGACTTAGCCATATGGATTTTTTGTTCAGTCTTCAAGTGGAACTGAACTGGGCGGGGGGGGGGGGTGTGAGGTGTGAGGGTGGAGACGGGTGTGTGCGGTGCTTTTTTAGCAGACTCCACCACCACGGGGACTATGGAGTTAGCCAGGCTAGGTCTATTACTAGGGGCACCAACGGAGACGTGGTACAGGGTCTTGATCGGCTATAGTTCGCTAGCCCTGATGCCAGCTATGGGGTCGCTGATTGTCAGACCTGACAGTGTTTTCACCACAGCAGAAATGCTAAGGATTCCCCCCCCCCCCCAAAAAAAAAAAAAAACCCCAAAAAAAGTTGATGAAGTAGTGAAGTAAAAAGAAACCTGATGTCGTCATTGTTCATTATTTATGTATCATCATCTTTTTTTTTCTGTCTCTCTTCCTTGGTTTCCACGGAAATAAGCTGTAACACTAGCGTGACGAACTGGTGTCTACATGGAGCTTATTTAGAAGCCAAGCAGTGCAGCCTCGTGAGAAGGGGCTTGTGCACCTCGTTTGGAAATGTGTGGAGCTGTGAAAGTTTGTTATCGTTGTCATCCATCATCGTCCTTATTGTTGCTGCGCTAAAAGTGAAAGATTCAGAACTAGAAAGATCGGAAAGTACCGGCTAGTCCAGCTTTTCTCAATAATTGCAAAGATCTATAACCAGACACCACAAATAAACAGAGTTCATCTTCTCTTTTTTTTTTTCTTAGAAATTCGTGATTCCCCCCCCCCCCCAAAAAAAAAAAAAGTCTAACCTGCATTCCAGGAACAATCTTACCTCCTCCTCTTCATCTCCCAACGAAACCTCCATAAACTCATCTCCCTATGCTTTCCCCATCGTCTTGTGTTTTTAATTCACTTCCATTGGCTGTGAAATTCCACACCAAAGTTTCCGTAGCTTCTCTGCTGCTCAGGGCAGCCCAGTGGCGCCATGGCTTTTTTCCCTTTCTTTCCTACTTTCTTTCTTTCTTTCCTTCCTTCTTTCTTTCTTTCTTTCTTTCCCCTCACGTCCTGGACTAGGTTTCTGCAAAGCCTTTCCTTCCGGCGTATTTCGTGTTTTCTTTTCGATATTTCTCCCGCGAGAGAATCGACTGTTCTGCTTATTTCTACCCTTCGGTTTCTGGAAAACAGCGAAACTTCATTTGAAATAGATTTTTAAACGATTTATTTTCAATGTTTATTAAAAACAAAAACAAAAACAAAAAAAAACAACAAACCCCGCCCCACATTTTGAAGGGATAGAACATGGGACGGTGGGTTGTTTTTGCTCCTGGGTGATTGTATTTGAGCGAGCCAAGTGGAAATAACTGGCAAAACACGTCCCGTGCGCTGTAATGGCTATGGGTTTGGACCTAGAGACTGCAGACTGCTAGGGTATAATTACTTGGTTCAAGAAACCAGAAATACACTGGGTTTGTTTTTTATTTTTTATTTTTCACTTAATTTGGGTTTCTTTTTTTTCCTTCCTTTTCTTTATTTAAATTGTTCTTGGCGAAGTCCAAAGCCTGATGTCATTGACTTTCGCCTAGGCTCTTACTTTGAAATGCAGATTTACTCATCTTGAGAACCTGTATAATCTTTCAGGCTTTAGAAATAGTCTTGGACATTTATTTCACCGTTAAATTAGTTTTTGATTCCATGTAAAAAGTTGGTATGTTGTTGTTTGTTTGTTTTCCTTTTGCCTGCTCGCTGAATACACAAATTTAATTAAACGCTTTCGTTTCTTGAGTGTCCTTGTATCCAGGATCTGTTCTTGTTCTTGATGTGTGCAAAGTGTTACGAGCTTTAGATTCAGAACCTGGTTCTTGATGCTGGTTCAAATGCGCCTGGTTTCTATCACAAAACTGCTCTTGTTGTGCTGATGTTGCTGTAGACTTGGTTGTTTGTGCTGTTCTGTTCTGGGCTGGTTGTGCTGGTGTTCTAGGTTTGTTTTGTCGCTGTATTCTAGCGGTCTTGCTGCTCTATTCTTCTAGTTTTGCTGCACCATTCTAGCGGGTTTTTTTTGCTGCATCATTCTAGCGGTTTTGTTGCATCATTCTAGCGGTTTTGTTGGATCATTTTAGCGGTTTTGTTGCACCATTCTAGCGGTTTTGCTGCATCATTCTAGCGATTGTGTTGCATCATTCTAGCTGTTTTGCTGCATCATTCTGGCGGTTTTGTTGCACCTTTTTAGCGGTTTTATTGCGTCATTCTAGCGATTTTGTTGCGCCATTCTCGTGACTTTGGTGCATCGTTTTAATGGTTTTGCTGCTTTTCAAGAGCCCAAGGTGAACAAGAGGAAATTTAAAAGTGTTAAATGTTTTCCTGATTTCCTTTACTTTTTTCTTTTCGTAACAGAGTTACAACATTATAATCTCTCTCTCTCTCTCTCTCTCTCTCTCTCTCTCTCTCTCTCTCTCTCTCTAAAGGGCAGAATGTCAGACGGGCCTGCGCGCCCAATTCTTAACTCTTTTGAAATAAAGATCAATCAATCAATCAATCTCTCTCTCTCTGAATCTGGAGAAATGACAGAGGACAGGATTAGCCTTAAAATTTGTTGAACAAGAAATCTAGATAGATATAGCAGACAAACTAAGTCCAGTACCATGGACTCCAGAAACGAGACGGTCCAGCGGGCTGGGGAAGGAGGACACACCGTCATGAAACACCTCAGATCTCTGGAGCAGGAAGGCTTGGTAGGAGAGATCTGGCAGGCCATAGCTAGCCCTAATTCGAACTCACTTGCTCAGAAAGCTCCCTGAAAACTCTTCTAGACCATCGCAGAGAATTATGACGGGGCAGTTTACCAACGTGGTTTCAGAAATAACTAGAAGAATGGTTTTACAACTGACTAGAAGAATGGTTTTACATCTAATTAGAAGGATGGTTTTACAACTGACTAGAAGAATGGTTTTACATCTAATTAGAAGGATGGTTTTACAACTGACTAGACGGATGGTTTTACAACTGACTAAAAGGATGGTTTTACAATTAGAAGGATGTTTTTTTTACAACTGACTAGAACGATGTTTTTACAACTAATTAGAAGGATGGTTGTACAACTGACTAGAAGGGTGGTTTTACAACTAGAAGGATGTTTTTTACAACTAACTAGAAGGATGGTTTTACAACGAACTAGAAGGATGGTTTTACAACTGACTAGAAGATCGTCCTACTGTCCTACTGTCCTTGCTATAGACAAGTAAGCGAGAAGATTCACCGTCATCAGCGTGCATCTATATCAGAAGATAAGAACCCGTGGTACTGTCTTTTCATACATCGCTCGTGTCTTCAGATGTCTTTCGTATCCTTACAAAAGGCAGTGGAGAGTTCGTATATTTCTTCATATTTTTGCTGGGAGAACCCTCGGGTTGAGAGGGGGGGGGGGGGGTCAAGCTGATCAGGGTCAGAACAATGAAATGTGTAGACACGCCCCTTCTGTCAGGAGTCTCTTGTGATTTCTAACCAACAGGCTAGTTAGATGGAGGATGTTCTAGCATCTGACGCAGCCAAGATCTTGAAACACAGCCCTAGTATGGAGATGAGGGAGATCAATTAAGATGGCATTTTTTTGTATGAATTGGACTTACAACAAAGAGCTCAGTGGAGTTTGGGAGAGCCACAGTCAGTCTTTGGTTGAGTCTGTCACTAGAAGCAGAAACTGGGTGTGTGAGTGGGTGGGTGGGGAGTGATGGAATAGGGTCCTGATTAGCTCTGTTTCGCCGGCGTTGATAACTGTTATGTCAGAAGTAACGCAGTTGTCCTTGTTCCAAGCAGGTCTCAAAGGGGCAGGGACCAACACGCTCCCAGCCAGGTGCTGAAACCCACTGGGAAAGCTTGCTGGTGCTCTCATTCTGCCAGGAAAGACCTGTCCGTTGCTGTGTCCTGTTTTATCAGTAAAATGCCGACAGTCTTGAGTTCTTCACCACACCTTACGCTACTAAGAGCATCTAGTTCGTGTCCAGATATACACTTATAGAACTTAAAAGATCAGTACAACTTGCTTATGGGCGTGAACTTATCCAAGCTTCATTTGTCACTCCGGAAACATATAGACCATTTCACGTGTGTGCAGAAACTTGTTTCATAAATAGACAGAGACCGTTGAAGGGAAGTTGACCAGACGACAACGTCACGTCTCTGACATTCATCTTCGTTTCCACCTTCCTCTTCAGTCGCGCTCCAACCAAGAAATTATATAACCAAATAAAGTGAGTTTTATATCACTTTTCTAACCCCATCCCCCCCCCCCACCTCACCCTTATTGTCTGGCAGACATTTACCATATAGTTTTCTATACTTCCTGTCTCTCCCCTATATACAGGAATCTCTCATCTTTTGTTACACTCTGCATAAAAAATAAAAAAAACTGCTTTCCCCTGCTCAATTTCTTCTCCTTCCTCTTCCAAGACATCTTATTTAGATTTTTATCTCGGCGCTCTTCGCGTCAACGAGAGAAGAAATAGAACCAAAATGGGCCCATTTTCCATTTCACTTCCCTGGAAATCTAAGACGGTTCTGTTACTTTAGAATATACAGGGGCTAGAAGGAGGGGACTCTTACGGCTGGAGTTCCCAGAGCAAGAGGTCAATTTTACTAGGAGGGGAGGAAAGGAGGGAATGAATGTGGAGGTCACACATACGCATGAAGCAACTGCCTGGAAATTATGACATGAGATGAAAAAGTAAGTTCTGAAAATAAAGAGCGTGCCCAAATGAGATAAAGATGAGATAAAAACGGGAAGAGATATAGATGGATTGGAAATGTACTAAGTTTGAAAAAGAGCAGACGGCCAAGGAACTGACAATGGATTGGACTCCATGGAGCGAAGGAAGACAGGACAGATCAAGCAAGTCCGCGGAGACGAAGCTTTTCAGGCAAGACTCACTTGAAGAAAGACAAGATATGGGAAATAGCAAGACCCGAGGTGAATCTCCCTGCTTTATTGTGTCTCTCCAGACAAGCTGTGAATTTCTGATGGTGATAAGGAATCTTTCCAAATATGATTGCCATGTTTTCTGTGGAAAGAAATCTTAAAGAAGATTTGAACACCGCATGTAGATGTCACTTGTACTCATGCTCCAGCGTACCTGCTACCCAAGAGGCCGTGTTCTATATAATTTTGACACTGTAACACTGTTCAGACAAAAGTCGTATTTTTTTGTATCTTCATCGACAGAGAGAGAGAGAGACCACGTTCTAGCCAGGGCCTCACGGAGGCCCCTAGACTGCTTCTCACACCCCTCCACACGCACCAAACTCCGCAACACCGCTTACCCCATTTATTATTGATTCTGGATCCACTGTGGGCCCCCTTTAACAAGTGGAACCCCTCTGGACATACTTTAAAGCAGGAGAGGCCACCGGGCCCCCCGGAACGATGCATTGGCTGGACCTCTCTCTCTCTCATTTGGCCCACTTCTGGTGTTTTGTTCTCTGGTTGGGTTGCTGCGGTTTTTACATGAAAGTGACAAATGGTACTGTAAAGTCAGTCTAACAGATTTACCCACACACTTTTCCGTTCCCAACAAGTAACAGATATTTTGCCATTTTTGTTGGAGGCATCTTCAGTCTAAAGCAAGGATACAGGTTCCTTTCTGTATCTTTAATCTGAATATAGAGTCCAGAAGTACAGGTTCTGTGATTTAGCGCCAAAGCGAAGCTGCCTGATATCGTGGTTTAGGTGACTTCGATGCTTCCACTCTCCATACTCCACGCCAATCTGACGTGGAGCGCGCGAAGTAGGCGTGGCTGAAAGCCCCCTACTGACATCGGAGTCAACTCTCCCGACGCTGGCGCTGCCTGACAGCTCATTTATTATCCTGAGCCCGGGGAAGGCCCGAGTGATTGACAGATTTAGTAGCGCTATCCACGAGTCGCGACAAGCCCTGTTGTTAGAGTGTGCTCGTGTTGACGGGCTGGCCGAGCGAGATGGAGGGCTAGAACGGGCTGACAGTTTGGCCTCTTCCCTGACAGATTTTGGATTTGTTTGTACACGCGGTATCTACTGTGGAGAGACGCGAGACACAGCTAGAGCTGACCACTGTTGCGCAACGGCCTTTGGACTAACGAACTTGACTGTCCCTGGTGAGATCTTAGTGAAGAGAAAACGGATCATCCCACTCCGGCCAACGGTCGGCCGAAAAACATTCGCTCCGCGCCCGCAACAGCACGCAGGGATTGACATACATACTTGGAATGTCCTACCTTCCATGTTGGTCGAAGTGAAGCCACAAACGAATCATTTAGCCATGTATTCCAAAGTCGGGTATGTTGAAGTTTTAGCAAGACATATTCCAGATGTGTTATAGTTCTATATTCCTACATAGATCTTCCCCTGGATCTAATTTTGTTCAATTTCGTGCCCGGCGCTTATGGGATTATTGTTCGGTCTTTACTTCTGTGGATATACGATACTCATAATCCGTGTTTGCTTGTGGGTTTAGGTAGTGTGATGATAGTTTCTTCTTCTTGTTGTTGTTATCATTTTTTTTAAATAGTGTAACATGAATCTTAAGGTTCCGACGGATAGATCTAGGTTTATGAGAAACAAACATGTGATACTGTAGATTCTGACATACTTTAGTCTTCTCGCCGACGGAGTGACAGTAGCGAGGTAGGCTTAACTCTCTTACGTCCAGACTTAAGTTAAAACGACAGCCGGTGTGTCGCTGTGTGCCGAAATCAGCATTCATAGCCGTGTATCTTTTTTTTTTTATCCCTATACGCAATAAAGCAGAGACTGATAATATATCCATTAAAAAAACGGGCAGTCAGTTCATGTTTTTTTTTTGTGTGTCTGTTTTTAATTGAAATTTAATTTTAAGTTTTAATATCTCTCCACATTTAAATTAAAACTTCGGCCTTCCATTTTTAAAAAAATAGTTTGTTTAAAAAAAATTCTGACATTAAATATCGTCATGTTAGTTTAAAACATGGAACGAATGCGAATTGAAATTCTGCGTAACAATCCATTAATAACACTTTTTTCGGCGCTGTTAAATAATAAAATAACGGCTCATATTTATTTCAAATTAATTTTAGAAGCTCAAAATTATCTCTAATTTAAAAAGAAAAAAAGATGGAAAGCAAAACAAGCCACTGAAATATTCCGGTAAATTTGAGTAATTCTAGTTGTTGTGTGTGTACAAAGTATATAAATCACCCCTTGCCTTGAATATCAGATACCAGAAACACATTTTAACATTTATGATTCGGACTTTCTAAATAAATAAATAAATAAGATACTGAAAATCATCACTGGAAAACGTGACATATAATGAAGAAAGTACCGATAAAACGCAAAAACGGGACAAAAAAAAACCCTGGCGTCAAGTCACGGTTCAGCGGCTACTGTAGGTCTTTAGCACGCACTCACGGCGCGGACCTCTCTTTTTTTAACACACACAAATAATTTTTTTTTTTTCTTTTCTAAGGTACTGGAACATTTGCATTTTCATTTCCAGCAAAATATATTGAGCTCTAGACAAGGGTCGTGTGCGCCACGCTTTTTAATATGCGTGAAATTAAATTCAATGCATTCTTCCCGAGTGTGCTTTTAATTAAATGCGGAAAAATTCGAGGACGGGAAAAGTTTCATAAATATTTATTTAGATTTGGATGTGAATTTTAAACTGCAAACGTTTGATCCAAAATGGATCTGAGTACATTAAAAATATCGACGCGTAAACGAAACAATTAAAAAAACAAGGTAGCACAGATGTACCAATGCTCTGGGCTGGTGTTCTGTGAGAATTATCATCGTTTTCAATAAGACCATCATCATCATCACCATCATCAGCCTTCGAGAACAACCATCAGCTATAATTTGATGTGAGAATAGCTGTTTTGAATGTTCATCTTGCGAGAA
The DNA here is from genome assembly GCA_009760885.1 of Achatina immaculata. Lineage (NCBI taxonomy): Eukaryota > Metazoa > Mollusca > Gastropoda > Stylommatophora > Achatinidae > Lissachatina > Lissachatina immaculata. The sequence continues at coordinate 80,144,051 of CM019702.1, read as the reverse complement.
AATTAGAATAAAGCGAACGTTTAATATACAATGTCGGCTACGTGTAAATCTGGATGAGGTTATAACAAGTTTGAGAAGGAGATGGAAGCTGCTTAGAATGTTCAGTTCTAGTTTGTTTTTTTTGTTCGCCGTCCTGTTCTTTTTTTTTTTTCTATTCGTCTCTTTTTACTATTTTTCTGCTACCTCCCTTATAGGGTAGAGGGAAAATATTAAATATTTCCCATAAAAGGTAAGGCCAGTCTTTGCTATACATTACACGATATGCCCCCTGGCATTCTCTATACACATACAAAATATGCTCCTAACTTATTATACATATACAACATACACTGCTAACATGCTATATACATACAACATACACTGCTAACATGCTATACCCACAAAACATGCTTCTTACATCCTCTAGACATATAACATATGCTGCAAACATGTTATACCCATAAGATATATGCTCTTAAAATGGTATAGACATATATAACATATGCTTCTAATGTGCTATATCCACAAAACGCTCCTAACATACTATACCAATAAAACATATGCTTCTAACATATACCCACAAAACATGCACTCCTAGCATACTATACCCACAAAACATATGTTCTTAATATACTGTACCCACAAAACATGTGTTCCTAACGTACTATACCCACAAAACATATGCTCTTAACTTACTATACCCACAAAACATGCTCCTAACACACTATACCCACAAAACATACGCTCATAACATACTATACCCACAAAACATACACTCCTATCATACTATACCTCCAAAAATATGCTCCTAACATACCATACCCACAAAACATATGCTCCTAACATACTATACCCACACAACATACGCTCCTAACATACTATACCACAAAACATATGCTCCTGTCATACTATACCCACACAACATGCGCTACTAACATACTATACCCACAAAACATACTCTTCTAACATACTATACCCACAAAACATATGCTCCTAACATACTATACCCACACAACACGCTCTTAACACACAAGCAGGCTTCGAGTCAAGATATAATCTCTAGCAACCAACCAACACTCACAAACATTTCGCTGTTGCGCGAGGTACTGCATGCAAGAGATGCTGTATCTCCGTGTATACCGAGGTAGTGTGATGTCAGATATACAACACATGCGTGATCGTTGTAACATGATATACATCACAAGAGATGCAACATATCACGAATGCTGTCACAGTGTACACAACAGCTTCTGAGTATAATCTACAACAATCACAACGTTCGCGTTATAGTCACTACTCACATAGCCTCAGATATACAACAACACGGTAATAATGTTGGATATTCAGCAACATAATCCTCAGACAGACAGTCCTCTGCCAGTCACAGATTCAGCTTTCATTTTCACACATACATCAACACGGGGGTACACTGAGAAATAACAGATACACTTGTGATCTCTGACACAATAACAAGCGTATAGTCTCAGAAATATAACTCTGAAACATACAGCCAGTATATGTAACATATGTGTATTCTCAAACATATTCTTCAGCAGTAACACATACACATATATACATAAACACATTAATATATAGTTTCTATACATCAAATTCGAAGTGTCATAAAACAGAACTTATAATCTCCAACATAAACCCTCTAAGCCTAAAATATACACTAGCAGACGAATAGTCTCGAACATATAGCGCGCTCAGTCTCGTATATACATATATACACACTAGTACACGTAGAATCTCCATACAGCACGCCTACATCCTCAGAACATCTAGCAACAACACACCAATAGTCACGAGATAGACAATCTCAAATTTGCAACACAAGCTAGGAGCTCCCAGGTCGACCCAAGTCAAAATAAACTATTCTCACCGAAAACAGACGGCCTAACTTCAGCTATACTAAACCCAGGCTTGTAATTTACGGCGCAGGCCCTCGATTCGGTCTCATTTTATACCATTTCCAACAGATACTCCGTATAGAAACAGCTCGCCTTGAAATGAACGTGCGCTCAGTTTATACAGTGAGTAGCGAGTAGTTCGCACTCAAAATTCGCTTGCTTTTTCGTCTGTTGTTGTTGTTCTACCGCTGGTGCGAAGAATCTGTGCATCGCAGGGGTCTCCCGAGCTGCTGGGGATAATTCCTCATTCGTTTTCCATTTATGTTTGCAAAGATTAACTTCACAACTCCTGTATCCATTTTTTTTTTGTTGAAAACTCAGCTTTATAGAACGTAACCGTATTTTGTCATTCATAATATCTGTTTCGCTGCTGTAAATGCGTCTTTTAAAAAATATTTATTTCAAATTTTGGCTGTATGCTTCAGTCCAATTTATAACTTTTAGCTGCAGATTTCCTACTCGAACAAAGAGTATTGAAATAATAATTAGTTCAATGCATTTCGTCCCATCTTGTACTGTTTCAAAATGTACACGAAAGAAAAACAAAATTCTTCGAACTAATGATTAGAATATGTTGAAAACTATTTCCCCCCTCTTCACCAATTGGCAATATAGGAATGAACATCCGGCGCTGCCAACTGCCTCGCTGGTCCAAGTTGTAAGTATTCTAGAAGATTATAACACCCGTTACCCGGTGATACTTTAGACAGTCAGTGGTTGTATGGGATAGCTGAAGCGATGCTGACAGTTGTTTCAAGATTTGAAATTGAAAAAAAAAAAAAAGATTTTATGTATGTTTTCCAACTAGTGGTGGAATGTACGAAGAAGCTTGCCAGTGCAGTTCGCTGAGATGGAAGTGTAAAGTCTGGCCGTCATGACTAGCCTCTGGTCAGCAGTTGGAAGTCGCTCGGTTGTATCATTCAGTGCAACAGTAGTTAGTTTGATCACTTTAAAAAAAACATGATTTTATTGCATCTAAAAATAAACAAACCCAAAAATTATTATTTGAAATGGCAATTTAATTACTGCAGTGGCCACGTTTGTTAATTTCTCATTTGTTTTACCCTTTTGACTCATCTTTTACGAGCTGTGTATATTTTTGTTACTTTCAACTGTAATATGCTGCTGGGTTCATGACCATTTCACGTTATATAATTTTTTTTTTCACGGAAATCCAAAGTGAAGTTGTTATCTACCCCTTATAGGAAATACTCAATGTCGATTGGCGGGAATGGTTTCAGTAAAGTAATATATTACACATTATTATGAATCGGTAATTCCTGTGCTTTCATTATTCTCTAAGTGTGCATAATTTCTTGATAATTAGTCCAACTTCGGCCCCTCAAGCTTTCACTTAACTTTCTGTACGGGGAGAATGTTAGGACGAGTCTGTGTGCCCAGTTCTTAACCCTTTGAAAATAACGTTTGTTCGTTCGTTCGTTCTGTAGTCCATTAATCAGTTGGAGACTTTGTATCGAGTCACTTTTTGCTGCCATTTAGTTTAAATAACTTTATTTTAGAGCGCACCTAAAGATTCCAACAAATTTAAAGTTTCCGAAGAGTTTTATCTATTTATTTATTTGTTTTCTAAAAAAACAAACCTCTCCGAGTTTAGATGTAATGTAGTTCTACCCCTCCCCCCAGTTTAAACCTCATATTTCTTCTGTTTATAACGCCTGTGTTTAGAATAGTTTAGAGTGTGCTTCGGTTTAAATTAGCTTTCAGCTGCTACATATTCTATATAGTTTTACCCAGTTTATGTCTTTTTGTTTAGTTTAGATGTTATAGCCTTTCACGTATATTTATCTTCCGGTTTAAATCTCACACATTTTCTCAGTTTATAACTCACACATGCGCCCACAGTTTTAACCCCATTTTGTTTTAGCCTAAATATAATCTTTTCTACTTTCGTACGGTCTTGTTCACATTTTGTCGGGTACTGAATTTTATCTCTTGTTGTTGTTATTGTTGTTGCTGTTGTTGCTAATTTCAGTAACAACCTATTGGTTGTAAAGCTGTAAAGAGATTTACTTTCAGGTTTAACCCCCTTATGTCGGAGAAAAATAAATTCTGAAAATTAATACACTGTCGAAGATGTGGGAAATAAGGAAAGAGAGACAAAATAAGCAGATGAAAAAATTGCGGGAGAGAAATAGGTTGGGGGGGGGGGGGGATTTGTTGAAAGCTTGAAACATGTCCGGTTGTAGAACAAAATTAAGACGCAAAGCAACAAACCAGCATCATCGGCCAAGGTGACAGTGGCCAGAATAGTTACCAGTTTTCCTTTGAGGTGAGATGCCTTTGGTAGAGTTTAATGTTTTTGGCATCTTGTTGTGTTCCTGTTCGGCTTATAAGCGTTTATGTAAGTTTATATAAACTATCATACATTGTTTTATATTATCGCTTACTATCATAATGTTACCATATCATTTTAACAAGTTTTATTTTTCATTTTCCTTCACAGGTGTATTACGAGTTCCTGACGTTTGCAGGGTCATTTTACTGACCCCTTTCCCTGCCAGGATTACAACCGCAATAATCTTATCTGTCATCATCGTCATCATCGTCTAAAATAAATAAATTAAAAAAAAAATAAGAACAGTCAACTTCTAAACAAGGCTATCATTGCCTGCACATTTTTGTCTGCAACAGGCCATTTCTTCCCCCTCCAGTGGCACTGTCGGGGAAATTCGCCTGGTAAACTCGCATGGATTATCTAAATCGACCAGCGTTAATCCCACTATTTAGTAATTTGAATGTTGTAACACCGATCTCAAAGAGTTAACGAATCTTCACAGATATTGTAAGCAGGTTATTAAAATTCTACAGATAAATTTGTGCATTTTCCCAAATTTTAACTAAAACAGTTCCAAAGGTTAAAATTACTTTTTGTGAACAACTTCATTGTTTTTTTTTGTTTGTTTTGTTTTTTTTTTTTAAGAAAAAAATTATTTCAGTAAGTTACAAGATTATCTAGTTCCATTTTTTTTTTATTTTTGCAGTGTGAATCTCAGGTTGTGTTTATCTTACATCATTTATCTTATGTCAGTGAATGTAATAGTTATATAAATACAACAAAGCTGGATGATATTGATCTAAAGTGGGTTTTTCAGACTGCGATATTGTCAAAGTTTCTCTCCCCCCTACAATCTGTTCATCTCCGCGTTATCTTCGATTTCACAACGCGCCAACTAGAATCATTGTACGGACTCTGCGAGCACTAGTCTTCTAGCCACGTAGAAAGGAGTTCGATTGCTTCTGTAAGATTCTGCTGCAGGTTGGTGTGGCTGATGCCGGTGATCTCGGCAATGTCGTCATCTTTACAGTATGACAGCGAACTGCCTGGGTACGGGGCGATGGAGGCCGCTGCAGGAATGTACGGGGACCCACACAGAGCTATGGCCGCGGCCAGTCACCAGCTTTCTCACGCGGGTTTGAATCACACTGGCTCCTCATTACATCAGCCCTACCCATCTCCTTACTCTACTTCCTCGACCACCATGCCTGGAGTGATGGGCGGTTCCCACGACTCACAGATGAAACGTGATAAGGACTCCATATATTCGTGAGTATCACATATAATTTTTTTTCTTTTTAATAGTTTTTAACACAAACTTTAGAATAATGTCCTTAAAATTTCTTTGAGCATGGACTCCCTTTTCGACTTGGGAATAGCTGTAGACCCCCTTTTCAGCCTGAGAACAGGCATAGGCCCTTCACTAAAAAATAAAGTGAGAAACAGAAACCCAGATGATAAGATTTTTAAAATCTAGCCAATCCATTTGCTTGTCCGTGGGTCCCCAAAAAATTCTTCTGTAGGCCCCTAGGGTTCATAGACCGTATATTAAGGACCACTGCTTTAGAGCATAAATAATTGTGTCTAATATTCATTCACAGATTAGGCGTCGTGTCTATAAGCATTAGTTATTAGTGATATTCACTCTGAGCAGATGGTGCAGTTCTGAACAGTTTCTCTCTCTCTCTCTCTCTCTCTCTCTCTCTCTCTCTGTGGTCATGCAAATCAGGCGTTGGTCGTCATTGATTTCCACAACCATCTATCCTTTGCTCTCTCTAAAAGCTGTTTTCGGGATGTGCTCTGTGTCACTCTTTTAGTTCGTCAAGCATCTTGTATCAAGTATCCGAACAGTTCAGTTACTGTTATTTTCATACGCCACATGCTCAGTGGCATGCCTTGTCTTTCTTTTTGTTCTTTTTCCCCTAGAGTTTTCCAATAATTATGTTTGAACTGTCTTTTAATGACCTACTTAAAATATATTTGTCCTTTCATTTATGGCCGGAACTGGTGTTTTGGACGTCCTGAAAAACTTTCCATGGCTGGCTAGAACTGATTTTGGTTGTCCTGAAAAACTTTCCATGACTGGCTAGAACTGGTTTTGGTTGCACTGAAAAACCTTTCAGTGGCTGCAGCTGGTTTTTTTGGTTGTGCTGAAAAATTTTCATGGCTAGAACTAGTTTCGGCCACCCTGAAAAACTTTTAATGGCCATTGGTTGTCCTGAAAAACTTCCCCGAAATTTTCCACCCGTCTCTCCCCCTCCCAATTATTCTAGAAAGAAAAATGCTCATTCTAATATTAACTTTTCTGTAAGAAACTCGGATAGACCGCTGTGTCTTTATTGTCACTAACAATTATCTCAGTGTACTGTATGTCACCACGTGTGTACCGCGAGTCACTTCGCACGTTCTCGAGCTCCAGTGTATTCGTAACTCACAGCTAATTTTATGCACTAGATATCAGACTTAACATAATAGATGATTTTAAAAAAAACCGCATGGGTTAATTTAATGCAGTTTTACGCCAGATGTCGATTACAGCCAACTAAACACGCCAACACAGGCTATAAAAACAGCAAAATGGATTCATGATAATTTGATCATTAAAAAGGAAAAACCCTGCTTATTGAACATATCAAAAATGTGGTGTTCTCCCCCCCCCCCCCCCCCCCCCCCGAGACATTCCATGTGTTGTCTCATAAGAGAAGAAGTGGGAAATGATTCAGGAGATGTCTGTGAACTATTTTCTACAAGGAAAAGAACAACAATAATAACAACAACAACAACAACAAAGTAGGTAATGTCATAAGTAAATTTTCTATATCTGTAAAATGGTTATGTGATGTTATTTCTAATTCAATCAATCAATCAATCAACTGCCGTGACATATGGTGTAGGCGATCTCATTTCTCTCCACAATTCCCTGTCTTTAGACTTGATTATGAGATCCACTGGTGACTTTCTTCCTAGCCACACTGGCAGCCCTTCCAGTAACTTTTCTCTCTGTTTTCCTCTGTCTCTTCTTCCCTCAATTTTTCCAGTTGTGTTCCAATTTTCCTCTTCTCAGAAAATGTCCTTCAAATCTCGCTTGTCTGCCTCTGATCTTTGCTGTAATTTGCCTTTTAACTCCTGCCTCTCTTAAGACTTCTTCATTAGTTTTCTTAGCTGTCTATTTCTAAGTATTATAAGTATTTCTACTTATGGGGGAAAAATCAATTAAAAACTATCTGTAGGTTGTATGAAATAAAGATTATGTTACTGGATATTCACTACAGCAGTGAGCCCGGGAAAATGTTATAAAAGTTGAGCTTTTACTATACTTTACATATTAAAAAAAAAAGAAAACAACTATAGATATATATTAAGTAATATTTTCCATGTTGCTGTTTGGGTTTCTTGGTATATTTTCATAAGATAGTTTACCATTGCTTTCCAGAGATTAGATATGCTGATGACACAGTATTACTGTCCACAACACAAAAAGGAGTGGAAAAACTAATTATGTCAGTCAGTAAGAATAGTGAAGAGCAAAACCTCTATCTTAATGGGAAGAAAACTAAGTTGATGACAACTGACAAAACAAACAAGGCAGCTGATATATGTATCAGTGAGGAAAAATTGGAAGAAGTGGAGAGTTTTGAATATCTTGGATCACTGCTAACTAATAAAGGAGATACAATGAGGGAAATTAAAAGGAGAACATCTATCACTCTTCAGAAAGTAAAACAACTAAAGAATCTGTAGAGAGGAACAGACAGAACTACAAAAATAAGATTTTTAAGGGCACGCATCTTTACCATGGCAACATATGCCTGTGAGACCTGGACACTTAACAAAACAGCTGAGAAACACATAAATGCATTTAATGTAAATGCTACAGAAGAGTTCTTCAAATATCATGGAAACAAAAAGAACAAATATATACATACTACAAGAGCTTAATATTGAAGAAGGCTGGCTAGTAAATAGGATTAAACAGAGAAAACTTAAATATTTTGGACACATTAAAGTCATGATAATCTAGAGAAAACCATCTTAGAAGGGTACATAATGGGTAAAAGAAAGAGAGGAAGACCAAGCCGAAGATGGCTGCAAGACATCGTTGATGATCTGCAAATGGATGCATCAGCGGCAGGCTATCTTGCTTACCACCGAGAGGCCTGCAAGAGAGCTGTTAGAGAGGCAAAGTTCCACAAGGGACATGCAAATGAATTAATGAATGAAATATTTTCCAACTACTGTCTCATTAAAATATTGACCATTTATAGAAATATTTATGACTAGTTTTTATTGAATGTTTTTTCAAAGATTATTATGTTATATATACTTGATATAGCATCTACGTAATCCAAAGATTAAATGTCAAGTACTATGTACTATATATGTATATACATACATATATATAAACAATCTAAAGATTAAATGTTAGGTTGAATAAACTTGATACAACATTTATACAATCCAAAAATACAACATTTATACAATCCAAATATTAAGTGTTATGCTGTATGTACTTGATATAACATCTGTGCAATCCAAAGATTGAGTGTTACATTGTATATTCTTGATATAACATCTGTACAATGCAAATGATCATGACAGAACAAGACATAAAAATTGGAGGATACAATATTAACAACCTTTGGTATGCTGACGACACAGTACTGATAGCTCAGAACCAACATCTGCAAAATCTCTTGGATAAAGTTGCTAAAGGAAGTGAACAGAAAAACCTTACTTTGAACATAAAAAAGACAGAGGCTATGGTTATATCTAGAAACAGAATCCACCAGAATGCAGTATAAAATTAAACGGAACTATTCTAAAGCAGGTGCAGAAATTCAAATACCTTGGAGCAGTAATAACTTCAGATGGGAAATGCAGAACAGAAATTAGGAACAGAATAGTCCAAGCAAAGACTGCATTTCAGAGATTGAGAAACATATTTTGCAACACATCGTTATCAATGAATGTTAGAAAACGAGTCCTAAAATGCTATATTGAACCTATCTTGTTATATGGAAGTGAATCATGGACAATAGGCAGGTCTGCACAAAAATTGTTGGAAGCAGTAGAAATGTGGTTTATTAGAAGAATGTTGCGAATCCCTTGGACAGCAAAAATAAATTATGAAAAATGTATCAGAAGAGCTGGAGAGACCAAAAAATCTTGTCATAAAAATAAGAGAGAGATAATATACTTTCATAGGACATGCAATGAGAAGAGAGGGCATTGAAAATATTATAACAACAGGAAAAATACAGGGGAAAAGATCTAAAGGAAGGCCAAGAAAAATGATACTGGACAGTCTGACGGGATGGTGATCACCAACTGAGCTAATGGCCTGCAAGAAGGATCGTGTGCTCTGGAGAAGCATAACAGCCAACTCGTCGGCACGGCACCTGATGATGATCATGATGATAATCCAAAGATGAAGTGCTAAGTAGTATAAACTTGATGTAACATCTATGCAATCTAAAGACTAAAATTCTACATGGTATTTACTTGATATAACATCTATACTGACCAAAGATTAAGTTTTATGTTGTATATACTTGATATATACAATGCAAAGATTAAGTGTTACGTTGTGTGTACTTGAAATAACGTCTATGCAGTCTGTGAACGATAGTTTGGAGATCGGTGTAGGATTTGAGAAATTACTTTTTAAAAAAAAAAACCCAAAGAATGAATTTATGATTGTGCAGTAAGCAGCTCTGGTAGAAGGGATTCAAAGGAATTTTGTGTTTGTTTCTGAAGGCAAAAGGTTAAATTAAAGAAACAGGTTATCGGTTTCCTCTTTTTTTTTTTTTGGTGAAATTGGAGAGGGATAGGGTCGCGCTCGTGAGACCCAGCTGAAACGTTGTGTAATAGTCCTCCAGACGTCAAAAATAGAAAAGGACAAATGTCCTGAGAAAGAATATATCAATTTTATACAACATAACAATCTTTGGATTTTATAGATGTTATATCAAATATATACAGTATAATAGTCTTTGGATTATATAGACATTATATCAAGTATATACAGCATAATAATCTTTGGCTGTTATTATATCAAGTATATACAACATAACACTTAATCTTTGGATTTTATAGATGTTATGTGAAGTACATACACTTAGCAAAACAGCTGAGAAACACATAAATGCTTTTGAATGTAAATGCTACAGAAGAGTGCTTCAAATATCATGAACACAAAAAACAAATATATAGTTACTACAAGAACTTGCTATTGAAGAAGGTTGGCTAGTAAGGAAGATTAAACAGAGAAGACTTAAATATTTTGGACATATTAAACGTCATGAGAATTAGAGAAGACAGTCTTGGAAGGGTACATAATGGGAAAAAGAAATAGAGGAGACCAAGGCGAAGATGGCTTCAAGACATCGCTGATGATCTGCTAATGGACGCATCAGCAGCTGGACATCTTGCTTACAACCAAGAGGCCTACAGAAGAGCTGTTAGGGAGGCAAAGTTCCGCCAGGACATGCAAATGACTGACTGACTATATGAAGTATATACAACATAACACTTAATCTTTCGATTGTATAGGTGTTATATTTGAAGTATATATAACACTCAATCTTTGGATTGTATAGATGTTATACTTTTATATAAAACATAACACTTAATCTTAGTTTTTCTTTATTAGTAACGTCTTTAAAGGACTTACATGTTACAACATTTAAAAATATTATACTCATCATATTTGTTTTATTAGACTGTAATACTGTTAGGAAAAAAACGAACCACGTACAGACTGTAATACTGTTAGGAAAAAAACGAACCATGTACAGACTGTAATACTGTTAGGAAAAAAACGAACCACGTACAGACTGTAATACTGTTAGGAAAAAAACGAACCACGTACAGACTGTAATACTGTTAAGAAAAAGGCGAACCACTTATGTTTATGAACGTTTTTTTTTAAGCTATAGTAATAGGTGATACATTGTAACTTCTTACTTCTGAATTGTACAGAATTAATAATAATGATAATGAGAGTAATAACAGACTATTTTCCCATTGGTAAAGTATCGGGGGGGGGGGGGGGGGGGGAGAGAAATGGGGATAACCTGGCTCTTGGATTCTGTTCCAAGTTTTTTTTTTGTTTGTTTTATATGTCGATCAAGAACTTTTGCGTTTAATCAAGTTTTATTTCCAGTATCAACATCAAGAACCACAATCCCGGCATCCTCAGCAGCGGGGAGCGTCCGTGGTGTTGTCTTTGAATACATCATAATTATGTTGTCACACACGTCTTGCTACAAATCGATTATACGAGTGATAGCGCGTGTTATCACTGTCCTTTCCCCACTTTAAGCCAGCCCTCGTTTATAACTGCCGTGTGTATCTAGATATTCGTGTGGTTAACAGCGTTCATGTTTATATTTCACCGCCGTTTATTTAGCTATTTTTCAGCTTTATATGAAATTAGATGTAAGTTTATAGTGCGCGTTTGTGCTGTTTCCCCGCATATATATCATCCATATAAAATATCAGCCATATTGCTATTCGTAAATCATCGTCTAAGGTTGATATGAGAGAGAGAGAGAGAGGAGAGAGAGAGAGAGTACAGAGAGAGGAGAGTGTGAGGACAGCACTGGTGAATAGAATTTTAAAATCTAAAATGCCGGGTTTGAATAAATCAATAAGAAATAATTCTTTGTTATTATAATTGTGCTTCATAAGATCGTATACGCTGCACAGTTTCAGAAAAAAAAAAAAAATGGACGGGAACGCAACTATTCGCGGACCACACAGAAACACAAACATCCCGGTTGAAGCTAATCCTTTTAAATGCTGCCTTCCTTCTCACCGCTGCCTGGCTGCCTGCGTGCCTGGCTGGCCCGTGTCTAGGGTAGAAAGAATAAGGGACACCCAGAAAGCCCAGCAGATCAATGTATCCTCAGAAATGGAGCTGTGTCACATTTTCTTTATGTGTTTCATTTATCGGGACAGATGGCAAAGCTGCTGAGAAGCTCGGAGAAAAGAAAAAGAAAATCGTTTTTAGAGCTAGGCAATGGTTTTCAAATGGTTTGAGGCAAATGCATTGAATGAAGAATTTCATCGCATGTATAAATGTTGCAACGCCAGCTCTCCAACAATTATGCTCTGGAGTACCTTCATCGTCACTTTATTCCTGTGAACTACATTGGCGGGTCACAAAATTTATCGTGAATACTTTTATGTATTTATTTCAGTGTGAAATACCACATACATATAGTTAGCTTTCATGATCGCCAGCACGAAACTAGTATTATTTTATCGAAGAAATATAAGTGAATATATACATAAATGTAAATTCATACCTCTAGATGGCAATTTCCATCGAAGGTGTGTGTGACAAACAAAGGGTATATTTCCAGTTCGGTTCCCCGTAATTATAAAACTTAGAACCTCGGGAGAGACTTTTCCAGGGCACGTTGGCTATTTATCACCATCCTCGTATCCTTTGCGTATATATTGGGTAACATTTCAAATGTGGCTACTTTAGATTATTCTAAAGTTTCTAAAAACTGAAGGATAAATAAATAAATAAATAGGCTGTGAAACTATTACGAAGAAGTTATTACTTCATTGCTTATAAACTAATTATTTCACTGTTTATGATATACAGAAATAAATAATTAATAATAATAATTTTAAAAAAAACGACGAAGACATCCCTTCTTTATGATAAAAAATTTCGTTAAATGAGGTTTTAAAACAATTATAAAGAACTTCAACTATCCAAGTTGTGAATGTGTTTGGACAGACTGAATTAACCTAGCCAAATAAGAGTAGCTAAATTGCTTTTAACGGCTAACACAGTTCGCTAATTGGTAAATTGTCGATTAACGTGGCTGTTAAATTGCCTTTTCTTCACTAGTCGTCTAGTTTTCTTAACAAGTTGGGCTGTGGTTGGATATATGATATTCCGACGTGGAATACATGTTCTGGTTTTGTTTACTCTCAGTTTATGATATCCTCGTGGGGAGTAAATGGGACAGGAGATGGGGTGAGATAATAAATAGGGTGGGATAATAAATAGAGTAAGATAATAAAGAGATAAAGCAAAATGAATTTCCCGCCGTGAGCGCGCCGTGGCATAAAATACTTCGTTTAATTCTAAACTTGGAAGGGGAGGGGGAGGGGGGATGTCAGATTTGTGTAGAAGAAAACGCTACCCGGCCAATAAGTCACTGGAGTAAAATTATCAATTACATTTTGCGGAAATAAACTCGCCAGTACTGAATAATCGATACGCTGGAAAATTTATTTTTCTGACCAAAACCCCCCTGCTGTTGTTAGATGGGCTATCTGCTCTGTGAAAATCTGTTTAGTTCAAAATACTTGAAAGCATCTGTTTCTGTGAAAACCTGTTTAGTTCAAAATATCTGAAAGCAGTGGGACTCCCAAAGCGAAGACGTATGGATGGCATTAGTAACGTGTTGTGTTTTGACTGTTGGCCAACAACCTGGAAGCCTGTAACGACTGTTGGTGTTTCACTGTTGGGCAACAACTTGGAAGCCTGTAAGAACTTAAAGCCGCTGTGAAGGTTTTGTATCAGCAGAAGGGGACCACAGGTGACTGTGCTGGACTTTGATGGTATGGTTATTTTGGGGCGGCGAACATGAGAAAGGGCCGGGCCCTATCACTATCTACGTTGATGGTCCTTATAACCAACATGGCTAGCGGGGTAAGGCTCCATGTGGTCTTCATGTCTACAGGATTTGCCGATATATTCGCTTTTTGGGGGATCATTTCTATGCCCATAACTCCACTTTTAGATCCACTGCGTTCGATAAAGTGGCTTTTTCCTTTGGTGGAGGGAAGGGGGGAACACTGCGTGACGATAAATTCGCTTTCTAGGTCCCACTGCGTGACGATAATTTTTTTTTTTTGGAGGGGGGGGGGGGAAGAGGAGCGCATTCAACCTTCAATCAAGCCACAGTACTTCACTCTACAAATCATTCACAATGCAAAATCCCCATGGCGCCGACTGAAAAGTAAAGCACAGCTGGCAGTACCACACACAGCTGCAGCAGCAACATACCAACCTAAGATATTAGACAGCTGTGTCAGTGATTCTCTTTGTGGACTTCAGAAGCATTTTTCCCCATGGACTATGACACAAGGGAGAAATGCGTCTGTCAGTACTTTGCTAGCCGCCCCCGTCTATGGTGTGGCAAGAATCTATGAAAAGAACTCAGTGCCCAGGATTTAGGATAGATCTTGACTTGTTTTCCTGGCTTGGAACGTACCGAATTCCTTCTTATACAATCTTGGATGACTTTTGTGGTATTCAGTAGGAAATATACGCAGAGGCAAAACAAAAATACTGGTAGCATATATTTCCAGTGTGGAAGAAGATCGCACGTCAAACTAAGCAGCGTGAAGGGATATGTAAAGAAAAGAAGATGCGAAGATAAGAAAAGTAAGTAAATTAAGGTAAAGGTAAAGTTCTCCTTTCCGTGCCATTAAGGCCTATTGGGGAATACGATGTTACACCAGTATTTTCCATGACCTTCGGCACATGAAAGTGTGATGTGGTCAGTATCACGCCTGGCCGCTTTACCCTCCAAGATTTCTCTGGTACACATTTTTAGAGGCTGGGTCGACCCCGGGGTCTTTTTTGGTGTGTACCATGAAAAAATCCCACAAGTAAAGGAAGATCAAGTGTAAATTTATCCTGCTGCTGCTGCTTGCTCAAAATTACTGCCCGTGGTAGGGCCTGCCAAGGCAGAGGCAGTGAACGGAGATTTTAATATTGCACAGCCTAAACTGTGTTCTGTTCATGATGCCCTAAGGGGGCTCACCAGGTGCTGTTACAGTACTAGATAAAAAAAAAAAAATCCAAAGGAGCTCTGGTCCAGGAGAGAAAAGGGAGAGGATGAAAGGAGGAAACACCTGTTGGATGTACGTATAAGGAAAATTGCAACTTGTTTCAGCAAATTTATAAGTCATAAATAATGCAACCAGAATAATATATACGTAATATAACTCAGAGTAGGCAAGAGTACTGAAAGCAAGAATCGAGACAAAGCACGAAGAAAGAATACACGTCTTAACATATATATATATATATATATATATATATATATATATCGCATCATGTATTAATATCACAAGTATCACTAAAGTAATGTGTGAGAGTTAAATCACGGAGCCGGGGGGGGGGGGGGGGGTCAAATCTAGTTCTAGTCAACTCACTCAGTACATCAGATATACAGTAATGAAGTGCACTCGGATTAGTACATAGCAGTGAGGGTCACTCAATCAGTGTATCAGATGTACAGTACACATCTCACTGGAATGCGTAGGTAATGTGATATGATATGGTGTATGGAGGCAGAGCCGAAAACACAAGTTTTATAGCTGAAATGGCCAATAAAGTCGGGGATGACTTGTTATGACATGAGCAGTTGGAGGGAGGGATAGAGACAGCGAGCGAAAGAGAGAGAGAGAGAGAGAGAGAGAGGAGAGAGAGAGAGAGAGAGAGCTATTGAAGTTTTGTTCAAGTTTTTCACAAGAACATTTCTCACGCACTGAAACCAAAATGTCAGATCGTTTTTTTTCTTCTTCTTCTTTCTTTTTTTGTCTTTAGTTCTGTCCTCGTTCACTCCTCTGATGACTCCATACAAAGAGTCGCTCTCCATGTGGCACAATCTTTCGTCAGTTATCCACAAACCTAGCGGGTGATGGGAGGAAGAGAAAACCTCCTACAAATGTCAGTGTGCGTCAGTTTTTGTCTACCTCATGGCTTCCTTTCCTCCAGAATTTCCCCCATATCCCCATATAGTGTTAGCTTAGGGATACGATTGTCATCCATTACTGCTACATGCCCCAGCCATCTTAATCCTCATCTGATGAGTTTTGTTACACGGATAGAAGCTTAGCACATTGCGGAACCTGACAGTTGGTAACTTTATCCAAGCATTTGATTTTACGAAGCCAGCACAAGACGGAAAACTGAGGGTTTGGATTTTTTTTTCTTTTCATAATATATGTTGGATATTGTGCCCATGTTTCAGATCCACATAACAGAGTACAAAGCATAGTCCTGATAATATAGAATAGAGTTCTAAGCATAGTTCTGATAGTATAGAATAGGGGACAAAGCATAGTTCTGATTATATAAAATGTTTTGCCTTGTAATGTTTGGCCTTTTCTTTTAATTTGCCACATGTAATAGTTGGTTTTCCTGCTTTATTCGCTGATTTCTTCATTCAGTTGCATGGTAGATATCACTGGGGATACAAGGTAGCTAAACCCATCCACTGAATTACATTTGCCTGTTTTTGTTTTTTTTTTTTAATGATAAATATTGTCAGTAAGAATAAATCATCTTTTCTTACACTGACTTGCAGACTAGCCAAGGCGTGAGCCACAATGGCTGCATCGTCAGCAGTAGACACTCTTTTGATAAAGACTACATTTGCTTTTGTTTTGGCTCTCAGTGGAGCACATATAAACAGTGCGAAAAATGAATGCAGTCACGGCTGATTTCCTTGACTGTGAAGTGTAAGAGAGCAGTGAAATAAGATTCAGGGGGGTGTGAGGTCAAGGAAACCGTCATGTCTAAACCCCCAACCCCCCACTCCCACTCTTGACCCTCAGAACGACCAAATGCGCTTTCATCCAAAATGTCTGACAGCTTCGTGGAATGAAAACAATCAGCTCAAACGGGGGCCAAATATTCTCCAATAACTTAACAGAAAACTCAAACGTGACTAACAGCGCCGACAGCTTAGACGAGGCTAATAAAAACGACGAAGACCGGGCATTAACTGATAAGTTAATCTATATATTTCGAGCTATCATATACTTTCTAAGACTAGCAGTAATAGTTCATATACTTTCTAAGACTAGCAGTAATAGTTTATATACTTTCTAAGACTAGCAGTAATAGTTTATATACTTTCTAAGACTAGCAGTAATAGTTTATATACTTTGTAAGACTAGCAGTAATAGTTTATATACTTTCTAAGACTAGCAGTAATAGTTTATATACTTTCTAAGACTAGCAGTAATAGTTTATATACTTTCTAAGACTAGCAGTAATAGTTTATATACTTTCTAAGACTAGCAGTAATAGTTTATATACTTTCTAAGACTAGCAGTAATAGTTTATATACTTTCTAAGACTAGCAGTAATAGTTACTTGTGGAATTCGAGTTCAGTTCCCAGCTTCCTGGAGGGAGTTCAAATCAATATCCACATACACCTCCGGCAGTCATGACACTGACCAGCACACACCTCTCCCCCCCCCCCCCCGCCCGGTCCCCCTTTCCCCCCTTAGAGTGTTAAAATTTTAACAGGCGGAAACGCGTGTCCGAAAGGGCAGATAGGGAAGAGAGAGGGTACATCTTTAGTGGTGTGAGAGTTGTGTTGTTTGCTTTCATTTCAACAACAGCTTTGTGTCTATGTTTAGTTTATTAACCTAAATCTTTACTCGAGAGGGGGGGGGGGCTCAAGGGGAAAAAACAAACAAACAAACAAACAAACAAGGGCCGTTTAAGGAACAAAGAAAAACAAACCTAGGAGCGTTTAAGGGGAAAAAAAACCCAAGGAACTCTGAGGGAACAAAGGAAAAAACAAACTAAAGAGTGCTTAAGGGACGAAAATAGAGGTTCTTATGGGAGAAAGAAAAACAAATAGGGGTTCTTATGGAAGAAAGAAAAATAAACAGGGGTTCTTATGGAAGAAAAAAAACAGGGGTTCTTATGGGAGAAAGAAAAAAAGATAGGGGTTCTTATGGGAGAAAGAAAAAAATAGGGGTTTTTATGGGAGAAAGAAAAGAAATAGGGGTTCTTTTGTAAAAAATAGGGGTTCTTTTGGAAAAAAGGGGTTCTTATGTGAGAAAGAAAAAAAAAAGGGGGGGGGGGTTCTTATTGGGGAAAAAATCACAAGAGGCGCTTATGAACAAAGCAAAATAAAAAAAAGAGGCAGAAATGGGACAAATAAAAAAAGCCAGGCGACACTTAGGCGACAAAAACCTCAACATTTCCCCCTTCACCCCCCCCCCCCCGCCCCCCGACCGCCACTTTGAACAGAGTGTTCGTGTTTATTTTCCATCTCCATTTCTCGGATGCACATAGAGTGATTAAGAAGTCACTACACCTACAGAATTAATTCTGTTTTTATACGTACGTGCATAAACACTAATAGTGTTAACGTGAGTTTGTCATAAATATAAGGGATACATCTGTCGCCTGCTATCAGAGTAATGATACCACTGTTAAATATATTTGATGAATAAAGCATAGGGCTTTTTTTTCTGGATAAAATGAGCATTTACTATGCATGGATACCATACACACATACACTATATACCTACAAGTATGTGCGTAAAGCGGAATGTCCTATTTGGCAGGCAGCGACCCATAGCTGACATGCTAGCTTAAGGGTTGGCGAACCGTAGCTGTTCAAGACCCTGTCCCATCTCTCCGTTGGTACTCGCAGTAAACAGGTCCAGCCTGACTAACAAGACAGGGATCGCCATAGTCTCCATGCTGGAGGAGTCTGCTAAAGAAGTATTGCACACCCTCTTTTTTGCTTCTTAGCTCCACTAACAGACTGATAAAAATATCAGCCGTAACCGGCTGCCAATCCGACATAATGCTATATGTCAAATGCAAAGAATACCAGCTTACAGAAGAAGAAGAAGAAGAAGAAATGCATTTATAAATAATGAAACCAAAGATATGAGATTGCTAGAAGAGAAATAATAAGATATACTTCTCTCTAGTAGCAAAAATTGTGTTAAAAGTTCAGCAGAAGTGTTTCCTCTTCATACCTTGAAATTAAAACCACTGTGTGCTTTTTTTTTTTTTAATGTGAGGCAACCTTTGGCTACTAGAACTTCTTCTTCTTCTTCTGTCTCCATGGAACTATGAGCTGATCTGTTTTGCAGCCCATATATTGCAGATGTTGAGGCACACCATCGTACGGGACTAGAAGCAGCGGGTTCTTCCTGTTCAGCTTTCCGAGCCATTAAGACTCATTGCCGCAGATAAAGTGCGTCCCCATTCCTCGCTCTCTATTCCTAACCTTCTCTCTCCAGTTGGTGACACCAATTTCTTTTATATCCTCTTCTATCCTGTCTTTCTATCTCTGTCTTGGTCTACCCATTGGTCTTTTTTTTCCCCCTCATCTCTTGTGCGTACATAATTTTCATTTGTCTGCTCTCTTCCATTCTTTCTACGTGGCCCAACCATAATCTGCTCAGTTTCAAGACACTTATAATTGGTTGGGATTTAAATAAGCTGTTTAGTTCAGTGTTGGGGGCGAGTTACCCCGCAGCTTATATTTTTTTCTCAGTCTGGGTAGGGGTTAAGAAACAAGAGGCGTGCAATACTTCTCTTTAGCAGACTCTACTACGAAGGAGACTATGGCGATCCCTGACTGGTCAGCGCAGCGTAACCTTGTTACTGGGGGATTCTGTAACATAGTATAACTTGTATGTTAGGATATTATTATTATTATTATTAATGTTGTTATTATTACTATGAGCATTTTTATTATAGTTATTATTTTTTGATAAGTAGAAAGTAGATCAGAAACGCTGGAGAGTTTGAGAACCGGCGGGAGAGGAAGGCTACTACGGCAGTAGTGGTAATATTACAACAGGACGCTCAGAAGAGTAATCAGACTAAGTCGAAATTAAAAAAAAAAATTACAAGACAGTATTAATCAGAGGAATTATAAGACAGTAATGAATATACATCGAGAAGAGAACCTCTGTGTATAATAATTAGAGAACATCTTCGGTCACCAATACTGTAATAACAAAAACCAGAACAGCAATTTTGTTATTTTACCAACGGAGAGGTGGGACAGAGTTTTGGTGGGTTGTGGCTCGCAAATCTTGACGCTGTTACCTACGAGTCGCAGGCTGCCAACCCGGACGTCTTCTAAAGATAAAACTGCCTACATGTGCCACACTTTGAAAAGAGCCAAGTCAAAGAAACCGTAGATCTCTTTTGGCAATGATAATTATTATAGAGTACAAGTTGTCTCAGCCATTACACGTTAGCATTTCTGTAGGCGAAAGAGCGCCAATGCTTTTGCTAAACAAAGGTTAGGGGTTTCTAACTCGGCACGCTACTTTCTTCAACCCGAAAGAAACGGGCGGCTAAACAGGGACCATAGGAGAAAAGCTGTATATCTGCAGAAGGTTCTTGAAGTAGCCTAGATGAGACAAGACCGCTGGTTGTCAATATATGCTCATGCGGTTGCGTGCAAAAGTTTAAAGTAGCAAAACATACCTATAAAATCATCATCATGTGCCGTCTTCAGAACGAAGTTTGGCGGTAATGAATCTCCAATTTCCTCGCTACCTCGCCCTGATGGTGCACTCCTGTCAATTTTTGCCTTCTTCCCATCTGCATCTCTGTCTTCCTCTTGCTCTTTTTCCTCCCACCTTTCTTTCTGGTATGGTCTTCAGTGTATTGTGTATTCTGACGTGGCCAAAGTATTTTGATTTCGTGGTCTTTATTTCTTTGAGAAGCTCACACCGTACTTGGAGCTGTTCTAAAACTTGTGCATTTGTTCTTTTCATTCTTCATGTTGTAGGACGTAGTTTTCCGTAGAGCCAAATTTCTGTTGCATAAATCTTTCTTTCCATTTTTTTTTTTTTTTGCCCAAAGTCTACGTTTACTAAAATGAAAAATAAAACAATTACTTGTTAAAAAATTAAACTGAAAATGAAACGATTCCACATGGAAAAATAAGTATCCAGTATTTTATCCTTTATCATGCCATGAAATGTCTAAGCCTAAACTAAGTAAATCTAACATCGTTTTCATGTTACAACTGTAGTTTCAGTCATTTGAAGTTAACATTAAAATCTTCTGAGACTAATGTTACCTTCTGAATTCGGTAAATGTGAGTGTTTCTTCTAATTCTGGGGTGTCAAATTTCAGTAACCTCATAGGCCACAACTTTATGCGAAATCCAGTGGCGGGCCGCATATAAAATGAACTAGTCTTTGCCAACTAACATTTTGTTTTAAAATGAGAGAAAATGATAGTTATGAAGTCCAGGATTAATTATTTTTAAATCAGCTTTCCAGGTCTTTTAACGTTTTTTGGCATGTATTTTTTTCTTCTAACATACTTTATTGACTTAATTTTTTTTAAAAATTCAAAATCTCGTGGGCCGTAAAAAAAAAAAGGCCTCGCCGACTGTCACTAAAGACCCTTTTTTACAGTTGAGAGTGTAGAGAAATAGTAATAAAATGATGTCAAACCCATTTATATATATTTTTTTAAATCTGAGTTTTTCATAAAATAATACCCTGAAAAAAAAAGCCATCAAGATTCTGAAATTAATTCATGTAAAATAATGCCCCCGAAAACAAGATTCCGAAATTAATTCATATAAAATAAAGCCTCTGAAAACTTAAACCACCAAGATTCAGAAATTAATCCATATAAAATAGTGTCCCTGAAAGCAAGACCCCTCTAAATTCTAAAATTAATTAATATAAATAATGCCTCGGAAAACTCAAACCACGCAGATTCCGAAATTAATTCATATAAAAATAGTGCCCCTGAAAACAAGATTCCCCAAAAATTCCGAATTTAATTCATATAAAATTATACCCCTGGAAAACCAAATACCACAAAGATTCTGAAATTAATTCATGAAAAAAATAATGCCCCTGAAAGCGAAAATCGCCAAGATTCAGAAACTAATTCATAATTTCAATGCCTGATTTATTTCCTAAATTCTTTGTACACTTCTTGAAACATGCTTACAGTCGTCTTGAAAACGGTTGTATAGTTTAAAACAAAAAATGTCTGACGCAGTTAGAATACATCATACTCGCATTCTGGTCTAGTCTTGTGTGCAGTATAGTAATTTTGGTAATCAAAATGGCTGTTTACAGATGCATTTTATTTCATCAGAATGGGAGAGAGAAACGACGAGAAACTGAACTAAATAAACAACACAGTTTGGAAATAAAAAAGTACAAAAATAAAATGCAGTGAAAGTACAAGGACGCGAATCATTTAGCATCGGTAGAGTTTTAAAATAGTATCCGAGAAAAATAGATGAGTACATGGAAAATACTAAATTGAAACGTAGTAAATAACAAATATCCGTACAATTTAAAATAGTATTCCTAATAAATACGTGAAGAATAAAACAGCAACATCAGAATAACAGAAGAAACCCAACACTAGAACTGTCGGGTTTATAATCTTGGCATTAAATTACACGAAAAAAGCGACTTCAGAAATGTTCAAGTTATTCTGTAAAGATTTCTTTCAGAATACTGATATGACACACTTGAGACAGTTTCAAATTTGGTGAAATGAAATGCGGTATTAAATATGACACAATTCTGACAGCAGAAAATTTTGTGAAATATGTGGTGAAAACAAAATACTGTATTAATATGACATAGCTCTTACAGTCTGAAATTTGGTCAAATGAAATACTATATTATTATGTCATAGTTCCAGCAGCTTTAAATTTGGTGATATATAATATTGTAGTGGACGTGCAATTGAACAGAGAGCAAAAATGTGAAAAAATAACAGGCAACTTCTGGTGCGGATAGCGGGAGCTTAGATTACAGCACCCTTGGAACCAGGACTTGCGAACAAATTAGCCTGGTTAAGCGATGTCTTTGGCACTGAGTTTCGCGAAATAAACTGGTCTGGTTGATCGGTGTAGCTGGATTAAGGTTCGTGAAATACACTGGTCTGGTTAAGTGATGTCGATAGCACTGAGGCTCGTGAAACAAACTGGTCTGGTTGAGCGATGTCGATAGCATTGAGACTGGTGAAACACACTGGTCTGGTTCAGCGATGTCGATAGCTCTGAGGCTGGTGAAACACACTGGTCTGGTTGAGCGATGTCGATAGCATTGAGGCTGGTGAAACACACTGGTCTGGTTGAGCGATGTCGCTGGCTAACGAAACACAGTTGCCAAACCACGGACCGCTCATACTGCCACTTCCTCTACAGCCGAGCCACCGAACTTTGTGTGGTTCCTTCATGGCTGCCAGTCTGCTGAGAACTCTGCTGAAAACATCATGGTTCAGCTCCGAGACTAAGGAAAGACAATGTACCACACAGGTCTTTCTCAACATAGTCTCCACCTCAGCGCTACCTGCGAGATCTTCTTGTGTGCGTGTACAACTGGGTACATGAAGACATTCGTAAAAAAAAAGAAGGGGGGGGGGGGGAGGGGGGAAGGTACATCCAGCAAACCCAAATGTTAGTAGAAAATCAAAACGTCCCGTGTGTAGACAGAGTGACACTTACTATTGAAAGACTGCCTTAAAACGGGAATCTAATTTTATAATTCTCCAGCTTTAGCCCTACCCCACGTACGAAACTACGACGTAGATACACCTGAAAATCTGAAATGATGAAGTCGTAGCTATGCCCATTGAGGGAAGTTGGGGGGGGGGGGTGAGAGAAAGGGCCCAGCCCGTGCCTTGCACCCCGGGACAGAAGGGTTTTCACTGCTTTATGGAGAGGGAAAAATATTATTCTTCCAGATATCAGTTCATGGACGTAAGAGAAATTCCAAACTGAAATGATAGCAGATACATAGCAGAGATAGGCAGTATAACTGAAATATGTACCAGAGAAAGGTATGAAAACAGATGAATAACAGAGAAAGGTAGCGCAGTAGAAATATATAACAAAGAAAGGTAGGGTAACAAAAATACCTTATCTTTCTTTCTTCTATATTTCTATTATTTACTTATATATATAAACAGAAACAGATAGGGTAATAGAAATATATAACAGAGAAATGTATGATAACAGATGAATAAGAGAAAACAGAATAGCAAATGCATAACAGAGGAAAGTGAGATAACAGAAATAAATAGCAAATAAAGGTATGACAACATATACATAACAGAAAAATGTAGGACATCTGAATATATAACAAAGGAAGGCAGGACAACAGAAACATATAACAGAGAACGTGTGTGTTCCACAAAACAGAGAGCATACACAGATAAACTTAACGAAGGATCCAGTATAGCTTCTGACAGAATGGGACATGCCTGCCAGTTCACCCACTCACTAAAGTCACTTTGTCTGGGACGTGCTTTTCGAAAGGTCGCCGGACGCCCACGTGGAAGAATGCTTTTGGGACATCTGGTTGATGATGTGTTATATAAAATGGACATGGGTATAGAGTGTTTCATGTTGGGTTTCTTTTAGTGGATGACATTTTGTTTAAAAAAAATGTTGCTTTGTTTATTTTTGTATATGCGTGTGTTTATAAACAGGATACTTGCAGCGGTCACTGGTCCTACGCATTTTAAAAGAATATTCTCTAAAACTAATTAATCTACAGGGAATGTTAAAAATTAATTTGAAGTTTTCTTTTTGAAGTCATTAATACAAAATTAATATATACGTCTTTATGTTCGATTATTCGTGTCATTTATTTGTCTGTCAATGTGTCCTGTCACCAGTGGTTCTCTTATGAAGCTGTATTGCTAGAGTTCTTCTTCTTCTTCTTCTTCTTATTCTTCTCGCTTAGAAAGTAGTTATGCTGTAAGAAAGATTTTAAGCCAGGAAGGAAATTTTCTTTCTTTCTTACTTTCTTACAAACGTTTTATCTAGTCCACTCACAGACAGATTTAAAAATCTGACCCATAATTCAACAGCTAAAAAAAAAAAAAGAAATTGTAAGGATTTTAATTTTCATTAAAAATTATTTTTTAAATTGTGGAAGCAAGGAAGAGCTACATTCAACAAAAAAAGCTTCTAAAGAAAATTCATAACTTGGGATAAGAAATGCAGAAATTAAAAAAAAATTGAAGCAAGTAGTAAATTAAGAAAGATGGAATAACTTTTTTATAAAGAATTCAAGAAAGTAGAATTAGATTGAAATTAGAAAGTAGAATGAGAAATGATCTCTCAAATAAAAATAAATAAATAAATAAAAACTAGGGTAAAGCTATAATAAACGATACATATTCTATTCTGCCCGTCACAAACTGAATAGGTGCTATATTTGTGCTTGTAAACAGAATCTGAGTACTGCGTTCATATACAAAGAGAAGTCAAAAAGTAATCACAAATCAAGGAGAGTAAGAACTGAAAAAAGTGAAACAAGTTCGAGTTAAGTTAAAGTCTTTTCATAGTTTTTCTGTGGTTACATCCCTTGATTTGCGATTACTTTATTGACTCGCCCTCACACATCTTGGCACAAGTTACTGACAAAATTACATCTGTTATGATTATTATTATTAATATTATTATTATTATTATACGTGGCGGCCTAGTTAGCTGAGTTGTTAGGGGCTCGGTTTACTAATCCTGCGGTACTGGGTTCAAGTCCCAGCAGTGGGATCTTTTCTGGTATAAAACCCCCCCCCCCCCCCCACAAGAAAAAGACCACAGGGTCTATCCAGGTTCTAAAAATGTACCAGAGAAATCTGGGAAGGTAAATGCGGCCAGGCGTGATACTTTCATGTGCTGAAGTTCGTGGAAGGTCGCATCCCCAATATGCCTTAATGACATGGAAACGGGGATTTTACCTTTTAGCTTTATTCATATTGCGCGGGGTAAATTGCGCTAATGAAATATGTGTAAAATAAGTTCGATTATTCGCCACAGTTCCTGTACGAGACTTGTACTTGTATGAACTCCCTGGAACTGTGAGCTGTTGTTCTTTTGCAGCCGATGCTGTGAAGATGGTGAGGTACGTCATCGTGTCGGTGTGGGAGCGGGTTATGGCAGCTATTTTTTTCAGCCACGGAGTACAGCTAAAAAGCTCGGGGGGGGGGTATGCAGTGCTTCTTTAGCAGACTCCACTACCATGGAGACTATGGCGATACCTGCCCCGTTAGCCAAGTTATGCCTGTTACTGGGGGTGCTAGGGAGAGGTGGGACAGGGTCTTGGTCGGCTATAGTTCGCTAACCATGACGCCAGTGTATCAGATATGGGTCGCTGATTGCCTCACTGGACCGGCAAAGGAATGAACGAAAGCGTTTGGTGATGTTGCCCTTTTGTCTTCTAGTTCTCTTTTTTTGACATTGGAAGGTCCTTACCTCAATCCTCGTCTTCCTACGGTAGGTGGGTTCTATCTCGACCAGATCCCATGCTCCAGTCAGTCTCTCTTGTAAAGAATGGATACCAGGCATCCAGCTGTGATTCCTTCTTGTTCTTCTTACTGCAGTCGAAGCAGTGGAGATGTTGAGGTAAAGCATGGTGTCGGCTTGGGAGTGGGCCACGACAGCTAATTTTTCAGTCCCTGAGTGCAGCTGAAGAGCAGGGGGTGTGCACTACTTCTTCAGCAGACTCCACTACCAAGGGGGTCTATGGCGATTCCTCTCCCGTTAATCGAACTACGCCTGTTACTGGGGGCACCAACAGAGAGGTGGGGCAGGGTCTTGGTCAGCTATGGTTCGCCAACCATGACTCTAGCGGTGGGTCGCTGACTGCCAAGTCGGATACCATATAGTCCTTTAGTTTGACCCACAGGCAAGAAATATTTCGCATCCTGAATGAGTTTCAGCAGTATGGGCCATCATCGTTGATAATCTGCTAATGGATGCATCAGCAGCAGTGCATCTTGCTTACAACCGAGAGACCTACAGGAGAGCTGTTAGGGGAGCCAAAGTTCCGCAAATGACTGATATAGACCAAATCTGGTAAAATACAGACAATAAGATGATATTACATGTTCCCAACTGTGTAGAGCAAGTCTAGGAGAATACAGGCCGCACTATGTCTCATAAACATGCCTGAAGAGTACACAATAATGAGTACCTCAAGACCTCCTCGGGGTCAGATGCTATCAGGGTCCTGGGGGTCAGTTACTATCAGACCCCGTATTGGAATGGTGGGCAGTGGAAAGCCAAATCGGCCCCCTGGTTAGTTACTATCGGGCCCACTATCCTGAACTATATTTAGAATGTTATAGTGTTTTCCTGAATTTTGTGTCTATTAATGAAGAAAAAAAAAGAGAAGGGGGAGGGAAAGAGGGGAACAAGGCCCCTGGACCCTCTTATTAGCCCGAGCCCAAGGGGTACAGCCCTCCCCAAGCTCTTCCATACCTCTACAATTTTTTGTTGCAGTTAATGGTTCTCTCACAATAAACTTTCCTTGACAGCGTATTTACAAATTTCCTCTCTAGGGATTCTGTTCCAGGGATTTCTTTTTTCATGGATTTCATATCGGATTAGAATTCAAATTCCAGAACATGTACTACAATGTCCATCCTATGCAGATGTAAACGGGGAAGTTATAGTCGTGCCTCTGAAAAGTAGGTACAAGTCTGGTTCGCAGCAGGATTCCACAGTTAGCCAGCTACATAGAACTCAAAGAAACTGAAGCAAAAATGACTTTTGTACGTTTCCGTGGACTTCTGGCACCATTTGTAGCGCCCTTTGCCTAAGTAAGAAGCAGTTTGAAGAGGCGCCATACAAGTATCAAGTTTTATGAAATCTGTCATTACTGAGATCAAGTTTCTGGTGGGTTGTTTTTTTTCCGTGACAGATATTTTGATTTTTTTCTTAGCTCATGAAAGATCCTGTGTTTCTGGTGGCGTATCTGATGGTTTTGATGTTGTTTGTATTTTGCTCATTTAGACTTATGTTTTTAGTGCTGTTTTATTTAACAGAGATCGGGTTTTTGCTGCTCTCTGCACTTACCAAAGACCATGTTTCTGCTGTCCTCTGCACTTACTAAAGACCATGTGTTTAATGCTTTATCTGCTTACCAGAGACTATGTTTCTATTGCTGTTTGCACTCAGCACAAAGTTTCTGATGTTTTTGTTTTTTTTGCTAATGACTGAGATAATGTTTCTAATTTTTTGTTCTTTTGTTTTGTTTTGTTTCAGACACCCTCTGTTTCCACTGCTGGCCCTTATATTTGAGAAGTGCGAGCTGGCAACCTGTACGCCACGAGAGCCTGGGGTCACTGGTGGCGACGTGTGCTCTTCAGATTCCTTCAACGAGGACATTTCAGTTTTCAGCAAACAAGTTTTAGTAAGTTATAGTAATAATAATAATAATAATAATAATAATAATAATAATACAATATGTGAAGATAACTATGAGTATGAGGCTGAAAGTAACTGAAAATTAAGGGACAAATATATGAAGAGACTTTTTACTCTCCCTGAATTTTTTGTTTTTTTTTCTTTTTTTTCAGTGATTTGTGGTTACATTTTGACTCACTTTTGTATCTTAATTTGTACTTATACTTGTACGAACTCCCTGTAAGTGCGAGCTGCTGTTCTTTGCAGCAGATGCTGTAGAGATGTTGTGGGACAGCATCGTATCGGCGTGAGAGTGGGTTATGGCGGCTACTTTTTCAGTCCTGGAGTACAGCTAAAAAGCAGGCGGTGTGCAATGCTTCTTTAGCAGACTCCACCACCATGGATACTGTGGTGATCCCTGCCCTGTTAGCCAGGCTATGCCTGTTACTGGGGGTACTACAGAGAGATGGGGCAGGGTCTTGGTCAGCTATGGGTCACTAACCCTGACCCTGGCATATCAGCTATGGGTCACTGATAACTTATCGGGCGTCTTTACCCCACCCCCACCCCCCCCCCGCCCCCCCCCCTTGTATCTTAAAAAGATTTTATCATCATTATCACTATTTTTTTCCCTGTCACTGTTTTTCTTGCTATCTATCTTACCTGTATGGCTTTTTATCATCCTGGTCTATTTTACACACCTGTGTTCCTGTGTACCTCCCTACTTAGTTATACATGCAACCAGCCCACATGCTCGGTCACTCATCACTTCATCTCTGTATACATTAAGCACCTGTATACTGACCTATTTACCTGCTTACCCGTCTATATGTCTAAATACCTTCCTTCAGCTTCAACTCATATAAGCTAGCCAATCTTCCAGCTGCATATTTTCCTGCTATATATTTATTTACCTACCTATGTACCTTTGCTCATTCCACTCTTTGACTACTTTACCTGCAGTCTTATAGACCTATTTCTACCAGCTTTCCTGTGCAGTTTATGGTTCTTTATAACCATCCCAGGTCTTTCTGATGTATGTAATGTACTTTACATTTTATATACATGTATATTTCCACAAACTAAAATGTGATTGTTTATGAAAATGCAAAACTGAAATTATTTGTTTCACAAGTATTCTAAAATAACTGTTTCTTTAAAACTATATAGGATTTTAAAAAGTCAGAACTATGAGACTCGGGTTCCAAGTGAGAAACACTTGTGGGTCATATCGCATGGAAGCTTCTCATTCTGTGCTAGCCCGTTTTGTTGGGAGTTGTTTATACAGCACGGCGATGTTTCATGCATATATTTAGTCTTTTTACTTTGGAATATGGCTGTAAGCATTTCCTTGCCTAAGTCAGTATCAGCTCAGCTACCTCAAACTAATTCGCTGCCGTCTCGTGGGATAGGCGATTGCTCGTCCTACCGGAGTCCATGGTTCAAGTCTCGGGTCATATTCTCTTACAATGTTTACTTTTATCACGTCTAAACTGTTTAGTCACAAATCGCGAGCTAATATTTTGTGAAGACTTTATATATATAGGAAACAGCGAGGCTTTCGTACAATAAAGTAAGAGAACACAGCTTTGTAGGATTGAACCACGAAAAAATCGTAGACAAAGCACTTTAGTGAGATGTGAGAGAAAGAAAAAGCACAAGAGAACTACCTGGGATTCGAACCACGGACGAGCAGCCGTCTAGCCACGAGCGAACAGAGTACTAACGAACTGCGCTAAACTCGCACGACCTAGGAGTCCGTGGTTCGAATTCCAGGTAATTCTCTTGTGCTTTTCTTTTCTCTCACGTCTCTCTAAAGTGCTTTGTCTACGATTTTTTTTTCGAGGTATAATCGAACAAAACCATGTTCTCTTATATTACCGTAGGATTTTGTGAAACCGGTACAACAGTTTTTTTGTCTTTCAATCCGCGTGAGATCCTTTCCAGAATACCGATTTTGTCAAATAGAATATTCGCTCTTTTATACATTTAATTTTCTTTCTTTATTTATACATTTTATTTTTTCATTTTTTTAAAACATAATTTACAAACATCGGCAGAAATTAAATGTTCGTGTAAATATGTTTGTCTTCTTGCGGTGAGGTTTGCTCTTTACAAAATGCTCATATGCTGGCTGAACCAGAACTGGCTGATCTCCTCCACTGGGAGCTGAGCATCATCATCATCATCATCATGGCCTGATTACACAGCCCCCCCCCCCCAACCCCCCCCCCCCCCCCACTCCCCTTGGTGCCTTAGTTTGTGGACTGTTTCTAGAGTAATTTGGGCCCCGTTTCAGAAAATTGCATCAGATAGACCGCATCAGCTCTGGTTTCTTAGATATGGCTGAATTTATAAAAATGTTTGTCCACTCTTTTAACAAACCTCTTCTCTTCTGCAGAATTGGGATGTCATAACAAGCTATCTTATTTGAGCGTAAAAGTTAACTATTTAATTTACCCATGGTTTTTTTTTTTTACAATTACTTTTTTTTTCACAGCAGTTCGTCTACTTCCTTTCCTATAATGCACAATAGCATATAGTCCCTTAGTATAGCTCAAATGACAAAATCGCTTTCGTTCTGTTTTATTACATAATTACGTGCAAAAAAATTAAGATGGTAAATTATGGTTTGTGTTTACTACATACATTTCTATTTCAAAGGTTTCTCAACCTTATCTGTTTAAAACAATTGTGCTGTATAATAGTTATGACCGTATAGGAGGTGTGTGTATATTCCACTCATTTCGTTTTGCAAATCGAACGCTGTAGAGGTTATGGCTACTTCAAGACGAAGCTGATTGAATCATCCCGATGTATTTTGCTATATTTGTGGGGAGTACACACTGAAAGCATGTAGGAAACCTATTTCTGAGTTTGTAAAAAAGAGCATATGTAGATTATTTTGGTGTCAAGCTTGGAGATCAAGATAAGCCATGGGCTCTTCATATTGAATGCAAAACTTGTATGGAGCATTTGCGCCAGTTAATAAATGGAAAGAGAAGCTCCCTGAAATTTAGAGTACCGATGATGTGGAGAGAACCGAAAAACCACTTCGATGGCTGCTATTTTTGTATTGTTAAAATCATAGGCATCAATCGAAATAATCCTGACAAGTGGACTTATCCTGATCTACCTTCACCCAGGAGCTCTGTTCTGCTTTTGGATCTTGTACCCCTTCCATCTTTTCTTGAACTACCACAGCTCTCAGGGTATGAGTCTTGCATGTCTGATATCGCACAAAGTAAAGAAAGTTGGGGCAGTGACAGCGAATTCCAAACAACTTCACATAGTGGTCGTTTTGATCAGAATGAAATGAGTGATCTGATCAGGGACTTAAATCTTTCCAAGAGGTCTTCTGAATTGCTTGCCTCCAGACTAAAGGAAAAGATTGTACTTCAGCCTGGAATAAAAATGACATTTTATCGAAGGAGAGGAAAGGTTCTGTTGCCATTCTTTACTGAAGACAACAGCTTAGTATTCTACATCGGAAATCTTGTGATGAAAATTGGTCTTTCAGAATACAACCCAAGTGAATGGCGTCTTTTCATCGACAGTTCAAAACGTAGTTTGAAATGTCTTCCTTTAAATAACGGCACCAAATATGGTTCTATTCCTATCGGTCATTCCACCAGGATGAAAGAAGAGTACAAAGCCATCTCTCTAGTTCTGGAAAAGATAAATTACTAAGAACATCGAGTGATTTGTGTAGACTAGAAGAAAATGGTTAGTTTTTTCTTGGTCAACAAAGTGGCTACGCAAAGTATCCATGCTTTTTATGCCTTTGGGACAGTAGAGCCAAAGATGAACATTGGGCAAGAAAAGATTGGCCTCCGAGGGAATATATGGTGGTTGGAGGACAAAATGTAATCAATGAACTTTTGGTAGCAGGAGATATAATCATACTGCCACCATTACACATAAAGCTAGGTGTTATGAAACAATATGTACAGGCTTTGAATAAAGACAGTTCGTGCATTGAATACATAGTGCATAAG
This sequence comes from Achatina immaculata, assembly GCA_009760885.1. NCBI lineage: Eukaryota > Metazoa > Mollusca > Gastropoda > Stylommatophora > Achatinidae > Lissachatina > Lissachatina immaculata. The sequence continues at coordinate 80,111,904 of CM019702.1, read as the reverse complement.
TTACCTGGACTTGCCATGGAAAAACTGACGGCAGGAATTTTCAGTTGGTTCACAGATTGGAAAATTTATAAATGACCCACATTTCATAGCATCAATGAATGAAACCCAAACAAGAAGACAGACAACTACTCACAAGTAGTAGAGGATTTGCTCTTTCATATCAACAGGCTTGGCTGTTAAAATCCGTTATCTGCACAGTCACTTAGATCGTTTTCCAGAGAACGTAGGTGACTTAGGCGAAGAACAAGGTGAAAAACACCAAAAAAACAAGACATAAAAACAACGGAAGCCAGATACCAAGGAAGATGGGACGCACACATGATGGCAGACTATTGTTGGAATCTTATTCAGGATTGTCCTGGCAGATCCCACTCTCGGAAGTCTTACAAAAGGAGCTTCTCGTGTGTCGAATGAGTGGACAATTGGCATCATAACTTGTGGTTTTGGTATGAAATAAATAGATTTACATCTAGTACACTTTTCTATTAACTTTTCTTCATGCTTAAAAGATATTAATTTAAACACTACATTAAAATATCCCTATTTTGTTATGGGCGAGCAGAGTGAAGAGTGGTATATGTCTTATGTTCTGTATCTCAAAAACTAGAGCTGATAGGGGAAATCGTAATTTTTGGAATCGGCGAGTCAAATATACCCAGAAACAGGTCTAAAATTTGAGCCACAAAGAACGTGTATTAGCCAGTATTATCTTCCAAGCGATTTCGCTGGTTGCTTTTTTAACCAGGTTTTTTTAAAATGTAATATAAACCGGTTACGGTAACTGATGACCTAAAAGATTTTTTATCGGTAATTGTCGGTTTACATGATCACTCTCTTCGTACTATCTTTCGATTTTGAACATCCACACTTTGCTCTATCATGTATTAATGCGCGCAAGCTTCGCTGTTTCTAAGCCGCTAAATTTCCGATGCCTTGGTGGCGCTGAACTTAGGACACAACTAGATCCGTTAATGTTTTGTTTTTTTTTCAGTGTGAACTCAGGCAACATTAATTCCCTATTAACATTTAGCAAACAGTTTTCTTCTGATTTCCGAGGTGAACAAAATGAACTGCGGGCATCAGGTATTAATTTCGTGAAATAAAACCTGTTTTGTAGTGTTAATTTTCTTTCATACCCTGCTGTTAACGTGAGAGAAATGTTGGTTCTATAGATAGCAATTCTCCATAACAAGTTTTACTCTACTGCCCAGTAACTATACAGAAACTGACGACGATGTCCCGTGTGACAATGATAGGGAACAGCTAACATTTTCCAGGTGTCTCGGGACAGTACTCAGAAAGTTGGCTCTAAATCTCCATTTGTTGGGAATCGTGGCCTCTGCTTTTCAGCTTAGCCTTGACGAGGATTTTAAAGAGGGATAGCAGCAAGTGGTTCCCAGTCCAGTTCAAGGATGAAATTAAGGTCGCGGGAGATGAGAGATGGGGGTCATGAGAAATGTAAAATAAAAGAGATAATTGGGGGGATCTTCACACTTTGTTTTCAATCATAGAACAACACTACTGTTCACTGAAATGATTTTTTTGTTAAATTTCAGTACGTTTAAAAAATTCTTTTTTTTTTTTTTTACGGGTCCGCGAGTCAAGAGCCACTGGTTAAGAATGCGATCAAGAGAAGACCTGGAATCTCTAGGCCACAGGGGAATACAGAGACCATGAATCGGTTTCTGAATTATCTGTATTTAATCAAAAGTATAGTCCAAGAGCGACTGAAATGATTTCTAACAGTGAGACTTTAATATACGTATAATTTTTCTTCAAGATACATGTTCGCTGTGAAAGAAAAAGAAAAGAAAAGAAAATAAAATTGATATTTATTTAATTATTACAGATTTAGACGGTTTCAAACTTGTTCATACAATCTTTTTTTTGTGTGTGTGTTAAACTTGGTCAGAAACATCTAGCAGACTTTTTTGTTTGTTTATGCCGATTATCTTATCAGCTGGCTTTTTCTGTTGAAGCCGAGTCTTTTCATGTCCGTGTTTGCGTTAGGCCAAGCTAAACTTCCGGTTGTGTTTGTAACAGGTATGCTCAACTTCCGGTTCTGTTTATATAAAATCAAGCTCACATTTCTCGTAGATATTCGTAATAAGGAGGGAAAATCCTCAGGGAATTGACAGTCTTCGCGGCGTCTCATCAGCTTTCCAGTGGTTTAAAAAAAAAAAAAGTTATGATGGAAACTATTATGTTTTTCTCTCCAAAACGTTCTGTATTGCGCAGCGCTAACATCCAAGTTCTTCTCTTTCTACTTATTTCATGTAATCCTTTTGAGTTCTTTCCACTCTAGTCCAATATTTTTTTTTTTATTTCATCACTCGAATACAAGAGAACACGTGCTGCTTCCTAACTAAAAAAATAACATGACTCAAAATCAGAAAGCTTTTATAATCCAAACGTCAATCTCTAAAATGATCGGAACGTTATAAATATGTTTAATTCTGACTATTTATCTTCCTGAAGTAATAACACTCATCTCCTTCACATACATCAGTTAGTGGCTCGAGGTGGGGGGGGGGGGGATGCGAGATTTTAAGACATAGGCTAAACAAAAACTACATCTTAGGGCCGGACACAGTTTCTGGCGTCAACGTTTTAACTGAGGGTGGGTGGGGGGGGGGCGTTCAGGCACGCGATGGAATTGGATGACATAACTTTTCATGCACGAATCACTATCAAACGCTTAGCGAAGTTCCTCTTAATCTTTGGGGGGGGGGGGGTCCCACGGATCAGGACATGGATTAGCTCGATTAGAATAAAATCTTAATATCATATGATTAATAATTATTGCTTTATAGGACTTTAGTCCTAATTAAAAAAAGAGTAGAAAAGTGGAAGAGTAGAAAAAGAGTAGAATTTTGCTTTATATTTAATCTTGATGAGGTTGAAAGTCTCGCCGAAGATAGGAAAAATTGGCGAACTACTTTGCGAGCCCTATGTGACGTTTAACGGCACGTGAAGGGTATAAGATATAAGATATAATTAGGGGTACCACTGCTGTTTTGTGGCAGGAAAGGTGGTAGTGGTTGGGGTGGGGTGTGGGGAACAAAGGGTTTAAAAGTCACTGGTGTAATGCCTCACTAAGTCTAAAACCGGCACTGGCTCCCAAGGTCTTAAGTACCGTCACCTGTGTTGTCTCTCCATCTTCTCTTGCGTCTACTCTTTGGTCTTTCTCTCAATCTCTCTTGTCTGTTCTTTTGTTCTTGTGCCGGCAGGGTATTGATTGTACACAGTTTTAGTGTGTCTGTAACCCATCCAATCTCTTGTGTCTTAAAATACATTGTCTAAAAAAATGCTTTCAGAATAGCTTTGATCAAATATAACAAGGTAACAAATAAAACTACTACTTAGATGTAATAATAATAATAATAGGTTGGAAAAAAAAGGGTTGATGTTATTTAAACATTTGCACTGTTCCCAGACGAGATGGGATAATTAGAGAAAACACGTTAATGAGTTTAGTCTAGCAGTTGTTAGCAAAGAAAACAAATTTTGGCGAACGGGAAGAGCGGAGACGACAGACGTGGCGTATATAATTTAGGCAAATACAGCAGAGTGATTCGTTAACACAGTCCTAGAGGAGGATTTGAGGGGATTGGGGGGGGGGGGGAGGGAGAGGATGAGGAGGAAGAGGGGATGCGGAGGAAGAGACATCTAGGACAGCTCCCAGGCGAGTTAAGAGTAATCTTGTGGCTTTAAACCAAATGACTATTCACTTATATATTCTTGATGAAAAAAGAGTAGAATTCTGCAACAGTCCCGTATCGTTGCTTACTCAGGCTAAGTTCTCCTTTTTTTGATATTTCAAGTTTTTATTGTCCTCCCCTTACCCTTGATATTTCAAGTTTTTATTGTCCTCCCCTTACCCCTGGTATTTCAAGTTTTTATTATCCTCCCCTTACCCCTGATATTTCAAGTTTTTATTATCCTCCTCTTACCCTTGATATTTCAAGTTTTTATTGTCCTCCCCTTAACCCTGCTATTTCAAGTTTCTATTATCCTCCGCTTACCCCTGATATTTCAAGTTTTTATTGTCCTCCCCTTACCCTTGATATTTCATGTTTTTATTATCCTCCCCTTACCCCTGATATTTCATGTTTTTATTATCCTCCCCTTACCCCTGATATTTTGATATTTTATGTTTTTATTATCCTCCCCCTACCCCTGATATTTCACGCTTTTATCCTATCTCTGCCCACTGCCAGATATTTCATTTACTTCGTTTCTCTCCGCCTCTGTGTTGTCATTTCTCTCCGCCTCTGTGTTGTCATTTCTCTCCGCCTCTGTGTAGTCATTTCTCTCCGCCTCTGTGTTGTCATTTCTCTCCGCCGCTGTGTTTCATTTCTCTCCGCCTCTGTGTTGTCATTTCTCTCCGCCTCTGTATTGTCATTTCTCTCCGCCTCTGTGTTGTCATTGGCTGTGCTGCTTTCCTTCCGTCTTTTTTTTGAAGTTGGACTTGGAGTCTTGCCTACCTTGCTTCTCACCTTCAAAGTAAGTCACTCTCTTCCGTTTGTAAAGTTCTAGAAACCCTCAACAAGTTCCTTCCCGCCGAACGTGATCTCCTAATGATTAAAGCACAATCAGGTTTTAACATATATTTATATATATATATAAGCATCTTCAATAATTGCAATAGATTGTTGTCTACTGCATGGAACACAAGTATGCGGATAAACGCAATCATTTATTTTTAAAGGCAATGGAGCAAATTATGCATCGAATGCATCAGCCATACAATCAATTTAGCTGAAATTTAGCACTAGTTTCGGAGATGACACAAGCATGGATACCGAGAGAGGACGGTTTCGCTTATAGAAGAGAAACCTATGAACTCTGAATAGACAATATCGCTTCCAATATTTTTTTAAGTGACGGACCCAGACGGCATTGACCAATCGCTGCACCTTCCAGGCTGACTCGTCGCATGAAGAGGATCGAATATTCGTACTTTGTGAGTTTATGGATCTGAGTTGTTTGTTTATGTAAACAGATAAATAAAGATAATTTTGAAATCTAGACTTGCAACGCGGATCTCTTTATAACCCCGAGGACTAATGATGGTGCCGACGTTTTGTGTCTCACGTGATATATTTCAAATACTCCTTCTAATGTCTTCATCCCGATGTCTTCCTCTAAGTATCTTCCTGTATAGTCTTCTAGAAGGCATTCTTATTTGCTCGCCAGTTTTTCGCGAAATACACGAGTCCAAGAGATTATGTAAACAGAAGGATTTGATACCTCCCATGGAAAACTATAACTCGATGTTGGAAGTTAAGCTTCTCGTGCCGTAGCGGGTTTGTATGCTTGGTAGGAGTAAAAAGTTTGGAGCTTTTTTTCTGTCTTGGAATTTTTGTTTTCTTTTTCTTTAAAATAGTTTTACCTATATGGTTTTCATAATTTCTGAAATTAGCTTGTTTTGTTTTGTCTAGTCTCATTCCTCGTATACCTTTCGATGTTCAGGGGCCAGTTAGACTTTTTGATAAGCTCCACTGTTTACTTGGTATTAGCGCATATTTATCTGTTATTTCCTCCATCCACCTCCAGCCTGGGCGGTCTGTCCTTATGTTTTCGGTCATTCTTACTGTGAATGTTTTCTGTAGTATACAGTCTACTTTGTGATAGTTCATCTGACGTGGCCAAACTGTTTGACTTGTTGATGCTCGATGCAGTGTAAAATCGTGCAGTAACTCCAAACACTTGCTCCGATGGTGTCTTACTGATTTTCGCCTCTCATTGTCACATTTAGTATTTTCCTCAAACATCTTTTTTTTCTGTCGCGATGATTTTCCTTTTTATCTACATTTTCTGGACTTCTTTCCCTCAAAATGTTTCGAAGCTTGAAATTTTAGACTTTTCAGTCATGTACATTCGGCCACACGGCATGTACAAGTCGACCACTCGGCATGTACAAGTCGACCACTCGGCATGTACAAGTCGGCCATACGGCATATACACAGTCCTGGTTTTACAACGATTCCTTTTTCCTACTATGGGTTCAATTACTTCTTATTGTAAATTTACAAATACTTTTTTCCCCCAAATATGCAGTACTTATTTAAAGTAAAACTACTTATTTTAAAATCTGTATACAAATGATAAGGTCACTGTAGTTTATTTTTATGTCTTAAAGCAAGCCCATATATTGGCAGTAAATTACCTCATATTCACCGCCTATGAAACTTGCTTTATATTTATTTCGCTTTCCGACTCAATCCCGTCGGAAAGCGAGGACTGGTCGTATGTGAGAGATAAAGGAAAGAAAGGAAGAAAAGAATACTTCTTTCTAATTTATGTTTATGTTGTCGTTTCAGTATATAACACTTGTTTTGCCCTCCTTTGTGCTTGTATTTTTTTTATAGTTTTGCGAGTAGTAAATACGTATTCTCATATCCTGCTATTGACTTGTTTAAGTTTAGGGAACATAAATATCTAATGGTTTTTAAAATGACACCCTTGAGAAAATTTTAACTAATTTGTTTCAAATTATTTTTGTTAATTTCATAAACTTTTTTGTTTTATGTTAAAAACTCTTGAAATCTAGCGTATCATGGTGTTAGATTATCACATTTCATCTTACATTTAGGTACTTTTACTTTACTTTAACGAGGGATAGACAAAAAGTAACTGAAAGTCACTGGACGAAACCACTGAAAAGTATGTGAAAGGACTCCATGGGGAGTGAATTAAAGGTCTTTTTCATATATTTTTCAGTAGTTTGCAGTTACTTTTCTCCTCTCGCCCATGTTATTATATTTCAGTAATTGTTACTTCATTCCTTACTTTCCCTATTTTTAATTGGACTATCGTTACTTCATTTCTTACCTTTCCTTTTTTTAAAAAAAAATTATTATACTACTCACTACTTCATGTAATGAAAATTTAATCTCGTTAAAATTGTCTACTTAACATTTTCACTCCTGATTTTCAAGCTCCGCCAGGATAAATTTTGATGATAAAATTTGATAAAAAAAGAAATGAATGGAAACTATTCTGTAATTTAAAATTTATGGGGTTGGTTTAGAAATGTGTTGCTTTTCATATCATTTAGACTGCCCCAAAAATATCGCCCTAAGCATTGATACACACAAGCGTGCAAGATATACCATCCTTGTCAGTGTCATTGTGGAGTGTGAGAACATGGACTTGAGCATACCTCATTAAGAAAGCCAGACAGAGAATAGTTTAATTAAACAGTTCTTTTTGTTTTTGGATATGTTTCAGGGGAAAATAACACAAAGGATGTTTATTTTTATTTTAAAAAAAAGAGCGACGATCATTGGTGTTTGAAAGCATTCAGTTCATGATTATTATGATTATGATTATGATTATTATTATTATTAAATCACCTGCTTTTTATCTGTCCCGTTTGCGGTTTATTATTACTGAAATTAATTTTGTTCCTGCGTTAATTTTTTTTTCTTCTAATTTTCGCGGCTATTATGTGAAACAGTTAATACGATTTATTGTGTTTAATAATTTTGTTCACTGCGGGTTTTAGAAACGAGTTCAAAGGTTAACTACAGGCTTGAAACAAACTACGTTTTACTGTTATATTACGTAGGTTGCTGTCCTCTGGTATCTTTGTTTGCGTTTGTCTGCTGTTCGTCTCCCTGCCCGGTGGTAGTTGTTTTTTTGTTGTTGTTGTCTTTGCTTAGATATTTTATATAGATATTAGATATCCCTATGTGCCTCTAAGGCATGACAGGGTTACCTTTACTTTTACTTTTAAATATTTTGCGGTAGCAATAAGCTTCAAATAGATATCTTTCGTTAATTTTGATTATGTCTCTGTCTTCTTTCCCTCTCTCTCTCTCTCCTTTCTCTGCTATGATTCTACGGTGTAGCAACCCTGATGTTACATAACTTCAGCAGGGAAAAAAAAAGGAAAAAAAAAAGCCACATTGAGAACTTAAAACGCTGTCAAGAGATTTAAGAACCGCAAAGAAGAAAAACTCTTTCTCACGGATTTCAAGTCAGCTCACGTAAAGCTCTCCTCTAACATTTCCATCACTTACAAAAAAAAAGTATAAAAAAATATGAACAGAAATTAATTTTTATTATGATTGTTATTATAATTTGGGCACAACGATTTTGAAAAATAATTCGAAAATTTAATATAAATTTAACATTTTGGGTTTTCTAGTACGTGTCATAACTTTTTCTAGTTGCGCGCGTTACTTTCTTTAGCATTTCCACGTAGAGTCTTTGTTGTTTCAATAATTTTTGCATACAGCATAGCTGTTTCACTACCTATGATTAAAATATATTATTTTTATATTTTTATTATATCCGTATTACTTTTATAATTGTGTTTATAATTGTGTTATTTTCGTATTTCTTTATATATCAACGGCAGTATTTCTTTATTTAATGAGTGACAACAGAACTGCCCCTATGGCTAAAAGAAAAAAACAAACAAACTCGTTTATACACGATCTTTCCAGTATTAAGAAGCGTGAGACGATAATGGCTTGACATAACGCGGTTTTCGCCGACCAACGTTGAAACTTTTTCCTAGATAAGAGAACTGAAAACTTTAATAGTTCGGAATAAGCGAATATTTTCTTTATCAGGGGCCGTAAATTAAATATAAATACTGCACGATCACAGAAACAGACATGTCGCATTTGTTCTTCATAGAGTGTCATTGCTGTATAAATCTTTTTTCTGTGTTTTATTTATAACTTTGAAATGGAACTGTTTCAGTTTAGACTGAATTACCATGTTTAAAAACAAATATTTTCCATTATTGATGATTCTTATATATTTCCTCTATATTCCTACATTTTTTATTTTTCTTTACTCATTCATTCTAACTCTTCTGCTTTACTTATTTTCTCTCAGTTATTGGTGTTTGATGAAAGTGCTTGCTGAAATATTACATGGGTCTCTCTTTTTTTTTCTGTATAAAGATTGCTACCAACACTTTTGCTATGAAGATTAATTTAAATTACTTTTAATAGATGCCCTTTGAGTCCACAGTTCTACTTCTTATACTTTTTTTTATTCAAAACAGAAAATAAAGCAAAAACGTTTAACATTTAGAAGTAGGCTGGGAAATGTTTTATTTAGAAGTAGGCTGGGAAATGTTTTATTTAGAAGTAGGCTGGGAAATTTGTGTGCAGTCGACACTGGCTCTAATACATGGACAGTCGTAAATTTTCCCGCAAAGTTTTTTCGACTGAGCCAATCATATCCGCCGTTTCCCCTGTATCTAGTTCTAGCTAACAGCGCCACCTGTTGTGTGAATTCAGAAAAAAAAAACTGTTTTCATCAAGTGTTTTCTTGTGAAATGAATTTTGCCACAGTATCTAGCTGAATACATCGTGGAATTTTCTTTGTTCCCATGGATTTCTGGGCAAAAACAGGCCCAGTATATAATATTGATGGTGGCCCACATCAGAGAAGTGAGAATAACCTGCCATTCACGCAAGAGAGAAATTTATGACAGCATGTTAAAAAAAAAAGCGTGAGTGGATATATGGTTACATTTTTTTATAAGCAAATATGTTACAAAGTTTCATTTCAATTTGTGACATGTACGCACTGTTCCCTTGTAAAATATTTCAAAATTCATATAAGTTCTAGAGCTTCGATGGAAGAATCATCTGGAGGGGAGGGGACGGGGGACAGGACGGGGGGGGGGGGGTACCTCAAACAGTTACAACTATTAGTAATCTCAGTGAGTCAGAAATAAACACCAGCTTAGAATATATGCATGTAAGAAGATAGAAACACTTTAAGCTCTATCTAAGTGAATTAAGTCTTTCACGCCCAAAATAGCTCTGGCGACGTTAGCAATGCGTAGCCTTGCCTGCGCGAATCTGAAAAGTGTCACATGTCTAACCCAGCCCATATTTTTAAAAAATAATAAAAGAATAATTAGTAACTTCCATCCAGTTTCTTTCTACCAAACATTTCTGATCAAAATTTACTAAGGCAGAGCATGACTGTTGGTTAATTCGGGACTGAAAACGTTACTGATCTGTCCCTGGAAAAAGGGGCTTGGGGGGGGGGGGGCGGTGGGAGGCCCGAACTGCAAACGTGTAAAGGCACTGAAGTCTTTGATACACGAGTTTACTTATAACTTGGGGGCCTAAAAGTTAACATACACTCCCTCTCCCCTTTTCCACACAATCATACATATTTACGGCCACACACTAGCATAGATGTCGTCAGCTTTTAAGAGACATAGAATCCAGGTCGAAATTCCACTTAATATCAGTCATCACGAAGGAAAAAAAACGACACCATAGAAAATTATGTTTTAACGTTAGGGCTGGCCAACCATGGCTGTCCAAGACCCTGTCCTACACCCCCACCGCGGCCCCCCCCCAAACAACAGGTCCTAATCTGGGTAAGGGAGAAGGTAATGTCGCAGTCCCCACGGTGGTGGACTCTGCTAGAGAAACACTGCACACTCCATGCTTTTTAGCTCCAATAACTGACCGAAAAATTAGCCCCCAAAACCTGCTCCAAAGCCGACATGATGATATGCCTCAACATCCTCACCGCAACGGCTGCAAGGCTGCAACGAACACCAGTTCCATGTTGATTAAGATATGTGAAAAAGATATATCACGGGAAATGAACGATTTTAGAGAATGACCCTCTCCCTAAATATACACCAAGCTAAAGACGGGTGTGTCCGTCCGAAAGGTGCGAATAGCGCAGCCCGCCCAGCTGTAAAGCATAACCCAATGCAACCAATACCCTTTTGAAGACGAGCACAGAAGACGAAGAAGAAGAACACACGAGGACAGACGAGGAAATACACGTTGATCCTGGAAATCCCACATCATATCAAACTTTTAGTACTTGCGTACGACAGCCTTAGAGGGGAGAGGGGGGACTTAAAACACAGAAGGGCTTTACCCTATCGGTGTCTTATCGATCGATTCTGTACAAACTCTTGCCCTGTCTTAGACTTGAACAGCACATCTAAAAATCCCCCCCCCCCCTTACTTCCCCCCGCGCTTCTTTTACACACTTACTATGCCAGGGAACCCGGCATGCCATTTCTCTCTCCGTGGCGCTAATCCGTCCTAACAATGATTGATGCTCCAGGCACCCTGGTTTTCCACTCTCTCAAAGTGACCAATTTCCGATAACTATCAACACTCCTCAGCCATTGGTTGATTCGTTCTGACCTTGACGATGACATCGACCTAGTTTTGGCTGTTTTTTTCCCCCGTGTTCTTGTGTTCCTGTATTTCAATGTTTTATATCGGGCTAAATAATTAGCTCAGATTTTTAAGAAAAAGATATCTTGTCAGAAGTAATTTGTACTTGGGAAGACCTGTTGTAGTGTGGTCGGAATGTACTACCTCACAAGGATAAGACTGTCGAGAGGAGCAAGTTCCAAATGACTCAGAAGATAAAATGAGTACCGGACACAAACATAGCGGAGAATCTGTGATCAGAAACAAAAATCTACTCTCTCCGTGCAAGACTAGGCATAGTAAAGCATAGTAAAGCATATTGTATACATAGATATCAATGCTAGAAGGTAAAAATAATAGTCTCATTAATGGAATGTACAGTTTAATACACCAGGTAGAGCTCTTACAAGTCATGCCAGGGGATTTGGTTTTGCACCCAGCGAAGACCTACTCCCGTCAGAAACAGGTACCTGTAGCTAGTGCTGACAGTGCGTTATGGAATAGTACACATACTTACGCAGTACTGGATCTTTTAGCCTAACATAAAGAGTCAGGATACCAACCGGAGTGCACCTATTGGCCTAAAATAAAGAGTCAAGATAAACTCCACTGTCCTAGACGAGAATTATTTACACAAAAAAGTATATTTTATCCAGGAAAATGTTGAACTATAAAGAAGAAGAAGACGAAGAAGGAGAACAAGAACAAGAATCCTGAGGGGTTTATTCTTCTGCCCAGCAATAATCACGAAGGCTGACTTCTTTTTCCATGTCTGAATTCATACTAGAATACCACAAACGCTATGAAACCCCCATCGTCTATTGCCATCATCATCAATGATAGGAACAAAAACAATGGCTCTAAGGAACTCGGAGCAGAAAGTTTTGAAAAAGCAATCATCAGCCTACAGCAGACATCTTACTGTAATGCCCGTAAACCTTCCTATATCCAGGGTTTAGAAACAACGGGAAAAAAAAAAGAAGTCGCCTCGTTTCACGCTCAAGTATTGATTTTCAATTGAGCATATTCAATTCTAGCGAGTGGGCATGTGTGTCGTTTATAGTGGGAGACCACCCAGCTTCTCGCGTCCCAACTCGGGCTATAGATACACCCAGCTTCTCGCGTCCCAACTCGGGCTATAGATACGCCCAGCTTCTCGCGTCCAAAATCTGGCTATAGATACACCCACAGCTTCTCGCGTCCCAACTCGGGCTATAGATACACCCAGTTTCCCCCATCCAAACTCTGGCTATGTATGTATAGATCAAGCTATGAAGAGAAACAAAAAATTGCAGTGCCTCTCTTTAAAAAAAAAGTCCGATCTTATGATAAAGACCCGGCTAATGGCAAAATAATTATCCCTGGCGATTTTATGGATTGTTTCATAATAATCTTGTGATATAGATTTATACCCAACTATTTCACTCGTCCAGCACAATCGCGTTGAAAGCCGTGCTGTTGAAACGTAAATAATTGAAATAGATCACAAAATTTCCGTGTGAGTAGTACGTGCTCGAAACAAGTGGAATAAGATTCCATTTGAAGCCTGTGTCTGCCTTTATTTCATAAGCTCTAGCCACTCTTCGAGAGAGTGGAATAATTAAGAGGGCTTTTTTAAAAATAATTATTATACATTTTTTGGCGTATTAACATGCAGAAGCTGCCTTAGCCGTCTCATTTACTTCCTTAATGAAACTCAGTTTTTGTCGCCATCTAAATCAGCGTTTCCCAAACTGTGGTCCGATTATCAGATGGTCCTCAGTTGCGTTATGGGTTTGGTATTCAAGTACCATCTGTTGAATAAAAACGATTAAGGATTAATGGGATTGCGATGTAGCGCTTAAAGCTAGTGGTACGCGGCGTAGCGGTTGGAAAGGTGGTCCCTTGGATGTAAAAAAAAAAAAGTTGGGAACCACTGGTCTAAACCAGTCGAGTGGTTCCCAGAATGTCGCCTTTTCCATCATCTATCCATCGGGGCGAGGAGAGAAAAGGGAGGAGCAATATACATCTGGACCGAGTGAAAAAAAGGGGGTGGAGGAGGAGGGGAAGGTAGGAATAATATAAATCTGGACCGAGTGAAAAAAGGAGGGGGGAGGGAGGCCCGCAGGCGCTAGGAGTAAAAAAAAGGGAAGGGGACAGAAGGAAATAGTAGGGGAACCACCATATCCTTCTTCTCATATGCTTACCAGAAACAGACTGATGTTCTTCTGTCTTATAGTCCGTACAGGAGTCGACGTGCTCCATATACTAACGCTCTCCTTCTGTCTTATATTCGGTACAGGAGTCGACGTGCTCCATATACTAACGCTCTCCTTCTGTCTTATATTCGGTACAGGAGTCGACGTGCTCCATATACTAACGCTCTCCTTCTGTCTTATATTCGGTACAGGAGTCGACGTGCTCCATATACTAACGCTCTCCTTCTGTCTTATATTCGGTACAGGAGTCGACGTGCTCCATATACTGACGTTCTCCTTCTGCCTTATAGTCGGTAAAGAAGTCGACGAGCTCCATGTGCCGTGCCAGATTCCCAGCTGGGCTGGCCAGGGTTAGACCAAGGAGGCATGAAGGACAAGGGGGCAGAGGTCGAAGCGAAAACAGTGACAAATTCAGAGTAAACTTTATTAACGTGAAAATCATTTTTTAAAAAAATCATCAGTAAGTTTCTCTCTCTCTCTCTCTCTGAACCTTAAGTGCCCAGGGCACATGGGGCTTCCGCAAGGGTTTTCCACAAATGCCTGTCTTTCGCCTTTTTTTCTGCTCTTGCCCAGGTGAGCCCTCTATTGCTCAACATCCTTTCTGTTGTTCTTCTCCATGTCTCTTTTGGTCTACCCTTATCAGTAAGTTTACTGAAACTTAAACGGCCAGCAGGGACGCATGCATTTTTTTGTTGGTTCTGTGTAACACACTGTCATTCTTGGGAGCACACCTCACAAGGGAATTAGGTCATGTATGTGTATAAGGAGATAAGACAGTAAAGGTTGGAAAGGGAGGAGACGGGGGCCCTTACCACGTCTAAACTAGAGACCTGGGTTGTGGTTAATCCGTTGATGGTCTATATGTTAGAAAATGGAAGAGACGGGGGCCCTTATCAAGGTAAGGGGCCTGGGTTGTGGTTAATCCATCGATGCTTATATGTTGGAAAGGGAAGAAAAGGGGCCCCCACCCCCGGGTCGTGTTTAATCAGTTGACGCCTATATTTTGAAAGAATTTTCCTGAGCTGTTCTCCTACTCCGTATCCGACTCTATGTTTCAATATCTTGCAGGGATCAACTACGAAGAACGTATATTGGCACTAACAGAACGCACGTCCAATAACAACAGTTATTAACAAACGGTATCTCTGAGAATCAAACTGGGGTTAAAAAAAATAATAAATGAAACAAAGAAATAGCTTACAGAGGAATTAAACTGTGCATTCTTATCTCATTACCTCACTGAGACAAAAGAAATGCAATATAAGGGTACCATAGAGAATAACGTGATGGACATTGTCCAAGAAATTTGAATGTAGTTAAGCTTCGCTGTGTTGTCCTAAATTTATTTATTTATTTTTTGTGCCTCAGTTTATGGAAAAATGTATCTTCTTCTTCTTATTCTTCTTCTTCTTCTAATGTGTTTGTTTTTTCTTTTGCAGGCACGGTCAGAAAAACCTCTATTTTCAGCCAACCACGAATTAGACAGTTTGGTAAGTACAAGCACATGAAAACTACTTAAAGACGCGAGCTAAATACTCTGTATCTGCATACACGTTAAATACTGTGTTTCGGTATATAGTGTACACGTTAAATACTGTGTATCTGTATACAGTCTACATGTTAAATACTGTGTATCTGCATACAGTCTGCGCTAAATACTGTTTATCTGCATAAAGTCTACATTAAACATTCTATATGTGCATACGGTCTGCACGTTAAATACTACATGTTTGTATAAAGTCAACGCGGGAAATACTGTGTTTTTTGTATAAAGTATGCACGTTAAATACCGTGTATCTGTATATAGTCTACACATTAAATACTGTGTATCCGTAAACAGTCTCTCTGCGTATTGTTAATTGATCTGCATAGTAGGTCATGAAATTTAGTTTTCCAGAACAGGGATTAGAAAACATTGGTATAAAATAGGAAACACTGGTATAAAATAGGAAACATTGGTATAGAATAGGAAACATTGGTATAAAATAGGAAACATTGGTATAGAATAGGAAACATTGGTATAAAATAGGAAACATTGGTATAAATTAGGAAACTATGGTATAAAATAGGAAACATTGGTATAAATTAGGAAACATTGGTATAAAATAGGAAACATTGGTATAATCTTCTCCAACCACCTTCTTCCTCTCTTTCCCACCCCTCCCCCCACCACAATCTCCCACCTGCCTTCTCTCCCCTCCCTGGGGTATAGTAACTAAATGATGAGTGTATTAGGATTGGATTTCTGGAACAAAAATTTCTATTCTTAGCTATCCATTATGTTAAATAAAGGGAAGCTGCTGATATCTATTGCAGTCATAAGGTAATCCTATCATACCTTAGAGGCACATAGAGATATGGTGTTAGCGCCCATATTTTCCTTGACCTGTCAGCACACTAGAGGGTGGTGATATGGCCCCATTTCCTTCCCCAACTCCAGAAGAAGTCGGGTGCCCATTTCTAGAGCTGGGTGACTGGGGGTGCCTTAGGCCGGATTCGAACCCCCGACATTCTCCATGAGAGACCAGTGCACTAACCACTTTGCCACTCAAACAGTCATATCGGTGTTTAATAGGACTGATGATGAAGATGATGATATGGGGGTATGGGGACAAAATGGGAAATACCAGTGGCGTTGTCTCTCTTTCATTCTCTCTTTCTCCCCTCTCTTTCGCCGGGCCTCTCTTAACAGTGGTTCCGAACTTCTTCTGGGAAGCCTCAAATTTTACATACAATGAGATGTTAAGGAAATATAGCACGAAGACCTTCATCGGCAGCCACTTTTTGGTGTCTTGTTTTATCGGTTACCATTGTCTTCATTAGCTGCGAGGTGCTACCCGACGGTTTTCAAATATTTCAGGAACAAATTTTTAAAAATGGATTGTACCTCCATTTCATCCTCATGAGAGAGAGAGAGAGAGAGAGAGAGAGAGAGAGAGAGAGTATTTGTGTGTGTGTGTGTATGTATGTATTGCGATGAACGTATTTACCCAAGTTATATGAAATCGTATTTGTAAAATAAAATTAATGAAGGCGTCTGTATCAGAGTCTTATTTTATTGCCATTTTTACAACAACAACAAAAGAGAACTAGTGAAGGTTTTATATTACATTCCCCCACCCCCCCAGCAAAAGAAACAAAGATCCCCGGTATAAATAACAGAAAGATAGATATAATGAAGAAATCTACACATTGGTTTACTTTCCGCTTTTAACATTCGTTATGACAAACAAAAAAAAACAAAAAAACAACAGACTGAGATGATTCTGACATTTAGAGAGAATGGAGAAGAAAGATAGACAAAGATGGCCCATGCGGAAGTGATGAAAAAAAACAGACAAAGAGACAACGATGGCGAGACAACCTAGAAGAAGATCTACGCGCTCTTGGCATCGACAACTGGCAGGAAAAGATCAAGAACAGGGAGGAATGGGGCCTTGTCTGTAGCAGTGAGCCTCAGTGCCTTGGAAAGCTGCTGAATTCAGCAGCTGGTCAAAGAAGAAGAAGAAGATATAGTGTATCATAACTAGATGATCTGCGCCAGTGGCCCGCTTCCCGGAAAACACAGGCATCTGGAAACATATCACTGTATAGCCAGAATGCATGTTTCAGTGAGTGTGGTATATGAAATGACAGAGATATCCTCTCCCCAATGTGATAAAACTGACAAAGGTGGGGGGGTGGGTGTGTGTGTGTGTTGAAAAAAAAGGGGTGGGGTTGGATTATTAAAAGAAGTGAGAGAGAAAGAGTTTTTAAAAAAAGGAATGGAGTGTGGTAATGAAAAGTATTGAATCTTTTGAAAGCGGACAATTCAAAGGAGTGACACATGTACGACTCTCTTTTCAGAGAACCAGTAGAAAGTAGAGGAAAAAGAAATAATTACATGGTTTTAAACAAATCAAGAAGGCATGAAAACGAGAAAGAGTATACAGTTAGGGGGCGTGCTTTTAGACTAACAGTGTATACAAAGAATGTGCAATAATGGGGGCACAATTTAGACTTACCACAACAAAAAAGCAGGAGAAGAAACGATAAAAGAGCATTTGAGAACAAAAAAAAATAATTGAAATAAATAATAATAACTGTGTAAATGGAATACAGGACAAAATAACACAGGAAGGACAGTTTGTTTTTTTTTTATAGAGGAAATGAAGTACATGAGCAGCAAAGTGAACGAAAGCAGAAAAACGTATGGTTAGTCTCGGGGAGATCAACGTTCGCTTTATACGTGAAACGATAAAGAAAATAAAGAATCTTTAGTGTGACCACGACTCAAGCAAACTGATTCACAACAAGATATTGTCCCCCAATATAAGGGCTCTGCTTCATCATCCTTTGTCAAGTCGTCCCACAGCTAGTGTTGGATCGTGAAAGCAAAAATTGTTTGCGACCATGTTACCAGCTATAGATTTCAACAGGCGAATATGCGTTTATAATTTGCATATAAAATATATCTTGAACTCCGATAGCGTTGCATAAATTTCTTTATAAAAACATTTTAAAAAATGAAATACGTGAACTGTAGAAATTACAGTGAAGCACACATAAAACAGAAACAATGAAAGATTATTTCAGGCATCTCCTCATCTCCGACTCTAATTAGCTTCAGTCGAGTATGACCGTCAAAAGGAACCAGATTCGAAACTTTTACCAACCGGCCCCGACTTGCTCAAGTCAAGGTCTCTCGAATCCTTTGCATATTTAATACACAGTTCTCCCAGTCCAGATGGCATGCGCTGGAAACCCAGAGTCCCAAAACTGTGCCAGGCGTCTTACAGACGAGACCGGCTTTGGTCATTAGACCAGAATGGACCCCGATACACCGCAAAGAGCAGCCTTCAACCAAAAATGCATCAATCTTTCTCTTGACCTTAACGCTGGCAGATCGAGAACGGGCGACTTTCAATACTCTAAAAAGGGCTCCCGTTCCCTGGTTGGAACCTCACAAAATTCTGAATTCGATCCTTTCATGCGTGGTTTTGATGGTAGAAATCCTCGCTCTGCTTCTTGGTGCAAGGAGAATAATGCGCCCAAAGCCTGCAGTAGAAGGAGCCAATGTCAGTTTCCGTCGCGTCCATGTTCATTGTGTTCACATGCGTTTAAAATTGTGAGACGTAAGTGCGTGAAGAATTCTTTCCATTCCTGGAGGAAAAAAAAACACACACACACACACCATGAATTTCAAATGAACGTTATCATTTTCCAACATTTGTTTTTCTAGTTTTTAGATATTTTAAGAGACGAAAACAAAATACTTATACCACTAACTCGTAATATTTTTTTGCACTGTCGCTGTATATTTCCTGCGCCTCCAGTTACAAATAAATGTTTATTTGAGGGAGAAAACTGGCCAAGAAATGAATACAAGAACAGGCCGTTAGTTAAAAGGAGTGAAATTCTCTGTTTTTCAGTAAGAACAAGATTTATGAATTCATCAACTGTGGCGAGGATCGTTTCCTCTCTTGTGAAAGGTCAGAAAGAGTAAGTAAAGAAACGTGGCCTACATCAAAGTACAGCACTTTCATCGTAGCAGTAAACCTTCTAGTTGGACATCAACTTAGAAGGTATTCATCAACTTCGCTAAAAGGCTCTGTCACCGATTACAAAGGAAGACATTCAAAGCTCACTTGGACTGGCAAATGAGCGAATCTCCCCCTCCCAGTCACTAATTGGTAATGCCACATCCCCGGCGTGGCCCCGTAGACCCCCCTCAGAGCCTTGGAAATGAAGGCACTAATGTGTTTTTGATGCGATACGCTGGTCTCGTTACCTCATCTAACTCTCACGGCGTATCTGCGCACCGCACGGTTCAGCTGCAGTGATAAAAAGCCGAAAGCTATCTGGAACCGTGACGTAACTATGCCGCCGTTGGACGCGGTTGAAGGGTACAGATATGCTCCACTGCCTCACAGCGCCAAGCTTTGAAAAACCCAGGGGGTACTTCCGAAAGGTCGTTGGGGGCCCTTTATTGTACATAGATTACTGTGGGTTTTCTATGAACAACATCCATAGACTTCTTGTCTTCAAGTCGATCATCGGATATTGCCATAAATAATTAATTCTATCTGCCGTGTCTACCTCTCAAATCTTCTTGTACATGTTTCCTTATCAAAAACACCATTTACTTTTCAGACCGGCATCTTTTCTGCATTAGTAATACTGAAGGCATGTTACCAAGTGATTATAACGTTCTATAATTTAACTTTATTACACTGTTCTGTGATATTCCAAAGTATATCCTTTCTAATGGAAGTGTTTCTGATGAGGTCCTCTTATGAACCTATGTGTGTGATTATGCCGAAGGAGAATTTTCAAGATAATCGTGCCAATCGCTCGTTTAATAAGATTCCAGTAAGAACTGTTCTTTGTCATTAGTAACTGCAATTTGTGGACGCAAACGGAAAGAAAATCTATTTTATTCTTTGCAAACTGGACATTAATTCTTTTAGTTAATGAAACAGTCTGAGCAGTATATTTCAGGGAAGAATACTCAGTACATTTTTTTTCTGGGAGAACATGAATTTGTCATGGTTTTTATTATTATTTTTTTTGTGTGTCAAGCTTTTAAGACGACATGTTCAGTTCTGTGTTGTTTCTTCGTTTTATCGTCTTTTCTCCCCACTTTTATCAATTTCCTGTTTTCCCCAACAGTGCGCGCGCGCGCTCGCACACACACACACACACACACACACACACACACACACACACCCCATCCCTCCCAACCCTTCACCGACTGTGCAGTCAGACTGTTACCTAATTACATCGTGGCCAGAGAATGGGGATGCCCCGTGTCCTTGAAGATCCACTTAATTACGGGCCCAGCTTTCTTCTCTTATAAGCAACGATTTTCAAACCTCCACTTTCCAACAGTTAGACCAGACAGGCTCAACTTCTCTACAACAAAGAGCGGAAGAACGGTCTTAGCCTGAATTAGAAGTGAAAAAAAAATTGTGGGGGGGGGGGGAGTCCGGGAGAAGAGAGAGAGAGAGAGAGAGAGAGAGAGAGAGAGAGAGGGTGGTATGTTTGACGGAAATAGTAGGAACATCCACCTCGGATACTTCTTGTCATACATCATTACTTCTTGATTAAATTTTAATGTATACAAGAAAGTCGACAACTGTGACGATCAAGGATAAATATGAAATTCCAGCCTTTGGAATATCCGAATGTAGAAGAAAAGGATAAAGGGGGAAAAAATGTACAACAAAGGGACAGTTTTACATGCCAGACCTTTAATATTGGATTTCAAAGGACATCAACCTATACTGCACGTGTTACAATGGAAGTTAAGCTGTAGATGACACATCTACAAGGCGTGATTAAGGAGTTTTATGGAAGATGTAATAGTTGTGTGTTTTCAGGTGCATTTTTAAGCGTGTGTGTGTTGAAAAAAAATCCCTGCTTAGAAATCTGACTCAGCGCTTTTGTCATTGCTTGAAACGTTTGAAAAATCCTCTTCTGGACAAAGTTGATTTTGATATCTACAGTCTTCCAACACAATGTTTCTTTGTGAAATATTTTAACTGGCACGCTTGCATGTTCTTTGTTACTGTACAACAATCGTTTATTTTGTGATAACGTGATTTGTACACCCAAGCACAGAATATGGGCTATTAAAAAAGGGTTTAAAAGGGATGATTTGCTTTTCTATTGTGACTCAAACTACTAAACAAATAACTGCAGTCAGTCATGATGCTTGACAGCCATTTCTTTCAATATCTTCTGTTAATAGACAAAGAAGTCAGGATGTTTGTGTACCACAAGAATAACAAGGCTCAGATTCAGTTTTTTTTTTGCAGTAGTTATTGTATGTTGTGTATTACTCATTTTTATTACATGAAGAAATATTATTGGGAATTTAACAGAGCAAACTCGAAGCACTTTTCAACAGATAGCAGAAATCTACTATGTTTTAAAACTGTACCAGAATCAGAATTTCATTAGACCTTTTTGCGTTTCATAAACAGTCGAATTTCTATTAACCCTTTCACATCCATTGCTGATTTGCAATTTCCGGACAAACATTAATATATAAAGTCACTCTTACCACAGCTTCCTCATTCTTACCACAACTGGACTAAGTTTTTAAAAAGAAGAGAAGAAGAAGAAAAAAAAACTTAAAGAAAAGTCTATTAGTTGTGTGCCTAGATGAAAATAATCAATAGAAATTTTGAGTGCAATGGTATAACATTTGGCCTGACATAAAATCAATTCGAATGTTAAGAAAACCCACAGTTTTCTGAAAGGAAAAAAAGGATTGTGAAAGGGTTAAACTCACAATACAGCAGAGAGGTATCTCAGTAAATCTTCTTTAATAAGCAACAGAGAAATCAGAACTTATTTCTGACATTTTGAACAATGGGTATGTTCAGCAAACATGACTGTTCATGAGATGGATCGCACACCCTGAAAAAAAAAAAAGCTGGAAAAAAAACATTCTTCAAAATATGAAATCAGAGATTTGTTTCGTTTTTCTTCAAAAGCTGGTGAACTATATTTAAACGAATTACTAATTTGTATCTTCTTTTTTTCTTCCATTCCAGATGATTCAAGCCATTCAAGTATTACGCTTTCATCTGCTGGAATTAGAAAAGGTAATTAACCTTTGTCCAGTTCTTTTTTTTTAAACTTCAATAATTTTTTTCTCTATAAACTTAAAGGAATATATATATATATATATTATACTTTTCAAATGCAACTTTTTGGTTTCGGTTTCCTCCAATATCTATTTCAGCCAGTCACGAGAGTCAAAAACCGTTTAGTCTCTATTTCAACCAGTCAGCAAATTCTATGAATTAGACCAGTAGTTTCAAAACTGGGGGCATCAGATCCATGATGTTTGACGTAGCAAGTCCAGATTATGCAAATTACGAAAAATATGTGAAGATTTTTACTTACATATGAAATGTATGTAACATGGGCCTTGATGGAGTGTAGTGGGCTATAAGCAGATTATCAGCTGGTTCAAAGGTCCTCGAAACGAAAAAAAGTTTCAGAACTACTGTATCGAGCTATTATACGTTTATCGTTTGGTCTGTTTACTCGGAAATAATCTTATGAATTTTACTCATTGACTCCAGATCTTTGAATGTTCTGAAAGGCTTTCACATAAAAGTATTTGAATGTTCTAAAGATTTTTATGTAGAAGTACTTGAATGTTCTGAAGGTTTTTACATAGAAGTATTTGAATGTTCTAAAGCCTTTCATGTGGAAGTATTTGAATCTTCTAAAGGTTTTTATGTAGAAATACTTGAATGTTCTAAAGGCTTTCATGTAGAAGTAGTTGAATGTTCTAAAGGCTTTCCTGTATTTGAATGTTCTAAAGGTTTTTACGTGGAAGTACTTGAATGTTCTAAAAACTTCCATGCAGAAATACTAATTTAGCATAGACGAAATGAAAAAGTACAAAAACTAAGTGAGAGAGCAACTACGTCTAATTACTGTACTAAGACAACCTGCAGTTACATAGCATCTTTTACATAACCTTTCTCTAGCCAGTGTCAGCAGGGGAGTAAATTCTTATATAGGACGAGAAAAAATCCTAATCTTACGTAAGAGTTTACTCCCCTGCTCACAATCAGTATTTTGAGACTGCACAAGGAAATAGATGGGCACAAAGGTTGTACAAGCACATAAATGAGCATTCAAGTACAAGCAAATAAATGGGCATTCAAGTACAAGCAAATAAATGGGCATTCAAGTACAAGCAAATAGATGGCGTTCAAGTACAAGCAAATAAATGGGCATTCAAGTACATGCAAATAGATGTGCATTCAAGTTGTACAAGCAAATAGATGGGCATTCAAGTACAAGCAAATAGATGTGCATTCAAGTTGTACAAGCAAATAGATAGGCATTCAAGTACAAGCAAATAGATGTGCATTCAGGTACAAGCAAAAAAATGGGCATTGAAGAACAAGCAAAAAGATGGGCATTCAAGTACAAGCAAATAGATGGGTATTTAAGTACAAGCAAAAATGATGGACATTCAAGTACAATCAAATAGATGGACATTCGAATACAAGCAAATAGATGGTCATTCAAGTGCAAGCAAATTGTTAGTCATTCAAGTACATGAAAAAAGATGAGCATTCAAATACAAGCAAATAGTTGGGCATTCAAATACATGCAAATAGTTGGGCATTCAAGTACAATCAAATAGATGGTCATTCAAGTACAAGAACATAGATGGGCATTCAAGTTGTACACGGAAATAGGTGGGGGATTCAAGTGCAAATCACATGAAATGTTGAAACTATTAAGAGGATTTAGGTAAAATTAAAAACAAACAAACAAACAAACAAAAACCCCCCAGCTTTTTCATCTTTAGATAGGACTGCGTTTAGTTAATTGAAACAACATAATTGGAATATGCAAGACCAGCTGTTTCACCTTAGTTTAAGCACGCGAATAGTGCTTGGGTATAATTAAACATATAAAACTAAAGATATAAATGCACACAAAAGCCACTGCAGTAAAACTGATAACAAAACGATTGACTGTTTAAGACAAGAGTGGGAACAGCTTTATTAATTAACGACCACACAGTTTGATTGTGAAAGAAAACAGAGAGGAATAAGAAATAGGAAAAGAAAGGGCAATATAAATTCACATAAATGATATGAAAGAAATAAGAATAGAGAGAAAGATGAACAGAAAGAGCTGTGACTTATACGAAAGCTGTGTCAGAGCGGGAGTGATGATATGTTTAGCTTATGGGCCGAGATTGGAGGGGTACAAGGTCAACTATTTCCACCTAACTTTGCCAGATAAAACGCCATTTAATCATGATCTCCGTACTGACTTTATAGTTTTAATTATTTCACCCGGAAGCAACACTAGCTGTGTTGGTTGATCATGCACATCTACGCAGATCAGTGCTCAGAGCGATATTTAGGTGAAGTTCTAAACCAGGTCATAATTATAGAGTTAACTTCCTTCTAATTTGTTGCGTTTTTTTTTTTAAACAAATTTTCTCATTAAACTTTATTATGGCAAAGCAAGGACGTTAATACGGGAGTTAAAGAGTTAAGCCCGAGCTTTTCATTCGGGCGTCACTATAAACGTAATCGCCTCCTCTAAGCAACAGAAACACTTACATATTATTGCACACTTACATGGCATACGCGTACATGTGTGTGTGTAGTTGCTGTATTTTCCGCGCGGAAACAGAATAGGGAATCAACATTTTAACAGACTACCAGGATCGTTAGACGGGTCAAGGAATTTCATTTATTCTCTATTTAAAGTTTTTGTTAAATTTCACATTCTGAACTATTAAACTTATGCCCGGGGGGAGGGGAGGGGAGGGGAGGGTGATTTTTAACTATTAGATCTACCATTATCCGTCTAACCCGCAGACCTCAGAGGATCACAGTGCTGATCTCCGAGAGGCACCGTTGTATAGACTGGTTAGCCCTTTTCTTAAACAAGGTAGCTTAGCAGCCATGCCGCGTTTGCTATCTCTTATTGTAGCCGAAGATCCAATTTGAGGCAGACGTCTGCTACACACTGCACGCCACTGTATGCCACAAAAAGCCCCAAAAATGTGCGCACGCACACACACACGCACAGGCCACCACTACAGTGTGTACCATAGCCCCCTGACACAGCAAGAAAAACCAGACACGCAAATTCCCAGGGAGCTAGCTTCTCAACATTACAATCTTTCCGGATTCACTCCCCCGTACGTGTGGCTGTTCCTTGTCTTGCCTAGCAACATTGGAATCTCAAGTTCCAAGCAAACTGGGCTGGTTGATAAGAGTGTCAGAGGAGGTCTTGCTCGTTTAATTTCCTAGACCTTCTATCTGCTCTCCCCATATTCAGGGATTTAAAAAAAAAATTATTCAGCCATTGGTTCGTTTCCATCCAGGTCATGGCTATTTCTTAAGCAGAAAGGAAGAGAGTCCAAATGACTTGTTCGGGACTAGTATTAGTAGTAGTAGTAGTAGTAGTACTAATAGTAAAAGTAGTAGTAGTAATAATAGTATTAGTAGTAATGGTATTAATAGTAATAGTAGTAGTAGTAATACTAATAGTAATAGTAGTAATAGTATTAATAATAGTAATAATAGTAATAGCAATAGTAGTAGTAATAGTCGTAGTAGTAGTAATAGTAGTAGTAGTAGTAGTATTAATAGTAATAGTAGTAGGAGTAGTAGCAGCAGCAAAGGCAGTTAGTAACAGTAGTAGTAGTGGTGGTAGCAGCAGGCCCAGTTAAAATAGACGTCATTGCTAGGGGGCCCGGAGAGCTTCGCTGTTTTAACAAGAGACCTAGAGAGGATTTCTCTACTTTTTGAGGGGCCCGTAAGTGAATGAATATAGGATAGGGTAAGCTGTGACAAGGCGGGGGAGGGGCTGTTGGGGGTGGGGGGAAGAGGAAGGATATGGAAATAGTTTTGCCACACTTAACACAATTCCTCTAGGCAGCCCTGGGTAGCAGTAGCAGTAATAGTAGTGCCATCATCAGCAGTAGCACTGTTTTAAACAAAACCAATGCTTGTTAAAGTTTTGGGTCCGTTTTCTATTCGTTGCCTTCTGCCCTACTTCTTATGACGGAAGATGTTTCCCTTGACAGTTCAGAAGCTGGTAATTCAAAAACTGTTACTAGTTGTTGTTCTAGAGCATAGTCCACTACAGGATTGTGGGTCAGGAGCCAAACTTAGATCCGATATCTTTTTTTTTTCCCTCCCGTTTGTTGCATGAAATAATCTGGGCCTGTTTCTTTCGAAAAGTCAAATTCAGTTCATTTGTGTTTGGTTTGCTGAGGAGATCAGATTCCACAGGCGGTATAAATCTGCAACTAATTTGGAGTGATCCTTCGTTGTTCGTTCTCCCCCCTTTGTAGAAAATGTCCGACTTCAGCTATCGTATTTAAGAAAGAAATGCACATTTGCATAACTTTATTTTAAGCACTCTTGTACAAGTTTTCTAGTGAGTGGGAAGGTCTACTTCAGTGCTTCCCAGAATGGGCCGTCTTCCCCCCCCCCCCACATCTTCTGGAAAGTTCTGGATATTATTGTCTGGAAAACGGGGGGGGGGGGGGGGGAGAGAAATGAGAGGAAAATGGAGCGACAGGTGAAAAAGTCTGAAGTAGGGTGAGGAGGGGCGCTAGGAATATGAACTAGGAGGAAAGGAGGCCGCAGCCAGAAAGTTTTGGAAACACTGCTCTACATTAAGAGTTCGGATTCGCCTCACAGTCTCATCTAACTTTAACAGAGAACGACAAACATGGCCATGGGCAGACTCTTGTCTCTGTAAGAGTCCACATATTAGTTTAACAAATGTTACGAAAACATGCAACAAAGACAGCTGCCTTCTAGAGGAGCTCCAAAGTCCTGGCCTGGCAAGCCGAGAGGCGTTGTACTTCTTCCTGGTGCCGCTGGTGACGAGATGACAACCTCCCTTCATTCTGGCTAACCGAACGGGCCTCGACAAGTTCCCAGTGGTCTCGTAGTGTGCCGTTAAAATTTGCTTCTTGGGAGGTCCTTACCACATCTTCTGGCAAACCACCAAACACCACTCCCTGTCCGACTCAAAACCTGTCCTTCAACTTTAGCACAGTGTATCATAGCAAGAAACATACCCCCTCCCCCCTCTAAATACCATCTCAGGTTTATTTCTGAACATTACTCAGACACACAGAATACACAAAAAAAAACAACAACAAACCTACCGCCATTTTCGACGCAACCCAGAGACCTCCAAGGTCTGTCAAATTCTTTAAAAAACAACAACTTGGCCCCGCGTAGGAAAACAAATATTGGTAGGAATGTGCTATGCCATTTATATTCGAATGGCTGCGTTCAGGATTAAATTAAGCCAACGATAAATAGGACTGCGTTGGAAAAAAAAATGCCGAGCACAAAGTCAGATTACTAAAAGTTTGGGAGCTGGGGGGTGTTGGGTGAGAAGAAAGGGTGTCAGTAGAAGTGGAATGCGAGATGGTTCTCCTGGATATATAAATATATATGAACAAACTGGCGTGCCTGGGTTGTCACTGAAGATCAGGCAGAAAACCAGCCCGGAGAGGGCTGAAGTTGTTGAAATTTGAAAATAAGTTATCGGATGAAGATATTCTGTAGGAGTGTCTTAAAATAGGAGGAGGAGGTGCAGAGAAAACGAGATGCGGGCGACGCCTATGCCAGGTCAAGGGAAGCTGTGTGTAGGGGATGTACACCGACTGAGAGGCTGTGTGTGGGGATGTACACCGACTGAGAAGCTGTGTCTGAGGATGTACACCGACTGAGAAGCTGTGTGTGAGGATGTACACTGACTGAGAAGCTGTGTGTGAGGATGTACACCGACTGAGAAGCTGTGTGTGAGGATGTACACCGACTGAGAATCTGTGTGTGAGGATGTACACTGACTGAGAAGCTGTGTGAGGGGATGTACACCGACTGAGAAGCTGTGTGTGGGGATGTACACCGACTGAGAAGCTGTGTGTGGGGATGTACACCAAATCCAGCTGACTACAGAGAATGATAGAAGAAGAAGAATTAATCTGTCCACTTAAGGGAGAGAAAAAGGAGGGTGGAGGAGATAGAGATCTATCTATCTATATCTATCTATCTCTATCTATCTATCTATCTATCTATCTATCTATCTATCTCTATCTATCTATCTATCTATCCGCTTGCTTGTTTGATTGTCTGGATGGCCCACCGGCCTACTTCGTCTGTCGCGTGTTCAATTTGTGAACGAACAATCTCGTTACAAGCACATTACACAAAAAAAGTAGTACAACTACAGACAGGAAAATAACACTACATTTTCTGCATTGTTTTCCCAAACGCCGGTTCCAAACGTGTGCCAGACACACACACGTACACACCACACAAAAGAAAGGGATAAGAAATGAGATGGTGAAACGATCAAAGCTGGTGTTTATTTTAAATTTGCTGCGTGCAGTCCCCACACAAAGAGTGCTGTAATGTGCTGTGGTTTCGAACTTCCTTTCTTCACTTGCGTTTCTTTGGAAGTAATCTGTTTCCGCACATTACATTCCAAACTGTTCAATACAGTTCTTTTTTCAACTCCATCCTATCCGGTACCCTCTTAACAGAACCGAAGACGCAGGGTATAGCAGGGCACTGGGGGCTACCACCCACCCATTCACGGGAATAAAAATTTAAACAGTCAATAAAATTAAACCTTTGGATTCATTTGTACTTTTAGCAAAATCAATGTTTAAACATTAAAAGAAAAAAAAATACATGATGCGAAGCGAAGATTAACCAGCAGAAACTTTCAGCACTATAAGCCTCGGGAAAACAAAAACAAAAACAAAAAAAAACATAAACATTCCAACATATGCACGATAATTAAATGGTAATATGATAAACAACGTCAATCTGTGGGTGATAAATTCTCCAGTGTGTGCATTCGTTAAGGCTTGGGGTGAATCTAGTCACAAGTTACCACCGATGTTTGTAATGGAGAGCTCGGCTGTATGTTGTCCTGCCTTATTTAAACTGCCCACTATATAACCCATACCAAGAAGAGTTACATCTAGGACATGGAGGTGGATTGGCCACACTCTGAGGAACATGACACCAGCATAGCAAGACAGGCACTGATGGAATCCTCAAGGAAATAGAAAACGAGGAAGACCTAGACTTATGTGGTGAAGAGAAATTATGACAGTGCTCAGAGGCAAGGGATACACATGGAAGGAAGCAGAGAAAAATTCCAAGAACAGAGACGACTGGGGATCATTTATCTGTGGCCTGTTCTCTCAAGGGAGTGGTGAATGATGATGATGATGATGATGATGAAAAATATTTGTATGGTGGAGGCCTCCTTGGGCATCTACCCTAATGTGCCCTATCTGCATCCCCTCTACATATACGCTCGTACCAAATACACCATACATTTCTCTGTACTTCTGTGCTCCTACGCGTGAAGTTAATATTGATAAAAAATTGATCGAATTTTCTTCTTTCTCATATATGTATAAATATGTGATAAAGTTAGTCCCAAAGCAAATGCCGTAGGGGATGAAGCGTTAGAGACCTTCATTATATTGGCCAATCAGCGTATAAGGTAGAGTGGCCAGTTCATTTCCTCGCTGCCTTTCCTCCCCAGAATTTCTCTAGTACCCATTTTACGAGGCTGGGTCGACCTGGGGACTAACTGGTCAGGGATTCGAACCATCGACCATTCGGTTGCTAGACGAGTATTAAACAAATCAGATTCCATATATCACAAACATTTCCACACGAAAAAAAAATGTAGGTGGTCAGAATGGGAAAAAGCTCTGACCATCCTACTTCGTATTCAAATGCTCTTTTGTTCACGGTCTCTAGCTAATCCTTGCTACGCAAGAATGATTCTGAAGTATGCAAACTATTTTAAAATATTAATTTTCTAATGGCATCTGCGAAGGGCAACATGCGAATTAGTATAGTACAAATAGAGATTTATAATTATCCTGATAAATATGTTTTTGTACAAGCGCTCTCTCTCTCTCTCTCTCTCTCTCTCTCTCTCTCTCTCTCTCTCTCTCTCTCTCCCCCTGTCGACAGGCGAAAGATATTACGTTCTTCCACAACCCTCGATCCCTTGTTAATCTCAACAGGCTTGTCACTGAGCATTTTCCGTGCCAGGCTGCCAAACCATCAAACTATCTTCTCTCTCTGTCTACCTCTGTCTCTTCTACCTTCAGTCTTCCTTGTTGCCATTAGGTTCTCTAGCCAACCTCTCCCCCATAAATGCGCCACAAATTTAGATTGTCGTGTTCTGATCATCGTTATAATTTTCATTTTGTTTCTTGTGC
The DNA here is from genome assembly GCA_009760885.1 of Achatina immaculata. Taxonomy (NCBI): domain Eukaryota; kingdom Metazoa; phylum Mollusca; class Gastropoda; order Stylommatophora; family Achatinidae; genus Lissachatina; species Lissachatina immaculata. The sequence goes on along the minus strand of CM019702.1, from coordinate 80,081,752 downwards.
TTCTTTTAGAACTTCCTGGTTAGATTTTTATTGCTGTCCATCGTACCTTCAGCATTCTTCCTAAGAACCACATTCAGCGGATTCCAACCTTCTCTGCATCTTTTTTTACTGACTGTCCAGGCTTCACATCAATAGAACACGATTAGTTCGATGCACCGCTAAAGCACTCTCTTCCCGACTCTCATGAATAGTGACTTATTCCTTTCAAAAGTTGAAACCCATACTTTGCAATAAGTCATTTATTTACAAACGCATTACTTTAATCGTAATGAGCGTTACTGAGCAGAACATGACTTATCATTAGTTATAGTGGTCCCGGAGCTCAGAAAGACTGAGAACCGCTGCCGCATAATGTCAAACAGGATGAAAGTGAATTGGACCACACATCTGGTGTACTTCATTGTCATCGAGAATGAAAATTCTGCTGCGTCAATGAAAGGAATGATGGGCTTCTTCTATTACTACTTTTGTTACGAGAGTACTGCTCATGTTTACTAATTCTCTTTATTCTTACTATGAATACTGCTATTAGTAATTCCCTCCTCTGTACTGCTGCTATTCACTGCTATTTATTGCTACTATGTCCGCTACTCTTTCTGCTGCAAGTTAATTTTCCGTTAGTACAGGTATTGTCTTCTTCTTCTTCTTCGTTCGCTTCTACCACCAAGACCGCCCCGTGATCCTACTGAATTTACTCCTGTGGTCCTCGATAGGTCCCGTGGTCCTTCTGTGGTCCCCGAGAGGACCACAAGAGGTTCAGAGTATCCCAGGGCTTGAGCCTGTATTCTCGGTGGGTCTCAGAAGCGGGATTGCGTGACACCGTGGTTTTCGTTGCACCAGTTTATTCTAGAGCTGGACAGGTATAGTAATTGTACTCAGGTATAGTAATTGTACTACCTCTATCCTTCATCTTTTACCACCTCGGCTCTGTACACTTGGATTTGGTTCTGCTGCTGCTGATTCTGCTTAACAGTTAAGTGCCACCGGTGCTACTCCTACTGCTACCACCACTATTACTACTACTAGTACCACTACTATCCACTGGTGCTACTATTACTAATACTACTACCACTACTACTGCTCCTACTACTACTACCAGTACTACTGTTACTACTACTAATGCTACTATTACTACTATTACCACTACTGTTGTTATTACTACTACTACCAGTACTATTACTACTACTACCACCACCACCACTACTACTACTGCTACAACTACTACTACTACCACCACCACTACTACTACTACTACAACTACTACTATTACTACGACTATTACCACTACTACCACTACTACTACCGCCACTACTATTACTACTACTACTACTACCACCAGTACTACTACTACTACTACTACTACTACCAGTACTATTACTACCAGTACTATTACTACTACTACCACCGCTACTACTACTAACACCACTATTACTACCACAAAAGCACTACTACTACTACTACCACCACCACTACTATTACTACTACAACTACCACCACTATTATTACTACTACTACTACCACCACTACTATTACTACTACTACTACCACCACTACTATTACTACTACTACTACCACCACTACTATTACTACTACTACTGATAATGTAGGGGGCAGGAGGGTGAAGACGCTGTTTGATTAGGCAACCAGCGACCCATAACTGATATTCTAGCGTCAGGGTTAGCGAACCATAAATGACCAAGACCCTATCCCATCTCTTCTTTCCTACCCCCAGTAACAGGCCTTGTTTTTACTAGCGAGGCAGGGATCGCCATAGTCTCCATGGTGGTGGAGTCTGCCAAGGAAGCATTGCACATTCCGGTACTAAAGAAATAGCAGCCATAACCCACTCCCAAACTGATACGATGCTGTGCCTCAACACCTTCGCAGCATCGGCTGCAAAGAAAATCAGTTTGTAGTTACAGGGGGACTTGAGTAAGAGAAAGAAAGAACTGATAATGGTATTACTGATTTTGCTGTTGCAAATTACCAGTGCTGTCACTGTTAGCACTTCCACATTGCCTTACTTTACACTATCTATCCACACTAACACTTACAGGTTTCCCATCTTTCTTAGAAATGCCGATATGAGCATCGTGATGGTGGTGTTGATAGTCTTAATAATGACCGCTGTTTTCGTGGCTTTGAGAGTGATTTTTTGTTTGTTGAAAGTTTATACTGAAATAAAGAATTGTGAAGACGTTAACACTTCACACCCCTACAGCATGCGAATTATAAAGTGTGTTGTGTTAATTTTGATGCAACATCTGTCATATTTTTATTGTCATTTAGGTACATGAGCTTTGTGACAACTTCTGCCATCGGTACATCTCCTGCTTGAAAGGAAAAATGCCCATAGACTTAGTGATAGACGACCGGGAGGGCGCTGGATCCTCCGCGACTACATCTGCACCACCAAAAACATCGACTTCAACATCTTTAGACGCTATCGACCAGCATTCAGAGAACAGTCGAGATCATCAGGTACGTTTAAATCAATTATAACCCCTCCGGCCTTCCATACTCACATCAGGAATATTACACATTTGCGCTTTCCTGAATTTTAATTTATAAGCACACGAGGGAGAATAAAATAAATTTTAGAAAATTCGAGTGCATTAAACTTTTATCTAGTAGAGGAAAAATAATACTCTTATTTTTCAATGTAGTCCCCTTATTTTGCAATGCATGTGAGCGCTTGCCCAGGACGGTCGGCGTCGTGTAAGCTTTTTATGCATGTCTTGAACTTTGTAACCCAGTTGTAGACCTGAGTCTTGCACATGCACTCAGCGCTGTGCTCTTCAGATATTTTCATGGTGTATGTCCGACGGTTTCAGGTTTGTGGTGGACAAGAATCGGAAACGTAATGCATTTCTTCCTTTGGAAGTACATATATGTCTACAGACAGTCGCCATCTTGAGATGCGCTATTTTTAGCTTGTTGCTTAGGAAAAAAAATGGCGCTATATGCTTCATGACGCCACTGACCTTGATGCTAACAAGTGGTATTACTAAGGGATTTTAATCATAAATTTCAGTCTCAAATCTAGCTTTCATTTGATTCTCAAGTCTGGCTTTCATTTGATTCTCAAGTCTAGCTTTCATTTGATTCTCCCTCACATGTTTCATATAAAGAGGAGACAGGATAAGCTTTAAATATAAGTAGAAATAGAGGAGAATAGGTAAAAAGAATTCAAAGAGATCCTGAAGTGTATTAATAAGACGATAAATATTTAGAGAGAGAGAGAAAGAAAGGTGGAAGGTATAAAGACATAAAGATATTAAAAGGAAGAAATAGAAGGAAAAGTGCACAAAAAATATAGGAGAGAGCAATGAAAGAAAGATTGGGGATTCAGTGTAGAAAACCAAACTGAAACAGATTATAAACAGTTGGGGATATTTTGCCAGACAAGATATTTTATGACAACGGGTGGGAGAGAAAAAGAAAAAAAGTGAGAAATATAAAAATATAACAAAGAAGAGAATATATAATACAATATTATAATTATGAAATATATATATGTTAGAAAATATAATATAATTTTAATTGAGGAAAAAGAAAGAAAGCACATATCATCGACGTACAAATAAAGCTAAGGATATAATTTGCTAGATTCTCTAATACTGAATTCAGCAGGTGGAAATTGCTTTTCGCGCGTTTGATATCATCGATGAAGTATCAAGTTTGGTTACCGTTACACCGTACATGTTTGTTTCTTTTTTTTTTTCCTCTTTAATCTCGTTGATTACTTTGTATGTTCTGGGTTATTTTTGTGTCTTGTACGTCTCTGGAGTTTGAAAATTGTTGGGCGTGAGTTGTATATATCACAAAGTTATAAACCTAACATTCCATTATCTAGTTTGTGTCATGACCCAGCCTAGATCAGCCATCTGTCGTCGTCTGCAAGCCGCCATCTTGATGAACATTTGGTGAAGAAAGAAAAACGTACCGAGGCAGCTAGTTAAGATGGTGATGGTGGCCTTTCTGTTTCAGTTTTTTGTTGTTGACTGACTTTTAAAGTTTAATCAGTGTTCATAAACTTTTGTTTTAAATTTTATAATAAGGGGTTTCAAGAGTTTAATTTGGTCAGTTTGGCTTGAACTGTATAATTCAGATTCACTTTCATAATATTTGTTTACATAAACTTTTATAGCTAATGTTCGGTTGAGTTTCGTTTTAGCAGAATTTAATTTTGCTGAATATATATTGTAAACACATAGTGCCCCGCTTTACGATGTCTCGCTTTACGGATTCTTTATGTTTTTTTTTTCGATCGTCGGTCAGCTGAAATACTGGAACTTTTTACTGTAGTTTTATAAATATTTTTTAAGGAGTATACAGTACTACTTACTTTACAGTTTGTGTACAGATTATAAAGGCACTCTTGTTTATTTTTATGTTTTAAAACTTGCCTGTTTGTTGACAGTAGAGTACTGTTCATTCGCACTATGAAATTTCTCTCTGCGTCTAATTCGCTTCTCTGACGCTGACATCTGAACAGAAAAAGCGAGGATTAACTGTTACATATATCGAAATGTATACACAGGACGGTAAAAAAAAAAGTTTGATTTAAGAGTTCAGATGTTGAAAAACCCTGACTTAATGTTAAGTCACGGCCTGAGCAATGCAAATGTCTTCACCAGTCTGAAGCACCATCTTAAGACGTTTCTGGTGGCCAGGCCAAGCAGGCTAGCTACCGCACCACACATCTTCTCTCGACCAGTCGGCAGTAACGATTTTTCCCGAACTCTCTAATTATAAAACGGGGGGCAGAAAGAAACTGCAGAGAGACGCCGCGAAACAAACACACAGCTGTCACCGATTTATCGATTTATAATCAATCACGATGCATCAAATCCTTGCCTGCCCTCGCAGGGCATTAGTGTCACATGCGTCAGTCCATCACCGTGCGACGGTCCAGTTTACAGCCGTTTATTCGGTTTTGTCCTTCTGGTTAGCCCGACTGTCTGTGAAGTTGTCACTAGAAGAATTATGACATGTTGGATGCTATGTTTATTTTCCTTACAATATCATCGTGCCGCGGTTGTGTGACACACTTGTTACACGCGAAAGGTGCGTGCAAAGATCTCGCTTCACTTGTTGAGCCCCATGTCGAGGATTGGAACAAAACGAGGAACAATCTCCACGGAAATGTCAGTGTTTCTCCCCATGTCAGTATCTGGCGGATTACGTCCATCTCTCCTCTTTATCTTTTTATCTCTCTTGTCCATATATCTACCCATCTACACCAGTGCTCGAGTGCCCTTTATTGTGGGTTTGCAGTGTCTGTCCGTTCTACTGAAGATTTTATGACCACCCTTTTGAATCTGTCTACAGATAATGCTGATCTTTCACCACGTCTTTCTGTCTTTTGATCTAATAATGCCACTATATTTTTTTTTTCAAATACATAATTTACGGGAAATAGGATGTTACAGAATGTATTTTATTTTGTCATATCATATAAAGATATTGCATCATATTGCATGAAACTTATGTTAGCTGTAAATACTTCGGTTATTACACTCATCTTCTGTGTGGAATACAGCTTATACTATATAAGTAAACAACTGCCCCTCGTGATGAATGGAGGTACTAGTTGCATGAAATGGGAACACCGAGTCTTCGCCAAACTCGCCTGAGTGAATTCTCAGCATGTAGGGCCCCGCGATTTAATAAACAGCCAAGCCCCGTTAAAACGAGAAGCAAAACTGAGTTAAAGAAACAAAGGGAGAGGAGAAACGTGGCTGACAGAAACGATAACTTGGGAATAGGGAGAGAATAAAGGGCCTAGGGTAATGACCGATTCTGCTGATGTGCATGTGGCAAATGGCTTCCAAAGTTTTTGTGCTGGGGGCCGTCGGAGCCCAAATTGGCGCTGAAGTAATTAGATAAGTCCAGCGATCGATGCTTGTGACGGTCTCCCTTGAGGACGTGACTCTTGTAGGCTGCACATTTGCTGTTGTCGATGCTTTTTGGGTTTCTTTTTAAATAAGGAGTTTTGTTAACGTGTTGGTCGTAATGGTTACATATATCCTGGTTTTGTATATCCTGCCATAGTATGATGTTCTTTCGTTCATGGAGGTTGTTTTGTCCATTGTGTTATGCTTTGAAGCCCAGATCGTTAAGAAGAGAATGCGAAAGGGGAAACTGACCATGAAAAAAAAAAGATCAATGAAAGAAAGATTGAAAAACTAACACTTATATAAGCAAGAGAGACATGAGTATAACCAAGAGACACATAAGAAGTTGAAAAGCTAACAGTTATATAAAAAAAACTAACATTTATAAAAAAAACTAACACTTATATAACCAAGAGACATGCAAATTTACGCCCATGTTTGGAAAAAAATAACGCATTTTTGAAGCTGCACAAAGCAGGGTAATAAGGATAAACTAAGCCAAGAGATGTCATTCATGTAAGATGTAGGAAGATCTCTGCCCAATGATGTGGCCTTTCAGGTGTCCCTAATTCATGCGCGTGAAATACCTTGCCCTTATACTCATTCACCAGAAACACCATTTCTTCTGGATGCGCGCGCACACACACACACTTGGTCTCTGGAGCGACCATTTAACCTGGGTATAATTTCCCAGGTTTTATTTTACTCCCTGTTTTTGATGGTGTATTTCCTGATGATTAATAAAATCATCGAAGTAAAAACAATTGCCCATTGCCCGTAGCTCGTACTATCTCGCTGTAACTGCGAGCTGGTGTTCTTTCCAGCCGTTGCTGTGAAGGTGTTGGGGTACAGCTTCGTTCGGCGTGGGAGCGGGTTATGGCGGCTACTTTTTCAGTCCCGGAGTGCAGCTTAAAAGCAGGGTGGGGTGGGGACGGGGGTGTGCAATACTTCTTTAGCAGACTCCACCACCATGGGGGGACTATGGCGATCCCTACCCAGAGACAACTTGTGCATATAATTCCGTAATCACTTACGTTTATTGTGTGTACTGATAGTTCTCACGGTGTCTGCAAACTGATCTGGATGCAGTTTATTTCATAACGGACTAAAAGAAAAAAGAACTAAGTGGATTTACTGTAGATTGAGAGTATAACGTACCAACGATAATAGGATCCGTATGTGGATTTAACTAGAAACTTTTAGTAACTGAAGTCGTGGTAGAAGAAAAAAAAACTTGGAAAACTAGAGCACTGTTCTTTGACTTTCCGGACCTGATATGGCATATCACAGAAGTAGTTTCCATTCAACATGCGCGGTTATCTTGGTTGATCAGAGTATTGCAGTATATGTATGTTGTTCATCATCTTGAAACTGGATATTCTTACGAGTCGATGACAAATCGTCATACAGGCACTGAAACAGGGGGACAAAAATATACACATTAAAGACCTGGATAACCTCACCGAAGCCTTATCACTAGCAAGCACAATATTCAGCTTCATGAAGCAGTCATATAATGGATACCCGCCCACAGTAACGTCCAAGGAAATGAAGAGACAGGCAGACTGGTAAAAAGAGGGAAGAAGAATATAGCGGATCGACAGAAGCACAACATACGAAGAAACAATGAACAAACTAAAAAAAGCCATATATGGACAAAAGCAACAGCCCAAAGCGAAAGTAGTTGATAAGTACTGAAAACTCTCAAGACACGACAGAAAACAGGGTAATGCAAGCTGAGGTGTCATCTATATCAAACTGAAAATTGGCCCCAAAAAGACTTGTGTGTCTGCGGCAAAGAGCAAGAAGCTCAACAACATATCTTCCAGAGTTGCCCGGTACACAACCCAACCAGGCAAAATGATATGGCCAGATCCGAGCTATTTGCAGGAGAAACTCTTCGATGATGCTGAAAACCTGCGAAGAACTGCCGCATTTATGAGAGAGAGAGAGAGGGTGAGAGAGAATGAGAGAGATGTAGAGATTTGTGTCGACGTCTGAAAGAACAACGAAGACGTAGTCGATGCTCCAATCAGGAGTTAGTTACGCGTTTATCTTTTCCTCTGATGATTCTCTGTATGTTTTTCTTGCACACAGCTATGGGGAGGTTCTGATCGCTAAAGTCACCTATAAGAGATTCACATACTGATCGATAAAAAGCACATTTAAATGAATGCACAGCATAGCCACTGGGTACGTGTTGTTAGGTAGCGGAGCCAGAGTTTTGATATATTTTAGAAATCTTGATCTCCTGAAATGTCATCTTCGCTATGGCAAACTTAATATCTTCGGAAAAACCACGCGACAGTGCTATTTGATTAGCCATCATAATTCCCACGAACTGTTACAAGAGTGTGCTTGTGGAGTAGATAGGGCAAAGCAAAAAATGTTTCTAACAAGAGTTCTCCGTGAGAAAACCCAGTGGGTGCAAAGATAACGGTGCTGAGGTCAAGACACGGCTGTCGATGTTGGGAGACTAGAGCTGTTCAAGGGTCTCTGTCCCAGCTCATCATAATCATTGTAACAAACAGGCATATGTGCTCTCTCAGATTGACAAGGTCATGTCGTATAATGATACTGCGAGGCAGTACTGGCCGTAGTAGCCTTACTGGTAGAATCTGCTAAAATGAGGGGGGGGGGAGGGGGGCGCGCTCTGGGTCTTCAAGAAACCCATTGTAACTGTTCTCTCCCATATACGACGCAGCTACTGTAACAACATCATAACACCAGCAGCACAGATCACCACTATCAGTCCCGGGGAGACAAAAATAACAACAACACACCGAAACACTCGTTGAAAACATTATTTGATTTCAGAGAACAAGTAACAGGGAAGTTTATGTTTTTTTATGAACAGCCCCGTCCCGTATGTACGATTATCGACATACATCTAGCGCCAGTTTGCTGTGTATCGGTGCAGATGTGTCCGTGGCGGTGTTTGGCGACTTATTTAAATTCGTATGATGTACGCTAGGACGCGCTTATTGATCTCTCATGCTATCTCCATGATGTTCTTTTATGGCCAATACGCAGGGTGGTAATCTACTAAATACTTTGTATACAAAGCCAGTTTCGTTCAGCATTTATGGTCCAGTGGCTCGGATCTCATACTGTACATGTTCTACGAACATTAATCCTAGATTAAGCTAAATAGAGCAAATCGGCGCCAAATGTTGCGCTGTCATCAGCCAGTTAAACAATTTAAAACTCCCAAAATCACGTGAAATCTGGTTTTCCTGGGGCAAAAATAACATGGAAATTATGTGGCTCACAACTTAATCTTTATAAATATTATTACAAAGTAACAAATGAATGAGAGATCTGAGATCTTTTTCCCACAATTGTTAACAGAACGGACAGAAAATTTGAAACTGGTTGTTGCTTTCAGTAATGTAATAATGTATACACTGACCCAAACTTGGCAATCCAAGCGAGTTTGCTGAGCGTTTGCCGATTAAAGCAGGCATGCTGTAAACATGCAATTTATTAAACATCGAAGCAGCTACGTTATGGAAAACTTGATTATCAAACGAATTGTGCCTCTTCGTTACTACTGTCGCCATTTTTACCTTAAAATCCCAGAGTTATTAAGACAGAATGTATTTCTCCTAGGCACTTAATTACGTGTATTTTGTTGAAGTTTAAAGTGAATTTCTCGTCACAGCCACTACATGCGCTGTTTTTATTCACCACGCATACCTGATCTCTTGCCTGTGTCCAGGCCTGTGAGAGGGTGGCTTAGCCAGTGCAGTTCCAGAGCCCGACATTTTCAAAGGTGGGCTTGGAAGGGGGGGGGGACCAGTAGAGGATGAAAGTTGGGGTGGGGTGCAATGGCTCGCAAAATTTCTCTCGGAGAATGGGTTGCTAGTAAAACTTCATGAATTCAGTTCATGCCTTGAAAACTGTAAAGTTCTAGAAAGTTCATTTTTTGTGTGTGTGCTTCTGCGTATGGTTCATTCGTTTCTGCTACATCCTCCTGGTTGTTCATCCTTTTACTCGGCCATGCACCACCACCACCACCATCATCATCATCATCATCACGGAAACACACCAGCTTTCTTCCTCCTGCCAAGGACGTCAGCAGTTGAAGGCAAGGAACAGACACAAACCCTCCATCTAGTCATTCATCTACAAAGCAGAATTAAAAGACGAGAAGACCGAAGCTGGAGAAGCCGATGAAATCCCGGCCTCTCTACGTGATTAAATTTTTTTTTTAAATTAAAGATTTGAAATAGAGATTTAAAAAAAAACCCAACCCACCGCCCCGGTCTAGACCAGAAACTAATAACATTCATGAACAAAACATCCAATACAATTAGCAGGCCACGATAAGAAACTCACGCGTCTGTGCGTGTCCGTTTATGCCAGGGATAGATTTGTGTCCAAGAGGTCTGTCGTTTGGTGACAAGAAACGGTCAGTGTTGATTACTTGACTTGCACGCGAGGGTGGATGGACAGAAAGGTCTAGGGAGCAGAAATATGGATCTCCATTATGTGAAAACACGTCAGCCAACTAGGGCGTGGCCAAAAAATAAGGAAAAAAAACCCACCTCGAATATAACAATTACAACAAAAACTTGGAAACGAATAAACAATGCAGCGGTCTCAGTGTTATATTTCTCAGGACGGGAAGAAAATAAATGAAAGAGAAACTCTGCGCAATGGAAAATGAATCTCAGGGAACAAAGAATATCTGCGTGGAGAGAAAAGTTATTCGTAAAGTAATCACGAGAGAAAAATGGCGATCGTTTTTTTTTTCCTCTCTTTTGGTTGTGTTTCTTTTTAATTTCCACAGAACAATCGCTTGCGTGTGGAGCCAAAATGCGAAACTGACGCGCAAGTTTAAACCACGCATGTATTCAGTGGCGATTAGAGATAAACACAGCTACCCCGTGCATTTGCATAAAGACTGCTCGTAATTAGGCAATCCGTCTATCACTGAATCAATCAGTCGGTTGAGTCAATCGTTTATAGGTAACTGCTAGCAACGAGGATCGAGTCATGACTGAATACAGCCCAACATACGGAAGGATTCTTCCATCTTCGTCGTTCGCTATCAAAAGGTCGTTGGTTGCGTTGTGTCCAGTTATGCGCCGTATTTACTTCCCAGTTTGTCCGACTCCGGCTCGGTATATTTCTCAGACTGGATTAGCCTTCCCATATGGATCCATAGTCACTTGGCGAGATTACTGTGTTTCCAGTGGCGTCACTGGGAGGTCTCAGCTGGCCAACCCAGGCACAAGGAATGAGCTGTGGGTCGCCGACTATTGTCTCGTTCAGCTTGAGTAGTGCGTCTTGGCTCCCACCACAGAAATGGCAAACATGGAACTTACAATAGTGAAAATGGAAAATTTAACCTCTTCGCTCCAAGGTTCTAATCTCAGACGTCCATATTTATCGCCTGGATGAAATGTGCCGTTTCTTGGAGGTCGTGGCTTTACCTCCAGAGATTATCTTTCCAGCGTGACCCCCTCCCCCTCCAAGTGGTCGTACCCGAGATAGAAAATGGCGAGTTGAGTATGGATCTCCATGGGCCAATGGCTGTCAACACTCAGCCGACGCTGTGATGATCTTGAAGACTTTGTCATGTGGGTTACGTCGGTTTGCGCCAGTACTCAGACCAGACCCGACTAACAGCATCGTAAAAAAAAGGCCACTTCTGGCAGTGCTCATGTACTCAGGTTGAAGGAGTGCCACAGGCTGTTTGTAGCAGCACCACGGAGCATGAATGGTCCCGATTTTTGCCCTGCTTCTCCGGCACACTGTCTTGGAAGTACAGGTTCAACTCCGGATTCTCGGTGCGCCTTGCTGGCATGAAAACGGGGATTTTACCGTTACCTTGTCTCTAGCACGATCATACATGACCCGATATTTGATCTTTCATAAAGTTGAAAGATTTATTGCTACAAAAACAGAATGCTTAACAGTAAAGGTGAAAATATTATTGATAATGATGAAAAAAAGCTAACAATGGTAACAATGAAAGATTTTTTTCTTTTTTTTTTTAATCTCAGAGAGAAAACTTTTTTCCCCTATAGATTCTTATATTTTCCACCAGTAATGATTTACATGATTCCAGAAAGTGAATAATGGAAGTATTACAGCACACCTAACTCCTCGCTTTCTCCATTTTAACAACTCCCCGCGTTAGAATCAGCCTCTCTAGAGAGTCGTACAGACGCTTACACTATTGAGATGGTTCCCAGTGAGCAGTGCTCTACAGTATTGACCCAGTCTAAGCTTCGTCCTGGAACTAGCGTGGACGCTTCAGACGCACAGAAACGTCCAGCACGCTCTTAAAAGTGCACGCAGACCTTCGTCCACGGGGAGCCCTTGAACCAAATATGGTTGCCGGTTATCAGTAACTATACTTTTCTGTGTCCGCAAGTCCTTCATTTGTACCAGCTACCGGTGGACTGTCTAATGTTGGGGTTCAAACGTTACACGTTTCCTACGAACCTTTATGGCTGAAATTGTTTTCCTTCGACTACAACTTGCAATTTCCTTTTCAGAACACATCGAATGAGGAGATTCTGATCGTTCAAAAAACATATTGGAAGGTGTATACTTCTTCTGGTTAGCCCTACTAATATATACTTCTGGTTAGTCTTACAAAGGAATGAGTGCCATTACAATGGATGCTGCTCATAGAAAATGTCTTAAGAGTAATGCTAAATACTAAAGACTATTTTGTGACGGTGACCTGGGTATCTTGATATCTCAAATTCATTCATTCATTCATTTGCATGTCCCTTGCGGAACTTTGCCTCACTAACAGCACTCCTGAAGGCCTCTCGGCTGTGAACAAAATGGCCTGCTGCTGATGCATCCATTGATATCCCAAAACTTTAAAATATCGGAATTTTTGGTTAATAATTTTTCAGTTATTGACATGTGGTCAGTGGCATAATTTGTGCGGAGGCTGGACATTACTGGATAGATCTAATACTGGACATTGCTGGATAGATCTAATACTGGACATTAACCGGATAGATCTAATACTGGATACTGCTAGATAGATCTAATACTGAACATTACTGGATAGATCTAATATGTTCTAACGCAATGGCAAGCTGAGACATGAAGAAGATTGCGTCTTACAGTCCATATAGAGCTGAAAAAAAATTCCGGCACATAATGTCATATTTATCATGTGGTAATGCATTTATAATGTAGTGTGGATTTTCTCATAATGATGGTCATCATTCTCATTTCTTGCATCAGAGCTAAATCTGGGTTGTTTTTTTTTTTAAGTAGCACTTTAGCCTTCAAGTGTGCACTGTGCATATGTAATAGCAGCAGATGACGGTGAAGTATTTCTAGATTTTGAAAAATTAAACATCTCAGCAGGTCTTTAATAACAAGTTTCTCAAAAATCAGCAGGTATTTCCAAACACTAAACCTAGCTTAGCAGATCTTCAGTAGAAAGTTTCTAAACAATCCCCAGTATTTCTAAACACTGAACCTCAGCTAAGTATATCTTCAGTAGAAAGTTTCTAAACAATCCCCAGTATTTCTAAACACTGAACCCCAGCTAAGTATATCTTCTGTAGCAAGTTTCTAAACAATCTCCAGTATTTCTAAACACTGAACCTCAGTTCAGTAGGTATTCAGGAGCAAAGTTTCTAAACTATTCCCAGGTATTTCTAGATGTACTGAACTTTAGCAGTACATCTTCAATAGCAGCAGTGAAAGTCATCCCTATATATTCCCAGAAACTGAACCTCAGCTTATCAGATCGTCAGTAGCAGATTTCTAAATAATTCCAGTCCCTTATCTCTTCCTGGCACTCCAGGAAGGAAGCCTTCACTTGGTGAATCCCTATTTAAAATGCGTTAGTTTTGGCACTCGTTACATTACGCCCGCGTACACACTGTGGGAATCTGAGGGCCCTCTGTTACTGCAGGCTCAAAAGGTCATGTTCCTGGGAGAAGCAAGATATAGGCCATGGAAGGGAACCACGCAGATGGGAGGACGCCCATAAAACTGACAGCTAGCACCGAGGGGGAAGACCCATTGGTCTCCAGGGACTTAATGACTGCCGAATAGCCATGTCATCGCACGCCCGTGTGCCAAAACGCCCTCCAAAACTGCTGGAGTGGCTCATAACAAACACATTTAATAATTTTTTGACACTTCAGTGAGTACGCAGTTATTTCTTGAGAATAAAGAAGGGTAGGATCTCTTTAGTAGGGTAGAACGTTTCTCCTACGATGTTCGTAGGGAGACCTACGCTACCAGGCTCCGAGTCGTTCAATTCGTATGGAGTCATATCCACAGCGAGATCTCCATTCTCCAGCGTTTAATCCCACGCACTCAACAACAACAACAACAACAAAAGATGTCAATTTATACTTGTTTGTTTGCTACATGTATTATGTATTTCCCGCAGATCACTGTATTGAATTAGAAACATGGGAAAAATATTCAGTGTCCAAAGCTGAATATGACTAACGCTATTTACAATGAACCTGCATAATATATCACGTGAGGGATCTAAAGGATAGTTTTGTGGCGCGGACGATCATGATAGTGATGATAGCAGAGGATATATCAATGGCTGATAATTTCCTCCCCCCCCCTCCCCTCTCAAAAGTGTATTCAAAAACCATTTCCCAGGCTACACGAATACAAGAAGTGGGGCTTCCTGGCCCGAGCTCCTCTCGCTCAGAACGATACCCCAGTGACAATAGTCCAGGATGTTATAGGGGTAATTTCCATGCTCGGCTGCCCATATCTTTTCAGGACCAACGTCCAACTGTCTCATTGACTCCTACACACCCTGCAATTGAAGGTCGTATTAAGCACTTGGGTACGCGGGAGCCAAGATGGACGGACGTGGCCGATTATGTGGCATAGAATGTCGGAAACTCCTTCTATTTACCCTATCCCTCCCCGCCCCCGCCCCCCCCCCCCCCCGCGCCCTGTATGCTGTTGTTAGTTTTCAAACTGGACAAGATCTTTCTTATTTCCTATTTCTTTTTTTTTTCAGCTTTACAATAAGCTGGCTGAACTGTTGTATCCACTTATGTTGCTGATGCCTATGATTATGTTTGCTTTTTTTTTTCAATCCCTCTCATCAGTTCCTTATTCAGAGTTGCCTCTCTGCTCCTTCATTCGTTTATGCATGTTTTCTTGTAAGTTATAGAGAACGGTCCTATGGTGGTGTTGGGTTTCAGCGGCTGGGTTGCGATAACATCGCGATAAGCACAGTTGTAAGGCTTCCAACAACTGTACAGATCTCTCTCTCTTGAAATTCCCCGGAGTAAACATTAATATAAATGTGATAAGAAATGTTCTATTCAAACAGAATAATGCACGCCTCTTGTGCCAAATGTTCAATGTGTATTATCCGTAGCGGAAGATTCATTGTTCTGGAAGATCTAGGACAAGGTGAAAGAGACAAGCCATCAAGGCTGTTGACAGACGGCCTCCCAGCAGCGGGACAAAACATTTACCTGGGGACAAGGTATCACCACACATCGGCATAACATTGTCATTTACCTGGGGACAAGGTATCACACATCAGCATAACATTGTATCTCCATTGCGAATCTTGCCAGTTTGATTATCTTAACACGTTTTTTTTTTCTGGAAGCTCTGAACTCAACGACGGAAAACTACAAATCTGAACAAGTTCCCAGTATAGTCATGCTATACTTGTATCTGATACGCCTTGCTTGGGTATTTCAACAATTTGGCCAAAAGTATCTCTCATCTTCTGGCCTTGTGGTTTCGGCTAGCGTCGATTTACATCTTGAAGCCGGCGTTATTCTTTTTTGCTTGATGTCAACATTAACGTCTTTAAATATTCATTTAAGTCACAGACTGTGCACTTTTCTAGAAGCCCTGGACATATATTGCCTCCTGACACGTTTATTTTGAGTCCCTAATTTTTTTTTTTTTTTACCCATCTGCCCGTTAAAGGCTTTGCCATTTATACGGGGCAGATGAATTGGCTCCCTTAGTTACAGTGTGTCCCGACGCACCCCACCCCCTTTTTTCAAGTATATTATCTATTATTAGAACCTAGCTTCCAATTTTAGTAAGTATGCATTAGAACAGCCGAGAAACGCATAAATGCCTTTGAATGTAAATGCTACAGAAGAATTCTTCAAATATCATGGACACATAAAAGAACAAATATATCTATACTACAAGAACTTAATATTGAAGAAGGCTGGCTAGTAAAGAGGATTAAAGAAAGAAAACTTAAATATTTTGGACACATTAAACGTCATGATAATCTAGAGAAGACCGTCTTGGAAGGGTACATAATGGGAAAAAGAAAGAGATGAAGACCAAAGCAAAGATGGGTGCAATACATCGTTGATGATCTGGAAATGGATGCATCAGCAGCAGGCCATCTTGCTCACAACCGAGAGGCATACAGGAGTGCTGTTTGGGAGGCAAAGTTCCTCAAAGGAACAAGCAAATGAATGAATGAATGCATTAAAATTCTTAACTCTTTTTTTTTCTCTGTGGACCTTCTTTCTGGCATGAGAACAAATGTGTACCCCCTTTCTGCCATGAGAACAGCTGTGTATCCCCTTTCTGCCATGAGAACAGCTGTGGACCCCCTTTTTGGCATGAGAACAGCTGTGTATCCCCTTTCTGGCATGAGAACAAGTATGGACCACTGATTAAAAATTAAAGCAATAAATAGAATCCAGATGATCCTAAGATATTTTAAATCGAGCCCAATTGATTTGTTGGTCCACTGACCCCCTAAAATTCATTCCTCTGGGGGTCTTCTGACCCCCACATTAGAATAAGACGTTAAAGAAGTTCTATAACGGAAAAAAATCCCAATATCTAGCAATATTTAAATCCATTGCTATTTAACTAGGTAATCGGAAATATAAACAGGGTTATTAACCCTTGATCTGTCATTTAAGTTGATTATTTCTGCACACTTAGCTTTCTAGAATAGTGTACACGGTTTTATCTGGAAATTCTGGGCAAATCTGTACACAGAATAGAAGAGTAACACAACTATTGTCTGTAAAGGATGGTTTCCCAGATACTTGCGACTTCATTTTTGCTTTTTCTTGTATAGTGGGTGACTTTTCGTTTCGGCAATCAGGTTGGCGAACCAAAACTGAACAAGACCCTGTCCAACCTCTCCGTTGGTGGTAGCCATAGTTCCCCTGTAGGTTTACTTATTTAATCTATCTTTAATTCGGTGTTTTCTTTTCATTCTTTAAATCTGATATTTTATTATGTTTATTTATTTAACCTGATCTTATCTTCTCTTTAAAAAAATCCGATGTTTCTTCTCTTTAGTTATTTAATCTAATGTTTTCTTTTCTGTGCTTATTTAATCTGACATTTTGTTTTAATCGATGTTTTCATTTATTTTACTTTTAATTTGATATTTTATTTTGTTTAGTTATTTAATCTGATATTTTTGTTTTGCTTACATCGTTAATGAGGTATGTTTAAACATTTATTTATGTGATGGTGTTAGAAGATTTTATATCAAATATCGGAGACCTGTCAAGATGTCCCATCAACACCGAAAGGTAGATGAGAAAGGAGACAAGGCAAGACAAGGTAGATGATATTTTTTAATGTATAAGACAAGATGAGGTAGATGATATTTTTTATTGTACGTAATATATGTAATAGATCGTAGACCGAAAGGTTAATATTTGTTCTTCTTTTGTCATTTTTTTTTCTCCTGCGAAAATAACTCGTCTAACGGCTCCCTCCAGCTCCACTCTGAAGCAATTTCTGTTCCATTTACGAACCCACGCTCTGATAGCAAATTTCCAACCATTACTCCCCCAAAATGTGTGTTATTATTCAGTATGCACAGAACATAAACTATCGATGCTCGGAACCCGCCGTATGCAGACCTGTATATGATCAGACAAGTAGCTATCTTGACTTCCTTATAGGCACTAGATGAAAACGGTTAGCATAGATCGATGCGGGACCCGAGATTTATGCCCGCCCGATGTCTCCTTGCTGATCACGAGGAAATAATGATCGTAGGCTCAGTTAAGACTCTGGTACCAGGTCTGAAATGGTTCTCTAAGCTCTTGCGACAAATCCCCGCCGAGGAAGCGGTCTAAGAGCAGGGTCTGGAGACCGTGAGTGCTGCTAGCCCTTGTTAGCCAAGCTTTAGAGAGAGGGATCAGTCAGTTCCGAAGACAGTAGAAGCTTGGGGAGGCGCAGGGCACGCTTGAGAATGACTTGATAGACGGAAATGGAAAAGATGTGACGGGGGAACAAAAAATGATAGCGACCTTTTTTCATAAAAAAAATACGTGATATCGAGAACCGTATGGGAGAAACTGAACTGGGCTGTAAGTTAATTTACAAAATTGTAAAGTCGTAAAATAACTTTATTTCTTATTAAAACAATACATCTTATCTGCGAAATGAAACTGGACTTTGGATAAGTTTTGCATAGTTTTCTGAGATTCACGGCCAGTGAAAGCCATCTTAGAGGACAGCGTAAAGGACAGTCGGGACAATTAAAACTCAGTTTTTGGGAAATGACTTTGTGAATTTGAAGAATGCTCGCTAACATGTTGTAGACTTCGTAGATTTGTGTTCTTTTTTTTTTTCCTCTGTGTCTTTTAAATCTATAGAAAAGAGTCCAAATGTTATGTAAGGTCCCAGTCTAGAGTGTGTATCGCACTGAACTGAGAGCGGGGGAAATGCCAACTTTGACAAATTGTCAACTTGAAATGTGGACCAACGTCGCAAAACAAAATTAAAAATAAAAAATAAATTCTATAGCTCTTCTCTAAATATTACATTTTTCTTTCAACTTTTTGTGTTCATTGACAAACATCAATGTCTGAAAATCTGTGGTTGGAGGAGGGGGGGGGGGGGTGTGTTTATCCGCTATTCTTTCCTCCGGAAGTTGTTAAGCATTTTTTTTGAGGGGGGAGGGGGTTGTGAGAATATTTTTTTTCCAGTGATTGTGACCTCAGACAAACTTTTAAAAAATCTGAACATCGTCTAAAGGCGACGGCAAGTGGACAGTTCTGACAGAGTCATCACTGCTACAAATATTAGGCATTCTCTACAGAAACATAGAAAACAATAGCCGGAAACTTGGCAATTCTTCCCCGCCAGGAAATATTCTCATTAAATCGCTAATGATTTAATCTAGTTGTTTGTTTCTTCGATTCTCCGTCAGTCACAGACGAGTTTCATGCGAGGGCCCTGAATATGATTGAGTGGGACAGGCGTGGGTTTGAACTGCCCTGCGTTCCCCATTGTGCAGGGGGGTGAGGAAGGAACCAATCAGGCCCGCTAAATGCTTTTTTTTTCCTGGGGCTTTTAGTCAGGGTGGCTTTTGAAAACAGGGGGGGGGGAGGAGGGGGAATAGGAGGAGAGAGAGAGTGATGTAGGGCATAGTAAGGGAGGGGGGGGGAAAAGATACACAAGGGAGATTACTCCTTGAAGAGAGGATGAAAACCATCTCCTCTCTGCTCACTCAATCATGGCCTGTCTGCCTGTATCCTCCTGTCTGCCTGTATCCTGTCTGCAAGTAACACTCTCTCAAGGCTATTTTTTATGAAACGTGTGTGATCCTCTGTGACATACAGCAACACTTGCTATAATGAAATCCCATGTACTGTTCAGTTTCTCCATTATGTCACTTTTTGCATAACCTTTTTTTCATATCCATAGCTTATTGTAGTTATATATGTCACAGTTACATAGTGATACTTTATAATAATTATATATATTATATTTATATATATAATATATTAATATTACACAGTTTACATGCGTGATATCTGTATGAAATTCCTAAATCCGCTATTTCTTAATTGTGTGCCTTTCTCTCTTGTTTGGACCCATCGGCATATTTCTGTCCTTTTCCCCCTTGTTTTTTTTCTTTCTTAAATTCGAAGGCGAATTTACATCAATTCTATATATGCACCTTGTTGAGGCTTCTCCTTGGCTGCTTTTAGAGAGGGAGTCCGCCACTCCTCCAACTGGTGGCTAGCAAACGTTTTTTCAGGGAGCGAAGACGGTGTACTTTTTTTTTTTAAAGCAATTAAGGACTCCTAGCAGGCATTTTGAAGTCAGGGCTGGCGAATCATAGCTGACCAAGACCCTGTCCCACCTCTCCGTTGGTACCCCCAGTTACAGGCCTAGCCCGGCTAACGGAGCAGGAATCGTCACTGTCCCCTTGATACCGGAGTCTGCGAAATACACGCTCTATGCTTTTTTAACTGCACCCAGAACTGAAAATAAAAGCTGCCGTGACGCCCTGCCAATCCGATGCCGTGCTTTGCCGCAACCATCTCCTCAGCATCGGCTGTAAAGAACACCAGCTCGCAGCTCCAGTGAGATAGACGAAGAACGAGAACTTTATCACATACAGGGATCACTTTTACAGCATATAATTATCGGATAACCGTCTTTTACTTACTATCTCTGTCCTACGAACCCTTTATTATTTTTATTCAATCCATAGGACTTAGTACGACTGGATAACGCAGCCACTGATCACAGGCTGGGAAACCTTGATTTTGACTTATCTCTTCATATAAAGTTTGATTAAGCGCTTCACGCCATCCATCGGACAGTGTCAGTATCTTCACTAATGATGTATTTTCCACTGCAAGGAAGTTTTGATATGCCTGGGGTGTTTCTCTTGTCAAATATGATCAGTTTGCCGTTACTTTTTGAACCACCCTGGTATTTCTGTTTCCTACCTGCAGCTATGTATGTCAGTCAGACCATGGACATGCTCAACGTTTTCTTCTTCTACGTTCAGTTTATCATGCAGCGCCACCTTCATCAGAAAGGGTTGCCTCTGTGGATCCCACAGCCAGCAGAAATATTTAATGCATGACCCTCGGATTTTTTCGCCCATATTATTATATTCCTGTAGGTAGTGCAGGTTCGGAGAGTGTGGTCTGGAGTGTAATCGTTTTGATAACTGCAGAGCAGTGTTGTCAACAGTTTCCTTTTAGGTGGACTTCACTCAAGTAAAGGGCCTGGGTAGATCCCAGGCAGGGCTGTGTGATGCTGAAAACCTGAGACGAGCTGCCGCCGCATTTGTGAGAGCGATTGGTGTCGATGTCTGAGTTAAGGAAGCAGAAGAAGAAGAAGATGGGCTTCTGGTGTGGTTCAAGCGTTCTCATTTAAGTGATATGCAGCTACACTTGATGGTTTGATACTCATGAACAATATCGGAAACTGTTTTGAATATTATTGATCGTGAAAATAAGGCGCCATTCTTGAACTAGCGATGGCGTGGGAGGTTTGGAGGGCGGAACAGGACAGGAAGAGGTTTAAGAAAATATTGTAGCACTCCTGATTATTAACGTACATTAAGAAAGAAGAAATTGTAAAATGGGGAGAAGGTGGGGGGGGGGAGGCTATCAGTCTTTAACTCCGTTTAAAAAACATTGTAAAAGCCTTGTTTCTTTAATTTAGAAACAAAGCCACTCTCTTTGTTCTGGACGAATTGTTCGCCGTTTGCTTGCATTACCCACACTCCAGCACTGCCTGGTCGCCAAATCTGACACACCGCACCCCCATTTTCTATCAAGCAGGAAAAGAACAGCCTAAACCTCAGCGTTCCTTTCACAACAACAAGAACAGATACCATCCTTTCGGTGTTCAGTGTCCGCCTGGCGGATCGTGCAGGGACCGCGGTGGACGGCAGCTGATAATTAGCAGAGGTCTCCAGAGGCGGGTCCGCCGCCTCCTCTTTCCCCATTCCTGTGAAACCGGTAAGCTCCCTTGGCAGGCATGGTTTACATCCCTGGGGAAGGTCAGTAAATGATCCTGGCTGGTCCTGGCGGCTGTAGGACGACGAGCACTGGCACGGGCATGGCAAGCAGGAGTATCCCGCGGTATGAAAACGGCGTTTCTGGAATGTAACAGGATATTTATATTAACTTCTAGAAAGCGTTGAAATGAAGCCCAGGGCCCAGTGGACAC
The DNA here is from genome assembly GCA_009760885.1 of Achatina immaculata. Taxonomy (NCBI): domain Eukaryota; kingdom Metazoa; phylum Mollusca; class Gastropoda; order Stylommatophora; family Achatinidae; genus Lissachatina; species Lissachatina immaculata. The sequence continues at coordinate 80,059,922 of CM019702.1, read as the reverse complement.
AGCTGAAGTTGAGAGCGGTGAAGGGGAAACAGTGGAGGCCAAGATAGATTCACTGATGTCGGACATTTTTCCAAGAGGGGTGGGGGAAGGAAGATTACTTCTTGACTGAACGAACTGAAAACATTTTGTGACAGTGGTTAACGAACTACTACTACTTTGTAGATGCTACAAACAGAATCTGGGGTGCAAGTTTATATATAACTAAGTAAAGAAATATACACAAAGCCACTGGAGTAAAGCTGTGATAACAAAATGTTAAGACATTTTTTTTAAAAAGTAGACACAGCTTTGTTACTGTGCATATATATATATTTTTTTTCATCATTAAGGTGCTCACTGAAATGTTATATCTCTGTACCCATTACTTCACCCACGTAGCAAGTGTTTCTAGAAAGTAGTAACAACAGTGTTACTAAATAAGCAGCGAAAACTATTAATATTTCAGAACATCCAGAATCTTTTTTTTAAGTCCCGAAAAGCTAATTACATACAATCAGTTCATCTTTATTTCGTAACTGCCACCTTTTCTTCATGTTTATGTAAGTTGACAAGATCAAAGAAAAAAACCCAGTTGATTTATATGCGACCACCCACTCGATTTGCGCATCCATTTATGGTTCTTGAGGGCACTGAAGATTTTGATCGAGCAATTTTCATCCTCTTCATTATCCTGGTTAACATATAGGTCTGGGGTATCCAGCTTCAATGATCCCAAGGCCACAACTGTATCCGAAAATAAATCAAGTAGTTTGTGCTAACTGACGTAAAAAAGAGAGAAAGTGACAGATATTAAGTAAAGATTGCTATTTTTAATTAGCTTTTCAAGACTTAAACGTGTTTTACGTTTTTTTTTTCAAAATGTATTTTTGTTCATTTTTATGAATTATATTTTCATAATAACCTTACTGTCCCCAAAAGGGCTGGGTGGGGCCCTCGGGTCATCAGTTGAAAACCCCTGATGTAAATGAAGCCTAGTGCCGTTGGTTGTTCATCAGTTCTCAACGACATCAGCAAAAGTAACCAAGGTCGCCATTTTATTCCCGTCGTTATCCGCTTATGTTGCTACCATCATTTCAGAACCTACCATTCCCCCGCTTCATCCTCAGACTGAATCATTCACGTAACCACATCAATCACTCAGCATCTTTGCAACTCGATACCTTCTGAAGACGTAATAGAACGCACCATGGCTGCTACTCGTTTAGGACTTCTTTTACCAAATCTGGATTTTAAATATATGATACTCTCCAATCCGGGAGAAAGTATCACCTTCAAAATCTCAACTCTGCAAACAGAAGACCTCAATCCGTGAATGATTAATCGTCTTTGTTTCCCCGATTTCCACAAAAACCTAATTCGAGCTCCAAATGTACAAACACTACTCTTTAGGAAGGACAAGAGGGAACTATGACGCAAAGATGAAACCATATACGGGTATTCTGCGCCATTTTTGCTGTAACACTAGTAATGGATCAAGGCGAAGATAACCAGCGGATTGTGTGAGACGGCGGGTGGAGAGGGGGGGGGGAGGGGATAGAACCAACTCCACCAGTAATGAACTAACACTACCCAAACGTATACATATATGCACTGAGTGTTGATGTATGGTTTTCTTTTTATTTTTAATTTTAGGACCTGTTTGTTGGATTGTTTCTGGCTGAGAATAAGGGCTGGCTAAAATATACTTCAAACATATTTTTCTTTTCCTCTTGTAAACAAAATCAAACCTTGTCGGTCCGACGCCCTAAATGGAGAAACAGGACACTCATCCAATGTTGAGGTGCACAAGATATCAGGCATTAAGCTAATAACGCAAGACTATACTTACTGTACTGTGCAGACCAAAAGCTACTGCTGTATTTCTGTTCGCATGAAAACTATGGACTCTTGGCATGAGCTGGCATACTGAAGATCTTGTAACAAGGATATGATATCGGATGTGGAGCGTGCCACACTCGTGTAATCCCTGGACTTAACCTAAAAATATTGGTTGTCAGTCTCCATCGTTAAATCAACATCTTAATCAGTGCCTCTCTATTCCTACCCTGGGTAGCAAAATAGCTTTCATCAGGGATATCATATGAAAAAAAAATAGAGATCAGCTTAACATTGTCAGAGGTTTCCATGTGCTCTCTTAAATGACAGAATCTTGACTTCCCAGAGCATAATGCATGGCTGAATGACAGCTACGCATATGAATGACAAGGAAAAAAAGACAAAAACAAAAAAAACACATGCCAATTTGAAAAGGGAGAAAAGACGAAAAAAACCCCAAAAGACTACAAATTATGTAGGGATACTGAACTGCTCTACCTAATGTTTATCATAGACGAAGGTATTTGCACACCTGAGGACGCTACGAGTCCGGTTACAAGGAAAAGACAGCGAACCTGCTGGATGATTGATGTTTTTCCATAGAAATTAGTTGCTGAAGTTTTCCGTGACGTTCTCGCGACAGGCTGGTCTTGTCTTGCGTTAATGGGGATTTAAGAAACTTGCCGCGAAAGAGTGGGAGATGAAAACAGGATTTAAGAGAGAGGACACACGTGTCACAGAGACTTGATTCAGGCCGCCTTACACACGAAAGCAAAAAGGTACATAGACTGAGACCTAAGCATCTGCACTAGCCACAAATGCGGTTTGTTTTTTTTTTTCTTGTCCCCTTAATGTAATGCAAAAAGACATGAAATTACCCAAAGCTTCACAAATGCCCTCTCTTTGTTTCTGTGGGTAATAATTTAAGCTAACCACCACAGTGATCATTACTAGTAGTGTCATCATTTCGCTTTCAGCTCGAATGAACGTGAACTATGAAAAGAAAACCATAATTCATTTCCTGCAAACCATGCATTGAAGTCTTCTGTTACGTTCTGTTGGGAGTTAGTTAAGATGGTGCCCGTTTTGGCATTCAGCGACCAGGGGTTTCTCAAACCATAGCTGACCAAGACCCTGTCCCATCTCTCCTTTGGTGCACCCAGTAACAGCCCTAGCCGGGCTAACGGGGCAGGGATCCCCATTGCCCCGTGGTGGTGGAGTCTGTTAAAGAAGTATTGCACACTCCCTGCTCAGGGACTGAAAAAATAACTGCAAGGACACACTCTCAAGCTGACACGATACTGTTCTCGACATTCTTACCGCATCGACTGCAAAGAACACTAGCTCACAGTGCCAAGAAGATTGAGGGAGAAGGAGGAGGGGATGGAGAAGAAGGAGGAGGAGAGGGAGAAGAAGGGGAAGGAGAAGAAGGAGGAGAGGGAAGGAGGAGGAGAGGGAGAAGAAGGAGGAGGAGAGGGAGAAGAAGGAGAAGGAGAAGGAGGAGAGGGAGAAGGAGGAGGAGGAGAGAGAGAAGAAGGAGGAGAAGATCTGCTTGTTATCTTGTTTTGCCCAATTCTGAGATTAATCGTATAATTTATTTTTTTCATTTCACACTTTTTTCTTTTTTTTTTCATCAGTTTTCACTATCCAGTAATTTTTTTTTAGATGTATCGATTACTCTTATCGAAAAGAAATGAAATAACAAAAATCAAAGAAGAAAAAAAAGACGTTGAAGAGAGCGATAAAACCGATACATACGTCATGAAGACCACAATTTTGAAGCCACAAAATGAAGTCGTAGTAGTGGAAGGCAAGGGAGCAGGTACAGTACTACACAGAGAAAGGAGGGGAGGGAATTCACCTTTAAACTTTGGCTCGGGATTGATGATCCGGAAGATGACGGGCCTTAGTACAGGTCAAAGTTTAATTGATTGATACCTCACCAGATTTGGGTGTTTAATTTCAGCTTAAGATGTTTTAATGCACCCACAACCGCATTTCATGTTTATGATTGGTTGCTTTTGGGCGGTTGCACCCATTTCTGTGTGTGCGTGTGTGTTTTATTTTCTTTGTGTAATCTCCTGGATTTTTCTTTGACCTTCGCAAAACCTACTTGTTTTTTTTTTTCATCAGTTTTCACTATCCAGTAATTTTTTTTTAGATGTATCGATTACTCTTATCGAAAAGAAATGAAATAACAAAAATCAAAGAAGAAAAAAAAGACGTTGAAGAGAGCGATAAAACCGATACATACGTCATGAAGACCACAATTTTGAAGCCACAAAATGAAGTCGTAGTAGTGGAAGGCAAGGGAGCAGGTACAGTACTACACAGAGAAAGGAGGGGAGGGAATTCACCTTTAAACTTTGGCTCGGGATTGATGATCCGGAAGATGACGGGCCTTAGTACAGGTCAAAGTTTAATTGATTGATACCTCACCAGATTTGGGTGTTTAATTTCAGCTTAAGATGTTTTAATGCACCCACAAATGCATTTCATGTTTATGATTGGTTGCTTTTGGGCGGTTGCACCCATTTCTGTGTGTGTGTGTGTGTGTGTGTGTGTTTTCTGTGTTTTATTTTCTTTGTGTAATCTCCTGGATTTTTCTTTGCCCTTCGCAAAACCTACTTTTTTTTTTTTCATTGCTTTATCTTGATGTGATTATTGTCACTTTTACTACCTGCAGTGACGTCCAGCCCTCTCTGCGAGGTCGATTATATCATGGAAATAAATACTTATGGGAGAGCTATGAAAGCAAGGGAGCAAAGTGATGGACTGGTTAGGATATAAAAGTTTGTGTCGTTTTATTTTTCGTTGTTTAAACATGAAACGAGCAATTTTCCCACATCCATAATGTAGGGGCCCAAGATAGCACAACAGTGCGGAAATATTCTGATAACGGAGTGAAACAATAGCTGACTGTTGGAAAGTGGCAATCCACCGGAATTCTATCTCTTCTTGTTCCGTTAGTCTTAATTATATTAATCAAATCTCCTTGAAAACAGTTAGTCTTATTTATGGCCATCTTGAAACTGGCCTTGAAAACAGTTGTTTTATTTATGGCCACCTTGAAACTCACCTTGAAAACAGTTACTCTTATTTATATTAATCAAAACTCACCTTGAAAACAGTTAGTCTTATTTATATTAATCAAAACTCACCTTGAAAACAGTTAGTCTTATTTATATTAATCAAAACTCACCTTGAAAACAGTTAGTCTTATTTATATTAATCAAAACTCACCTTGAAAACAGTTAGTCTTATTTATATTAATCAAAACTCACCTTGAAAACAGTTAGTCTTATTTATATTAATCAAAACTCACCTTGAAAACAGTTAGTCTTATTTATATTAATCAAAACTCACCTTGAAAACAGTTAGTCTTATTTATATTAATCAAAACTCACCTTGAAAACAGTTAGTCTTATTTATATTAATCAAAACTCACCTTGAAAACAGTTAGTCTTATTTATATTAATCAAAACTCACCTTGAAAACAGTTAGTCTTATTTATATTAATCAAAACTCACCTTGAAAACAGTTAGTCTTATTATATTAATCAAAACTCACCTTGAAAACAGTTAGTCTTATTTATATTAATCAAAACTCACCTTGAAAACAGTTAGTCTTATTTATATTAATCAAAACTCACCTTGAAAACAGTTAGTCTTATTTATATTAATCAAAACTCACCTTGAAAACAGTTAGTCTTATTTATATTAATCAAAACTCACCTTGAAAACAGTTAGTCTTATTTATATTAATCAAAACTCACCTTGAAAACAGTTAGTCTTATTTATATTAATCAAAACTCACCTTGAAAACAGTTAGTCTTATTATATTAATCAAAACTCACCTTGAAAACAGTTAGTCTTATTTATATTAATCAAAACTCACCTTGAAAACAGTTACTCTTATTTATATTAATCAAAACTCACCTTGAAAACAGTTACTCTTATTTATATTAATCAAAACTCACCTTGAAAACAGTTACTCTTATTTATATTAATCAAAACTCACCTTGAAAACAGTTACTCTTATTTATATTAATCAAAACTCACCTTGAAAACAGTTAGTCTTATTTATATTAATCAAAACTCACCTTGAAAACAGTTACTCTTATTTATATTAATCAAAACTCACCTTGAAAACAGTTACTCTTATTTATATTAATCAAAACTCACCTTGAAAACAGTTACTCTTATTTATATTAATCAAAACTCACCTTGAAAACAGTTAACTGTTTATAGAGTTAAGCACTGTCGTAAACTTGGGCTCTGTGGTGCCAGTAACGTGGTCTGTGTCACATAAAGTTGCATTTCCTTCATTAGCACCTAAATTAGCCAGGTACCTATTTCCATATTTGGGCGGGGGGAAGGGGATGGGGCCGAACTTCCCGCCTTATTTTGAACCGTTGACCTTCGTCATCAGAGACGAGTGCGCTAACCACTTCGCTACACATGGGCCAGTATGGTTATCGTGAAGTAAGATCGCGGCAGACTAAAGTCTGCAAGTGGCGCTTCCACCAACCAGGCTGTAGTGATACTACAGGCTGGCCGACTACCTGTAGTTAAGCAGGCTGTCGTGATGCTACAAGCTGGCCGGCTACCCGTAGTTGGTCGGCTGCCGTAATACTGCAGGTCGACCACTCCGGGGTTGGGATTGATGCATTCATTCAAGCGATGCAACTTTCACAGAAGCCATTCCTGAAATACCATACTGTAACAGATCTGCCATAGCGAACTCCCTATAGGTATACAAGGCTTGTGGTACGAGTATAACTTCACTGCGACCTTCATTTGTCACATGGTACTATTCCCCATCTTAACCTGAAATATAATCGAAACTATGAACAGCAAAACAAGTCAAAGTGATGGCCGTGATACTGTATAAGGAATGAATTTAACATTTGAGAAGAAAAGCACTTCCCAAAAATGTCACTACCTTTGGTAGTATCTTCAACAACAAAAAAAGTTTTTTTCCTATCTCATTTTGAAATCGTGGCTGCAGATAGCTATCTAAATACTTCCTCGCTATGTAAATCATTTGTCTTTGTTATATGTTCACGTATGTAGGTCCCCTTTCTTTCTTTTTTCCCCCGTTCTTTTAGTTCATTGCGCAAACAGTAATTAACTGTGAAGGTTAGAGCTACATAAAGCGGATGAAGACAATTTTTTTCTAATCGATTTCAACTTGAAAATTCATCGATCGTCGAAATGAGATGTCGTAAAACAGCACACGTTGATTTATGGGTAATACCTATCGACTTTCTCTGCATCTGTTAAGATTTTTATTGTCTGACTCCCTATCCCCCTTTTACCTCTAGTCTCATAGGGCAGTTTAATAATGGGAGAGTATATGTGTATTGTTTTCTTTGCTTTCGTGTTCTTTTTGTTTTTCTTTGATAGTTTCATCTTCTGTTTATCTTCTCTGGTCGTGTGCAGAGCTTGCAAGAAAGATAAGTAGGAAAGAGCAACACCTGCCATCTTGCCCTAAGTTGTGGAGTTTTTACTCAAACAATTTTATGCCCTGGCGAGCTATCCATGGGGCGATGGATTTGGTGGTCTGACCTGATGGCATGACTGAAATATCACGGAATAAGCTCATTGAAGACATCAAGAGTGGAGGAGATATTTGGAAAAGAATGAACCCCAACTCCGGTCGGCCATGACAGTCCTGAAAGTTTTCTTCTTACTTTTATTATCTGCCCTGTGTTTTTCTTTGCGGCTTATTAACTTCCGCGTTACTTTCCTCTTACTTTATTTTCCGTTACTTTCTCTTTCATTTTACTTTACTTTGTGGTGATTTACTTTGGTTCCTTTATTACTTTCTTTCATTGGCGCATTTCTTCTGAATTTATTTACTGTTAGTTAGTCTTTCTTCCTTCTGTTTATTTACTATTTCTTAGTCTTTCTTCCTTCTGCTTATTTATTATTAGTTAGTCTGGTAGTAAGAATTAAACATAGACAACTTAAATATTTTGAACACAATTAATGTCCTGATAATTTAGAGAAGACAGTCTTGGGAAGGGTACATAGTGGGAAAAAAAGAATGAGAGGAAGACCAAGGCGAAGATGGCTACAAGACATCGTTGATAATCTGCAAATGGATGCATCAGCACCAGGGCATCTTGCTCACAACTGAGAGGTCTGCAGGAGAGCTGCTAGGGAGGCAAAGTTCCGCGAGGGACATACAAATGAAAGACTAGTCTTTCCTCCTTCCGTACTTTCTGTTTCATGTTTTCTTCCTTCTCTCTGCTCCTAGTTTCTTTTCCTTCCTTCTACGTTTTCTGTTAGTTTCTGTTTAGCCTTACTTTTCTTGTTTTCTTCAACTTCATTTTCCAAATTCTTCCTAATTCCTAACTGCTAAATGTAGAAGTTTGGAGTTTATGCTTCTGTATTCTTTAATGTAGAACTTTGGAGCTTATGCTTCTGTATTCTTTAATGTAGAACTTTGGAGCTTAGGCTTCTGTATTCTTTAATGTAGAACTTTGGAGCTTAGGCTTCTGTATTCTTTAATGTAGAACTTTGGAGCTTAGGCTTCTGTATTCTTTAATGACTTTTTTGACGTCTTTGGTGTAAATGTCTGTCTCATAGCTCCTTCTATGCTAAAGCCAAGACGCCAGCTTTTCAAGTGACTGTTATAAGTCCACAAGTAATCACACTGTCTCTTGTATTTGTTTTATGAAACCCATATAAGATGGACATCTTCCAGTTCAGACTATTATCCATTCTTGGTTTACACTCTCCACTTCTCACTCATGCCGTAACAGACACGTTTTGCTTTCTCTCTCTCTCTCTCTACTCTCTTTCTCTCACTCTCTCTTTCTCTCTCCCTCACTCGCATATAATTTGGGCAGAAAGCCTATTCAATTTAAGATTCTGCCATTGTTGCTGCTAGAGCACTTTATATCCAAAGCAGGAGCGAAATTTGCAGCTGGGAATCGTGGAGCTCTGATTTGATGTCGGATGAGGAGTATATACACTGATGGTCGTTAACTTTGGAAGTGTGGAAGTGAATTTAAGACTATTCCTGACAGGCTTTACTTGTTAAGGGTGATACATAGATCAGCATGAAATCCGGTTTTCACCGCCCGCCCCCACCTTCCCCCAGACAAACGAGGACGCCCCGGTCTAACTATAACGCCACTGACAACTTGGGCTATTTACACGAACATTCTTTGCTCTTAGTTTGCACGGGAACACTTTTCCTAATTCATACACCGACGCCTACCTTTGTCCTTTCAACTCATCATTTGTATCCCAAAATATTTCTCGCTAGTCGATAAGCAACAACGACAACAACAAAAAAAAAAGTTGTGTTCCTGCCGTCAGAATTAAGAAGAAAGTGGATTTGGCAACCTAGTGCCTAAGCTAGAGGACATCTAACAATATTAGACTGCGCTTTCAGCGCCATTTGGAGGCCAGCATGTCCCGCCACCAGCTATTGACGGTGACTGGACCCCGTAATTTGATTATTCTACGATAAAGCCAGTAGCCGGCTAAAGGCTTGAGATAGGAGGATACAACGGGGGGGAATTTCCTAGCAACAAAGAGCGGATTTTCACGTTACCAGCGCTTTCCTTTGCTCAGTTCCCCCGTGGAAGGAGAAGCCCGGTACCTGAATAATTTATACCTCCCAAGATGAGTTTGTTAAATATGAGTAGTGCACCAGGCTAAAACGCCTCTAATCAGCTGTTGAGGTCTGCGTCGGTGGTGTCTATCCTTAGACCAACACTGACTCGTGCTCGCATTCCAGTATCAACATTCAACGTTTTGGAATTCTTGTTTCGAGCTCACAGTGTTTTTAATTCTTATGAATGTATTTATCGTGTTCTGCATTTATCTGTGGGAATTCAAAATTTAAGTCTGTGTATATATAAAACAAATTTTAACGTCGAAATATCTGCTATTTAAAGCAGCGACAGCCGTGAGATCTATGGGCTGTGATATGCTTCACCTTGAAGGTAGATATTCTCCGATTTCAGAGGTTGGGTATATCATTTTTCTATATGTGTTCTGGAACAAGTCCCCATCTGTGTGTTCAGGACCGTGTCCCTACCTGCGTTTTCAGGACCGTCTTCCCACTTGTATGCTCAGACTCTAGGTCCCACTTGTATGCTCAGATTCTAGCTCCCACTTCTATGCTCAGATTCTAGGCCCCACTTGTATGCTCAGATTCTAGCTCCCACTTCTATGCTCAGATTCTAGGCCCCACTTCTATGCTCAGATTCTAGCTCCTGTTTGTATGCTCAGATCCTAGCTCCCACCTGTATGCTCAGATTCTAGCTCCCACCTGTGTGATCAGATCCTATCCCCCCCACCCGTGTGATCAGATCCTAGGCCCCCCCCCCCAACCTGTGTGATCAGATCCTACACCCCACCTGTGTGATCATATCCTACACCCCACCTGTGTGTTCAAATCCTACCCCCACCAAACTGAGAACCACTACCTTATATCCGGTATCGCAGTACCATAAACCCTTAATTCAATAGACAGTCATTAATATAAAACTGAGAATGCAGCGGTCTGCATACTACAAGCCTGGGGGGAACAGCTGTACTAGAACACCATGCAAGCCATTCTCCATCGTCCACCGCAATGTGAAGCTGTATATAATGGTGTGTTAAACCATATTATCTTATCCTATATTATCTTATTAGAACCGTTCATAACTTTCATTTATACCAAATTAGTCAGTGTTGTCCAGTTATACCAGTATAATCAGTGTTGCACAGTTATACCAGTATAGTCAGTTTGTCCAAACTGTATGTATCAAGAGTCGGAGAAGTGCCACCAAATTTTTAGATGGGTAAAAAAAATGTTTTCATCAGATTTGCGAGGCACTTGTATGCTTATTTATACAATTATATTTTTGCGAAAACTTTCAGCAGTCCAATATTTATTTAATATTAAATAAGACTGCTCAGTATTTTACATTAAACAAAGAATTTCTGTGCTGTTCAGCAAGTTCATGCTTTATGTTAAAAATGAGGTAATTGTATATGGAAATTAAACTTTTGTTTTTTAAATACTGTATTAAAATATTTATTGTAATAGTAAAATATGAGCATAGTAACTTTAATGTAAAATATAAAAATATAAATAAGTTTAGGGTTAATAGCACGAAAGTCCAGCATTAAGAGTACATGCGTGCTGCGAAGCCAATGTGTGCCATAGTCGGATAAATTTTGAGATTCACTGTAGAAGTGTTCCGTACATCATTGTGAGGAAAACATTGTACAACTGCCGTGACTGACAGGTGCAGACCTCATACGCACAGGATTATTACACCTAGGACAAATTAATCACAAGTAAAATAAATATAAAAACAGAGGGTGATGTTTTTTGATGGCGGAAAACAGACTGAAAGTTTCGTAGCTTCAGAACGTTTACATCGCCTTCAACCATATTCCAGTAGAAAAAGTGAAAGAAACGGTGAAAAGTTCATAAAAGATATCAATCCACCATCAAGAATTCTGTAAGCTTATATTATAAATCGCAATGTTTCGATCAGCTGCGGTATAGACTAGGGGCTTACCTCAGTGGAAAGAATGGCAAAAAAAAAAAAAAAGGTTGCTGTTCATTTAAATGTTATTTTGCACAATTCTTGACATTTTTTCCAGGCTTCAGCCTGTCCTTATTCCAGTTGTGACCTTCGTCTTTGAGCATTCTCTGAGAGCAGCCTTGTTGTCCTTGAAGAACTCATTAGTCCGCCTAGGACAACAGCCTTGTTGTCCTTGAAGAACTCATTAGTCCGCCTAGGACAACAGCCTTGTTGTCCCTGAAGAACTCATTAGTCCGCCTAGGACAACAGCCTTGTTGTCCCTGAAGAACTCATTAGTCCGCCTAGGACAACAGCCTTGTTGTCCCTGAAGAACTCATTAGTTCACCTAAGACAACATCCTTGTTGCCCCTGATTGTCTCTGAAGAACTTATTTGTCCGCCTAGCACAACAACCTTGTTGTCCCTGAAGAACTCAATAGCCCGCCTATACATTTTTATATGTGTAGAGTTTGTCTATGGTGGGTAATTGGGTAATTGAGTAGTATCTCGCAGTTGGAAAAAACACAATGGATTGCCTTCTTATTTCTGTAGACGCTGTCCTATTATGGCAGTCAGCGTTTCACAGCTGACTCTGGTATCCTCAGCCGCCAAACACTGGTGGAAGTATTGAAGATGGGATCGGAGCACATACGGAGTAATTGTCCGATGTGCAATGAGGTCGATCCATCGACTAACTGCCCCAAAGCTGACACACTGACCACAGGACTGGAGAGCCATAGCTGACCAAGACCATGCCCCATGGCATATTCCCAGTAACAGACCTATACTGGGTAACAGGGCAGGATGTTTACATCGCAAGTTATATTCCAAGTCCTCACTGCGGAGTTAGCTCTACATAGGGACTGAAAAAATAGCCCTCGTAACTCTCTGCCAATCCAGCACGCCAGCTACAGTCCCTCAGCAGCTTGGGCTGCTAAAGAACACCAGCTCACAGTTCCAGGAAGAAGAAGAAGAAGAAGAAGACGAAGAAAAAAGAAGAATTGAAAACAAGGAACAAGTGGAGAATAAATGGAGGAAGAGACTCACTGTTGTGTGCACGAGGAATGGGGACGGGAATGTGAAACAGAAATAGCCTAGTAACGAAAAACAACAACAGCAACAACAACAACAACAACATTAAACTGTCAGTTAACTGTCTGTCAGATTTCAGCCAGGCATTATAGTCTGCTATTGTTCATGATATCCCCTAACCCCACAACCGCACTGTTCTAAGCAAGCAGCGTACAAACATTATTCAAGAGTCACAAGTACTCTCTTGAATCTGAATAAACCGTGTTATTCTATATCCGACCTATTCTACAACCGGTACCGACTGCGGCCGTTCACTGCTTATCCGTGTAAAGTGCTTACAGAGATGGCAGGAAGCAGCGTATGGGGAAAACATTTCCAGAAAATCTTGTTGCTGTGTCCTCTTGCAGTGGTAGTGCTGTCATGGAGTCCTGGAGGTTCGACTCTTAATCATTTTCTTGCAGTTTCTCTGTGTCTCCCATCTATAGTGCTTTGCGTACATATTTTTTAGTTGGTGATCCTATTACCAATCCTCACATTCTACTGAATTATATTGATCATATATTGGTCTATCGAGTAGTTTGAGACACCTCCACCCCCTACCCTAAAATGAATTCCAAGGACCATGACTGAGTCCCTTGTTAGTCTCAAATCTGAATTTGATATACAGGAGATATAAGAAGCGAAACAGCAGCATGCACCAAAAATCAGTCTGACTTATCCAAAAGGTGGAAATGCAGACAAATACCACTATACGTACATACGTGAAGAAGACGAAGAAGAAGAAGAAGAATTATTGACTTGCAGTTCATAGCGTCAGGGGAAAGAAAAAGGAAAATAAGAAAAGGAGTGATGATTGAGTTATCCAGAATCCTCCAGGGGGAGGCGCACTAATCATTCTTGTCTTTACTGATGATTCACAATGTCCCGGAATTCCTGGTTAGCATATAAGAGGACATAACACTACCCAGAGAGAAAAACAAGGTCAGACGTCTCTGTAGTCTGTATACCACAGCGCTGTACGCGTGAATAACATTGTTGTATTTCTCTAAGTGATCCGAGGAATAGATAGATAGATAGATAGATAGATAGATAGATAGATAGATAGATAGATAGATAGATAGATAGATAGATAGATAGATAGATAGATAGATAGATAGATAGATGTTCACACACACAACATAAACCCAGCTACATCTTTATCATGAGATGTATGATCTTTCCTTATTCTTATCTTGTACTTTTTCCCCCGTCATATTCTATAAAATTGGCCTGGAATTATAGTCAGGCCCAATGAGAGAGAGAGAGAGAGAGAGAGAGAGAGAGAGAGAGGGGGGGGGAAGGGGGGGGGTCCAGCTGGTGGTCGCTCTGGGGCTCGTATGGCTTTTATTTTATCATTTTTACAGAGGAGAGTGGATCCACAGTGGATGAAAACTTGCAGAATTTGTCAGTATATCATCATAATCATCATAATCATCATCATCATCAGCCATGTCACCGGCGTTGGCTTTTTAATGTTTCTCTCCATTGTAACCCGATCCTTCGTCCAGACCATCAATAGGATAACGCCATCTGACAAAAATCCCCTCTCAGAGACCCCCCCCCCCCCCCCACTACCAATAAGTCATGAGCTACAAAACTACAGTCCTTCTTTAGTTACCTATCTCCGGATTTAATAAATAAATTACCATTGCACTCTAGCAATGTTTAAGTGTAAGATCTTTGTCTCTGGATGAGATACATATATGGCGTCAAATCTCAAACTGCCAGCAAGCACGGCCGAGACCTAACGAGATTATTGATAAAAATCTAATTTGTCTGCTGTCGCTTTTGTAAAACTGGGTGGCTGAGGACAAGCCACGCTTGGCTGACTCGACCAGATATGAAATGCAGATTGGAAGAGCGCATTTTTACTAACATGAAATGGCCAGGCCGGAGCGAAGGCGTGCAGGATACGGGGACAGTTCCATTTCCGGTTTGCTGTGCAGTACAGCAGTGAATGGAGGGAGATGAGAATATTTTTTAAAAACTAAAAAAAACTGCTTGATTTTGGTTTTTTTTGTTTGTTTGTTTTTCTTTTATAGTAAAGGAAAGAGAAAGACATTGTAAAATTGAATACTGCTGGTATTTTCCAAAGTAAACATTGCCAGAGATTTAGAAAGAGGAAAAAAAAAACAAGCTTTGCTTGAAGGAGATCACAGTTAGTTATTTAACATATCTTGGCTATGTTACGGTACTGTTTTTTACGAATATCGTCTCTTAAGTTGACATATATGCTGTACTGTCATGCCTTGTGTAAATAATCCCCTTTTGACTGTTTAAGGCATGAGTATTTCATTATTTAAGGCCTAGATATGATTTATAAATTGCTTCTAGCAGTTTTGCTTTGAAGTATTCAAGGCACTTGTCTTGCAGTCGGAATCTAATTAAAGTATTTTTTATAGAAGTCGTAGTCTATAATTCAAGTATCTAGTCAGAATCTACTTCCAGTATCTTTGCTGGAGTCAGAATACTGTAGTGTTTCTCTAAGAGTCGGAATAAGCTTGGAGTGTCGTTGTAAGAGTCAGAATATAATTGGAGTGTATGTCTTTCTGCGAGTTAGAATAAGTTTGGAGTGTCTTTCTATAAGAGTGGGAATATAATTGGAGTGTCTGTCTTTCTAAGAGTTAGAGTACGTTTGGAGTGTCTTTCTAAGAGTCAGAATATAATTGGAGTGTCTGTCTTTCTAAGAGTCAGAATATGGTTGGAGTATCTGTCTTTCTAAGAGTCAGAATATAATTGGAGTATATGTCTTTCTAAGAGTCAGAATAAGTTTGGAGTGTCTTTCAAAGAGTCAGAATATAATTGGAGTGTCTGTCTTTCTAAGAGTCAGAATATAATTGGAGTGTCTGTCTTTCTAAGAGTCAGAATGAAATATATTAAGTTTCTTCCCCTTATGGAATTTTCCTGTAGAGGAGCAAGCTGACTTTATCTGGGTAATGAAAGCTCTCCTGGCAGTCGAGTGCGTGTGAAGCATTGTCTTGATCTGGAACCCCTGAGAATTGTGCCCGTCTGTCGGAACTGCCATCTCCGATCCCCCTTTCCTGCTCATTACAATTGAAGCATCCTCAGTACCCCGTTGTCTCTATTGAAAGCCTTCTTCAAGTGTCACAATCTGTACAACGTCCCTAAAGACGAATGGCGGTGTCCGAGATGCGATTGGGAGCGAGCCGTTGTCCAGATCTGACCAGAGTGGCATCAGAAAAATTGCAATGACCAATTGACCGTTTCGAATCTCGTGAGGGATGGACACGTGGGTCGTGATATCACTGACACAAAGAAAGTAGTCCCATGCTTGCTGGACTAAAGCGTTTCTACAGATGATGTTGACGGGGGGTGTATGGGTAAGATTGTACACTTTCTCCCTGGAGACATATGGTCAGGAAGGCTGGCACGGTGACACTACACCTCCGAACGCGCCCTGGGACGCCCATCATTGCCTGGGATACCTATTGACGACGGCAAAGGGCGATCAAGCAGGAGCTATTAATTGTCAAGCAAAACCCTGCTTCGTGAGGATGAATGCAGGAAAGCAACTCTGTCAGTAGGGGAGTGGAAAATTGAAATCTAGCCCTGATTAGGATGCGAACTCGGCAAAAACTAAGCCTAGGGCGGGTGCTTAAGGAGAGTCTGGTAAGCTTCTTAAATGATCTGAGTGTCGCTGAGGGGCGATAGCAGCTGAGATTGGTGACGTTTTGTGTGTCAAAACTTCGCCTCGCAAGAGAAGAAATAGTCCAAGCGCGGCAATCAGATAAACGACCCTGGGCGGACACAAACGTTCTGTTACTGTTAACTTGGTCCAGTCTTTCTTTCCCTGGGGAATTATTTTTGAAACAGCTGATGCGTAAAGCTAGATTACTGTTATATGACATTTTTATTACGCATTTTTGATTTCAGGACTCCGAATTTTACAAGGTAAAGATGGCTTCACTTCACTGAATCTTGCTGTTTCCTTTTTACCACCTTTATTTTACTGGGGTGTCCTATCTATCTATCTATCTATCTATCTATCTATCTATCTATCTATCTATCTATCTATCTATCTATCTATCTATCTATCTATCTATCTATCTATCTGTCTGTCTGTCTGTCTGTCTGTCTGTCTATCTGTCTGTCTATATGTCTGTCTGTCTGTATCCATCTGCTTCTCTGTCTATCTCTCTCTGCATCTCTCTCTCACTCTCTCTCTCTGTCTATCTGTCTGTCTATATGTCTGTCTGTCTGTATCCATCTGCTTCTCTGTCTATCTCTCTCTGCATCTCTCTCTCACTCTCTCTCTCTCTCTCTCTCTCTCTATGTAATATCCTATATAAGGTCGTAGAAGGAAATTGCAAGGAAAGAAAAAAGAAAAACAAGGGAACCTAAACACGCTAACTAGAATATGATGAGCGATAAGAGAGATGATGATTGCAGTAAAACTGGTTCTAGTAATAAAGGTAGACAGAAGTGTATGTTTCAGCTTAAAAAAAAGATAGAAAGAGTGAAAAATGTGGGCAAGAACGAGAGCGACAGAAAGTAAGATGAGCACGTATCTGTTATGTTACTTTTGTACGTGGTCCTTGAAAAAGGCTTTTGCTGAAATATTGGATGGTTGCATGTTCTTTATTTACACATACTCATCGAACTTTCTGCCATTTTCGTTCTTGCCAAGTTTCCTCACGCTATCTAAAACTGAAATACACACATGTCTCGTCTCTTTACCAGAAAATGACACCTTTAACATGGGCAAACATCTGTAAGAAAACGAATCTTTTATTTGCAAATATCTTGTCATCAAAAAGCAAAACATACTGAAATTTGTGCATTAGAAAGAATCATGAAAACTATGTCCGTGTACTAACAGCCACACTGTCTACACCTCCACACAAACATTCTGAGTCTTCTGAGCATCGAAGCAGCTTTCTTTTCTCTGGTCTTGTCCCACCTGGCTAGTATATGAGAAACACCACCATATTTACGGTTAACCGGTTTCCCCACAGTCTATCAAACAGACCTGACTTGGTGGCTAATCAGAATCGTCACAGGAAAGCTGTTGGCACATGTAAATATTGGCAGTATGGTAGAAGGGTAAGCAACTGTGTAGGAATAGGTACGAGAGCCTTACCGTGGCATTTACGATACGTTGCTTGATTAACGAAAAGCCCAACTTTGATACAGGCCTGAGGGTTACCCATTAAAGTAGACACTGATTTGTGGGCTCATTCTCATTTGAGTCGTTTTTGGAAGGTCATAAGGGATTTCCCCAGAAGCAAAGTGACACGAGGACAGCAACGCAATAAGGCATAACCTTGGTCTAGTGAAGACTCGTGCGAAGTGGTTGTGACAGCTTTCAGGGTGTGGTGTGTGGACAGACACCTTTATTCTTTCGTTTTCGTCGATTTCTGTAGGTCATAACAACCATTATCTTCATTGTCGTTTGCGGTTGTCTTTGTCTTCACAGCCTTTGATTTTCAGCAGAAGTATTCACTCACGTTCGGTTTGCTTGTAAACCACTATATACTGTAATGCGGAAAAGTTTTTTTTTCGTACCGTAAAAATAGAACACTGTCAAAAGTATTTTGCAAAGTTATTCCGAATAGAAATCAAGATATAATGGATGCTGCAATGAGAGAACAGGCAGGATTTCGAAAAAGGAGAAGCTGTCTCGACCAGATCTTTACTCTAAGAATAATACTTGAAGAACATGTTGAAAACCAAAGACCGTTAATTCTGAACTTCATAGACTTAAAAAAAAGGCATTTGATAGCACACACATAGAATCATTATGGAGGATTTTAAGAATATATGGAGTACCATCTAAGACTGTCAACATCATTAGTGACCTCTACAATGTTTGTGCAGTCAATACAGACGAAGGAATGCGTGAATGGTTCCAGATTGAAACAGGCGTGAAATAAGGATGTATATTATCTCCCTTGCTTTTTGGAATTGCCATAGACTTCATAATGAAAAAATGTTGCAAAGGTAAAACAGGCACATGACACATAACTGGAAGATGTTGATTTTGCAGATGACATAACTCTTATCAGCGACAATATGAAATCAATGCAATTAAAACATATACCCTGTCTTCAATGGCTAGTAAAATAGGACTTGGAATTAACAAGGATAAAACAAAAATAATGAAGGTTCTCATTAACGACGAAGGACAGATATACGTAGAAGGAACAGCTGTTGAAGAAGTAAACCATTTTGCATATCTCGGCAGCTATATAGACCAGGATGGTGACACTACAAAAGAAGTTAGAATTCGAATTGCCAAAGCAGCACTGACCTTCAAGAATCTTGAGAACGTATGGCATTCAAAAGTTATAAGTATAAAACCAAGTTAAGACTATTCAATTCAAATTTAATATCCACCCTCATTTATGCATGTGAAAGCTGGAAAACAACTAAAGAAATAAAAAAGAAATTAGACTCTTTCGAAAACAAATGCCTAAGGAAAATACTCGGTATAAAGTGGAATGAATTCAAGAACAACGCAGAGATCAGACAGATGAGCAAACAACATGTCTCATGGTTGATCAGAAAAAGGATATGGACATATGTCGGTCATATGATGAGAAGAAACAATCAGCGAATCCCCAAACAAACTATCAAACGGAACACAACAGGCCGAAGAAAAAGAGGTCGACCACGTGAAACTCTAAAGACGACATTGTTAAGAGAAGCCAATTCAGTGGGCATAACATCCCTTGATGACATTGAAAAACTCCCTGAAAACAGGACATGTTGGAGAACTACCATGCGGGCCTTATGTGACGTTTAACGGCACGGGAAGGATACAAACTACACAAAAAAATAGAACACAACACAGAAATACAGACATACCAGAAGGAGGACACCGAATTCACTCAGTGCAGGCAAAACCATAGCAGGTCGAGGCCCTGTCGCATCATGTCATCTGACTTCTTTGCACGCATTTACTTTCTGTCATCTGTAGCTCTATCCCTGGAATAAACTGGGCTCTAGTTCTTGTAGAGCTTAGCTTCGTGAATGGTTTCACCGAGCCAGTATGTTTAGCTCAGTATCGGTGCAGTTTCTGATATCTGCTCCACAGTTTATTGCCGCCTTGACACGTGTACAAAGACATGAAATTGCAGAGCTTAGCTATCCTGGGCAACGGAGCAGACATTACTGTGCCATACATCCCACCTAATAGGTCCGTTCTTTGAAGGAACCCAGGCTATTTTGCCATCAACGGAAGAAAGGAGGGAAAAATTCTGTGGATATCAATGATATTGCCACTGTACGGCACATAATAATCCCATTTCTTGTTTTAGTCGAGCCTTTATGGTGATAATAGAAAACTGGCTTGCTCTGTGTACTGCTTCAAAACAAACATAGACGTTACTAATTGTTTGACATGTGCTGTCCTCCCTGCTTTCATTATCACTTGTCGGTGTCTATCGCTAGCTAAACATTTAGCCCCGAGCTGGATAAGTTATTTATAAAGTTTGGTTTTTTAAGTTACTTATCTTCGCATAAAGATTTGTGCATAATTACTTATCTTCATAGAAGCTCCATGAAAATGATGCAGAAGTCATTAAGTAGCCAGAGTGGCGCTTACCATACAAGGACTCCATCACAGAGTCGGGTTTCAAACAGCTTCAAGTATGAATTACATGGGCATAAAAATATCAATAATCACACCAATAAGAGCAAACCATCAAAACAACGTTATTTGTTGCTGGCCAGCGTTAATTGACTATTCCAGTTTTGCGTGCCGCCATCCAGACATCCGGGCCTCCATTTCGTCATTTACAATCCAATCTCCTGATGCCCCTTCTAGCCACTAGAATGGGTCATGGACCGAGCCCCACTCCACAGAAAACCGTATGCCGCGATGGAACTCAAGAGGAATCCCTCATCCCCTGGTCAAGTGCTCGCGAGTTGAACCAAAGCCGTTACCCTCAGGCTGCACTCGATTGCTTGGAAACCTCTGCAAAATTTGTGAAAGTCTTAGCAGAATGTTCCTGAGCATTTGGGATAGTAATTTGTAGCGAGAAGGAAGACATGCTTGTGTAGAAAATCTCTGCTGCTTTTGAGCCGAGCTGCCCAAACCAAATTGCCGCCCATCAATTAGGTTATTATATCTGTTTGCTGTTCATTAAGATACTCCTGGAGAAGCTGTTCTTTCTCTCCCCCCCCCTCCCCCACCACCCCAAAGTTTCTGTTTCAGCTTCTTGAAAAAGAGAAACAAAGGAAGTTTTGCTTCGTATTCGTCTCAAAGCGCGTCTTGTGTAGCGTTGAAGAGATCGGAAAACCCTTGAAAAACATAGCCTTATGATTTCGTGTTACCAGATTATATGTTTGTTTTTTTTTTTTTACACTTGTCCGGGGCATTCGCCATGTCGTGGTGAATTCACGTGTGTAACTGCAAGTGAAAGCACGAAATGAAAACGCGAATGTTGTACATCACTACATCACTACATCATCATCATCATCATCGTCGTCGTCATTGATTTTTATCTTTTTTTTTTCTTCGTCTCATCCCCAGGTTTTCTCTCCTACTGGTGATCATCTGTTTGGGAATGAGAAAATGGTGAGCCATTCTTTGTTGTAAAGTTTATAATTTGATAAGAAAGTTTGCTATATAAGGCTGAGTTCGATTCTTTGTATTCTGTTTGCGTAAGAGCCCCTTTATGTTGCTATGCTCATATTAGATAAGAAGTTTTATTGTGGTGTTTAGATTAGCCCAGTGTTTCCCAGGCTTGTTGGGGCTACCGCCCCCTTTTCTGCTAGGCCACATCCTCACACCCCCCCTCCCCCTTCGTACGATGACCTAGTAAACTAAGACACGCATTACACAACTACAGACTTAAGCTAGCAAATCGAGTTATTTAACAGTACGAATGGGTACATTTATAACTCGCCTACTGCGTTATTTTCTCAACCTTTAATGTGATGGATGAGTTTCATGCAGGGACACAAGTTTCTCAGTATCAGGTTGAGAAGTGCTAAGAAGGGAGATATTACTTTCCCCGTCTGCTGCTTCGTTTTCCCCTCACCCCCCCCCCTCTACTGACCCATTTTCTTTCATTCCCCCCCCCCCCCCCAAACACACATTCCTCCCGCGTCCTTTCCAATAGCCACAAGGGGACGTTGTTGCCCACTTCTGGAAACACTGGTTTAGTCATAAGAAACCATATTCCGTGATGATGATAATGGATAATGTAACAGTTTATGTTAAAAACGTTATCTACGCGGCTATAATTTGAGCGAGTGATGTCCACATTTTACTTCGCTTGACAACAAGGACCTCAAGAAGAGTCTTCGCATTGAGAACATAAACACACGGAGTATAGGGCGTCATCTGAACCAAAGCACTAAGAAGCCCCAGGTCAAAATGTGCAGCCGTAGGGAAAGCCCATCACGGACAGCTGGCAACAGATGTCAGACCTCGATGTTATTGCTCCACCGTAGACGTAAACAACTGACCAGGGTCCATCTCCTGGACCAGATTGGACGAACTGACGGAATGGTACCCAGACATGCTGCGTGTCAGCCCCGTATCTTGTATTTACAGAACAAATAAATAAAACTTATCTGGGGTTGACTGGACGAGAAATCCCATTTGGTCAATTGCTGATCCCACCTAGCCAAGGGAAGATGTTTGTATGCTGAAGAGACGAGAAACAAGACCAGACAGAAGATTATAGAAAATGAATTTGTAACGAGATACTAGAAAGGAATTTGCTTACTCGGGTACTTTTACAGTTTATTAGCGGACTCTAAAGAATGTTGTGTTTGTCTTTCCGTAAGTTGTGAAGGCAGAGTTTAGTCTTACTGTCAGACTAAACAATAAGCTGTGAAGACAAGAGTTTAGTCTTGCTGCCGGACTAAACAATAACCCTGTCATATTTCTCAGGGAAAATGTGATGCTTTCTAAATCCCTGGACTTAAAAAAAAACAAACTGAAAGAGAGTTGAGATAAATGAATCGGTGATGGCATTTAGAAATGATGCTAGATCCTATCTTTTATCCAGCAACAATATTGTCACCGCTGTGATGTTACAGATAGGGATGTATATCTATCGTAGTAGTTGGTCTTTCACGGACGCCTTTGGAGGAAAGATGGCGTATATAACTGCGGGAGTAGAATATTAGTGGTATAATACTAACAGAATATAGAAGACAGACAGGCATACAGACAGATTTATAAAGGCCACATAAAATATAAGAAACAAAAAACACACGATTCTCTGAACAGAGGTCAACAATGTTTTAAAATAGGGGGAATTTGTTGCACTTGGAAGTCAGGATTGTTTGGGTTCAATGTCTGTTCTTCGCCTTCTCTCGGTGCCGCTGCCGAGGTGTCAAAGAACTAATGGGCTACTGTCTTTAATGTATTCCTTGAATAATTGATACCCTAAAATTACCCAGCATTTCCTAAGGGGCCAAATTTTTGGAGGTCGGTAAAATTGGGGGTAAAAAAAAAATCTGAGGCCTTCAGATCTTGTATTGTTAGGTTAGCTTTATTATGAGACTCGAAGGGGGGGGGGGGGGGGACGGCAACTAGAGAGGTTGGTTAAACAAAGAGAAAACTATGAGTATAATTCGCCATCGAGGAAACCATATGATGTGGGGCATAATTTGAATCCAATGAGTGGATGAAAATGAGGCAGCGGAGGGCAAGCCACATCATCATCATCATCATCATCATCAATGTGTATATCGCCTAGAAGTACATGAAACAGAGGCATATATTATGCTTATAACCCAGACTGTGGCTTCTTTTGGATTTCTCGTCCTTCTTACTCATTGATCGTTCTGATTGAAAAGCTGGTCCCAGTGTGTCCCAGATTCTCATCGTCTTCTAGTACCAGTGTATCCCAGATTCTCATCGTCTTCTAGTACCAGTGTGTCCCAGATTCTCATCGTCTTCTAGTACCAGTGTATCCCAGATTCTCATCGTCTTCTAGTACCAGTGTGTCCCAGATTCTCATCGTCTTCTAGTACCAGTGTATCCCAGATTCTCATCGTCTTCTAGTACCAGTGTATCCCAGATTCTCATCGTCTTCTAGTACCAGTGTATCCCAGATTCTCATCGTCTTCTAGTACCAGTGTGTCCCAGATTCTCATCGTCTTCTAGTACCAGTGTATCCCAGATTCTCATCGTCTTCTAGTACCAGTGTGTCCCAGATTCTCATCGTCTTCTAGTACCAGTGTATCCCAGATTCTCATCGTCTTCTAGTACCAGTGTGTCCCAGATTCTCATCGTCTTCTAGTACCAGTGTATCCCAGATTCTCATCGTCTTCTAGTACCAGTGTATCCCAGATTCTCATCGTCTTCTAGTACCAGTGTATCCCAGATTCTCATCGTCTTCTAGTACCAGTGTATCCCAGATTCTCATCGTCTTCTAGTACCAGTGTATCCCAGATTCTCATCGTCTTCTAGTACCAGTGTGTCCCAGATTCTCATCGTCTTCTAGTACCAGTGTGTCCCAGATTCTCATCGTCTTCTAGTACCAGTGTGTCCCAGATTCTCATCGTCTTCTAGTACCAGTGTGTCCCAGATTCTCATCGTCTTCTAGTACCAGTGTGTCCCAGATTCTCATCGTCTTCTAGTACCAGTGTGTCCCAGATTCTCATCGTCTTCTAGTACCAGTGTATCCCAGATTCTCATCGTCTTCTAGTACCAGTGTATCCCAGATTCTCATCGTCTTCTAGTACCAGTGTATCCCAGATTCTCATCGTCTTCTAGTACCAGTGTGTCCCAGATTCTCATCGTCTTCTAGTACCAGTGTATCCCAGATTCTCATCGTCTTCTAGTACCAGTGTGTCCCAGATTCTCATCGTCTTCTAGTACCAGTGTATCCCAGATTCTCATCGTCTTCTAGTACCAGTGTGTCCCAGATTCTCATCGTCTTCTAGTACCAGTGTATCCCAGATTCTCGACACCTTCTTTCTCCTTGTTATATTTTCTCCAATGCTTGTATTGCTCCTCTATAAGTAGCGAAGACGTTGTCCAGCCCGCCTGCGTCTTCGCCCGAGTCGTCACGTCATATATCCCAGTAAACTATTCTGATTTCTACTTGTATTATTATATCATTCCAAGTTTTCACGAACTGCTGGCCTTTCTTTATTAAGACCTCAGCCTTCTATCCTTCACAACCTGCTATCGTGGTTGGCCCTCACAACCTGCTATCGTGGTTGGCCCTCACAACCTTCTATCTTTGTTGGCCCTCACAACCTGCTATCTTTGTTGGTCCTCACATCCTGCTATCTTGATTGGCCATCACAACCTGCTATCGTGGTTGGCCCTCACAACCTGCTACCGTAGTTGACCCTCACAACCTGCTATTGTGGTTGGCCCTTACAATCAGCTATCGTAGTTGGCCCTCACAACCTACCATCGCGGTTGGCTATCATGCTAATATGGCTAGCCTTTACAAACCTGCTAAATGTTTTCCATTTTATTATCAGTTTTCACTTTTGTTCCCATAGAAACATGCTCCCACATTGTGGTCAGCGCAAACTAAACTCCACAATACCCTTAACTAAACCTTACACTACTGCGCTGGCCATCAACACTACTACTTTCCTCCCTGCATGGGAGGAAAGGGAGAGGAGATATTACTTCCTCCACAGCTCCCCTTCACTGCTCACGGGCATGCGCAACCAGCACGCCTTACATTAACAGCTCCTGGTTTTTCTGTCCGCTTCGTTGGGCTTTAGTTGGTCAGTTGCCCTGGAAAAAGCAGATACCGATAAAGGTTTCAGCAAATTTAACGTGCGTGGACTCATATTGCACTCAGTCTGTCGTAAGGAGAGTCGGTTTCTTCCACTGCTGGATTCCTAGGGGAAGTTTAAGCGAGAGGAGGTTTCAGTTTCTGCGGATTTTTTTTCTTTCTCTCTTTCCTGCAGACCTCGCTTTAAAAAAAAAATAAAAATTCTAGTTGTTGGTTATGCAGGCGGGTAACGGCTACAGAGTATTTCTACAAGTTCTGTGTTCTAGGTTTTTTGTCTTGTTTTCTTTGTTCTTTTAAATCACTTTGAACCAAGATACGGCGTTTCAGTTCGTATCATTTATCGAAAGACGTGGGCTTGCGTGTTTGTATCATATGAGTAAAGACGGGGTTTTAGATTGTATCATATGAGCAAAGAGAGGGGCTTTTAGATGGTATCATGAGCAAAGACAGGGGGTTTTAGATGGTATCATGAGCAAAGACAGGGGTTTTTAGATAGTATCATATGAGCAAAGACAGGGGGTTTTTAGATAGTATCATGAGCAAAGACAAGGGGTTTTAGATAATATCATACAATCAAAGACAGGGGTTTTTAGATAGTATCATATGAGCAAAGACAGGGGTTTTAAATTCATGTCATTTGAGAAAAGATGTGGCGTTTCAGTTCATGCCAAGTGAACACAGAAGTGTCGCCCTAGTTCATGTCACCCAGGAACAAAGATAGACGCTGCAGGCTGTGTCATTGATGAGTGTGGCCTTGGGGGTCGAGTGCAGGGTCAAGTTGTAACATGTAACCACAGGCTTCTGGTGTTTCATCAAGTGTCGCTGGAATACAGAGAAACACATCGACATCTTATCTCTCCTCGTGTGATTTTCTATTTTCTGCAAAGAATTCATGCAAGCTATTCTGTGAAGAATTTCCCGTTTCGTTGTCGCCTGATGCAGTCCCAACCGTAGAGGTCTGATTTCAGGTGACTGATCATTTGCTGAAGTCATTCAGTCTATTGTAACGTCACTTTTAAGTACGCTCCTGGAGTATATGTTCCTGCACACATTTCTGTAGTTTTGGACGTCATGATAAGTTATTTGGGGGCGGGGGAGGGGAGGTTAAGACGCTGTCAGATCTGGCGGTCAGCAACCCATAGCTGATGTGTTATATGTGTCAGGGTTGTTAAACCATAACTGACCGAGAGACCCCCGTCCCACCTCTCCATTGGTGATCCCAGTAACAAACCCAACCTGGCTTCGCCGTAGTCTCCCAAGACGGTGGTGGAGTCTGCTAAAGAAATATACTGCACGCCCGCTCCCCACGCCTGCTTTTTGACCTCCACCCAGTGAATTAAAAAAAATAGCTGTAATGCACTCCCAATCCGACACGAGCTGTGCCTCAACAGTTTCATCAGCTGCAAAGAGCTTCAGCCTGAATTTCCACAAAGACAGCTGAAGAAGAAATGAAACGTCTTACATAACAAACTACAGACACTTTATAACTTCGAACATCAGCAGTAACTCTGTGGCTGTGCGCTGTCCTATTCTAGGCACGAAACAGGAAAGACTGGGGGAGAAAAAATAGATCAGAAAGTTAACGGATCCAACAACGCTATTTTAGAACTGATTCATATGCATAGTGTCTATGAGAGCACACTTGATCATCATAAAGGGGAGATAAAAATTCAGGGATTCGGTGAGGCCAGTCTACGGCTTTTATTATATTTTGACTCCCTGAAGAATGTTATCGTTTCTACGGGAGTCATCGCTGTTTTGCAGTTGGAGGAAGTATGTCACTGCTGTTGAATAATGATTAATTGTGTTTCAGCTAATACGAGAGAGAGAGAGAAGAGAGAGAGTGAGAGAGAGAGAGAGAGCTACGAATAAGAATAACTAAATTGCAGTCTACAGGAATGTAGTGCGAGCAAAAAATTGGTAAGCAATCAGATGTAAAGGAAAATTAACAACAATACCACAATACCCTAGAACAGTGTTTCCCAACTTTTTCTACATCATGCCCCCACCTCAACGCCTCATATATTTTGATCCCCCACCCACCCCCACCCCCACACCCCCCCCCCCCCCGTTTTATTTTACATAGTAGCCAACCAAGTTCTGAAAAAGTACAATGTAAATGAATTCTAATTTCCCCCCCCCCCCCGAAAAAAAAACATTGCCCCAGGTTGGGAAACACTGCCGTAGACTGAGGGGAAAATAAGGATACACTATAAAGTTTACAAATGAACTTTCAGAAGCACCGCCTTTTTTTCACGATGAATACAGAACAAGAAAGACTTCTACACTCCATCCAGCGCGGGCATAGGCAACCTTCCTTTTTTGTTCTTAGGTTCTAGGTTCTAAGTGCCATACCGCGTGGCGTAGGCGATCATTTCTCTCCACAGTTCCCTGTCTTTTGCGTTGATTATGAGATCAGCCGCTGACTTTCTTTGTTCTTAGGGCCCAAAAAAAAAGACTTTTATGATCTTCTGTCTGCCCATGTATCTTTTGATTACGTTGTCAGTTCAGACTATTGTAATTCTCCTTTGTAATATCAATATTGTTACCTTTCCAGCATATTGTTGTTAGCGTTTTTGGTGCATTAATAAGCGCCATGAGAATTTAGAAGGAAGGGTACATAATAGGAAAGAGAAAGAGAGGAAGACCAAGGCGAAGATGGCTGCAAGACATCGGTGATGATCTGTAGATGGATTGATCAGCAGCAGGGCATCTTGGTTACAACCGAGAGGCCTACAGGAGAGCTGGTATGGAGGCAACGTTCCGCAAGGAACATGCACATGATTGACCTTTCCAGCAAATTATACAGTTTTTAAAGTGATCGCCTAAACTTAGCGTAGGCCACAAAAATATTGCCCGGGGTATGATGTGGTCTGCGAGCCAAGGGTTGCCCACATGTGATCTAGAAAAAAGGAAAAAGAGTGAAAGCTCGGAAACGATGAGAACTGGAAAAGTCAAAATTAAGTCTCTCGCAGCAAAAGGTCGGTAGTTCGAATCTGGTAGGAGGACACAGAGAAATGACTGCTTGGTTTCTTCTAGAAGTGGGGAAGGAAGGACTGCCTGATGTGATACTGACCACAGCATCGTGAAGCGTGCCATGAAGGTCAAGGAAAATCTGGAAACTAATGTCTTAACTCTCACAGAATAACACGGCAACAAACCATTATCTTTCAATCAAGAACAAGGTACATTCCCCTAAACGCACATTATGGAACGCCCAGATGTTCATTGTTTGGTAATAACCAATAAACAATCACACACCATCTACTAGAATGCACAGAATTCAAAGATTTACGACAGGAATACCTGCCTGAACAGCCAGACATCGAAAACACATTATATACAGACTCAGTACAAGTAAAGAAGACGAGCTGATCCTGCCATCGCTTCGAGCCGAAGAGCCCAAGCTCAAATGGCTGCTGAACCGGAGAAATGAAATGAAAATACAAAATAACACGGCTGATATCAAATTTAAAGATTGATTTCAAAACAGCCGTGTTATTCTGTGGAGTATTTAATGGCAGACATTGAACTATATGTTATGTTAATTCTCTGCGAGGTTGATGATGAGGTTGAAAGGCTCGCCGAAGACAGGAAAAATTGGCGAACTACCTTGCAGACCATATGTGACGTTTAAAGGCACGGGAGGGATATAGGATATAAGATAAGATATGGTAATTCAGTGGCCAAATAAAATAACACACAAACTAACGTCGCGCTTGCGGTACAAACCACAAAATATCAAGAAAAGCATATTTATAGCCACAAGGTCATCGGAACGTGAGCAAATAAAACATGAGCTATTAACGGAGGAAATATTAGATTCCTCTTTGTCTGGAGCTCAAGAAAAATGCACCATGGATACGGTCGTTGGAGATGTGAGAAACCTCACATGCTTAGACCACATTTGGAGAAGTCTGTGTTGACAGAAGGACTCGCTTATGTTTTGGAGTCGGAGACGCGATTCTTAATTAACAACATTATCTTTGGCCTACCTGGTGTAGCAGACCCTCCTCTTTTGTATTCTCCTCCTCCTCCGACCACCTCTTCTTCACTTTACTCCTCAATATAACCTCATTTCCTACCTCCTATATTTTCCAAGCGATCCCCAAGACGTACAATGTTTCCCTTCTCTCTCAGGGTTAATGTTTTCTGTTTGTTTTCTTTCTCCGCCCTGCCTTTGACAGATTTTGGCACGGGGTGTCTGTTTTACAAACCCCAAGAGCTACACAATTACCCTGCTCCACTCTTACAACCCCTTCCTCCCTTAACCTCCACACATCAGTCTGTCTACGGCATCTGATGGTATTAAATTCTTTCTCCTCTCTGGGGGAAAAAAAAAATTTGCAAGAGTTATTTGGATCCTCCTCACCCCTCCCCTTGGACATACCTACACATCGTTGTCTCCTCCATTTTTATCGTTATTTATGACCCCTGTCGCCATATATCCACATTCTCGTGTGTACTGCGGGGCGTCAAAAGGACCTGGTTTTGTTTTACGGCGCCTTCAGGTTGGTGTCGATTTCAGGAAAATCCTCTGTTGGTTTTTTCTTGACGCCTCCGACAAGAAGGTCTTTTGTTTTGAAAATTTTAAATTCTCTCCTTTCTACACTCGTCTATCCTGGTCTGTCAGTCACAACTTTTCCGATGTCACGCGTTGTTCAGTCTGTTCACATGTGCTCCAGGTAAGTCCTGCTGGTTTCTTTAGCCTTTTATATTTTGTTGTTGTTGTTGCTCATGCCTAATAATGGTATCACGGTCAGGTATTTCATCTGTTGATCTAATGCATTTCTTTTGTATATACGTGTGTGTGTTTTTTTTCTGCTTTTAAAGTTTAAATGTTTGTTTCGTAACAATCATTATATATGTTTTCAATACCATCACTTTCTCTAACCCCCACCCCACCTCCACCCCTTTCCCCCGGGGGTAGTGCGTTTGCGTGTTTCACTAAATGCCATTTCTGTACTGTTGTAACTGGTGAGATAATAATAATCCACCTGGCAAATACGCAATCAATTAAATCAGTCGTTGGTCTCTCCACCTGTCTCTACCGCTATAATTGTTGAATGAGCTATTAACCGGAACGTTTATAGTAAACCAAGAACCATTCCATCCTACTTTGGTGGGGACTTTATGTAAGTTTTATATTCTCTTCAGCCAAACCAAGCCCAGTACAATGATGCGTTTTATAACCCGGCAGTGTGCCGAGCCAAATTTGTGTTCGAGTTGGTCGCAGAATGCATAAAACGCATGGTCATCTTCTGATCTCCCTCTGTTATGGAACTTTTTTCTTAAACAAATCCCCCCAAAAAAAAAATCTTGGGGATCATTTTTGCGTTTATAATGTTCTTACATATGAATTATTGATGACCTGGACAAAGGATTTAGGAGATTGAAAGAAACCTGGCTTTATTTTGCTGTTCTTATTCTTTTATATGCAAAATATGGTGGTTATTTTTTTTTAAAGAGGATATACTTGTATTTCCGTTGTCCATGTTGAACTCATTGCCAGAGCATGTTGTACTGTTTGTTGTATGAAGGATGACAGAAAGGACAGTGGTTTCAACTTTGTTTGAAAGCGACAACTACTTTAGGCAGTGTTTCAGGAAGAAAGATGACTTCGCTAGGGTGGCGCTACGGTTATCAGGGTTCATAGCTGGTCAAGACCCTGCTCCACCTCTCCGTTGATGTTCTTAATCACAGCCTCCGCGTAGGTAACAGGACAGTTCTAGCCTTGGACCTCGTGATGGTGGTAGTAGTGGTTGTGCTGGTGTCAACAGAGACGGTTTTGCTTTTTTTCTTGAACAAAAAAGCAGCCGCACAAACTGACACGTAAATCTTGTGTTCAATCATCCTCACGGCGTCGGCAGGCAAGAACATCCGGAGAACTAAAACAACGGCAACAACAAGAACATCGTGTTCCTAGATCAGGAGAACTAAAACAACGGCAACAACAAGAACATCGTGTTCCTAGATCAGGAGAACTAAAACAACGGCAACAGCAAGAACATCGTGTTCCTAGATCAGGAGAACTAAAACAACGGCAACAACAAGAACATCGTGTTCCTAGATCATGAGAACTAAAACAACGGCAACAGCAAGAACATCGTGTTCCTAGATCAGGAGAACTAAAACAACGGCAACAGCAAGAACATCGTGTTCCTAGATCAGGAGAACTAAAACAACGGCAACAACAAGAACATCGTGTTCCTAGATCCGGAGAACTAAAACAACGGCAACAACAAGAACATCGTGTTCCTAGATCAGGAGAACTAAAACAACGGCAACAACAAGAACATCGTGTTCCTAGATCAGGAGAACTAAAACAACGGCAACAGCAAGAACATCGTGTTCCTAGATCAGGAGAACTAAAACAACGGCAACAACAAGAACATCGTGTTCCTAGATCATGAGAACTAAAACAACGGCAACAGCAAGAACATCGTGTTCCTAGATCAGGAGAACTAAAACAACGGCAACAGCAAGAACATCGTGTTCCTAGATCAGGAGAACTAAAACAACGGCAACAACAAGAACATCGTGTTCCTAGATCAGGAGAACTAAAACAACGGCAACAGCAAGAACATCGTGTTCCTAGATCAGGAGAACTAAAACAACGGCAACAGCAAGAACATCGTGTTCCTAGATCAGGAGAACTAAAACAACGGCAACAGCAAGAACATCGTGTTCCTAGATCAGGAGAACTAAAACAACGGCAACAACAAGAACATCGTGTTCCTAGATCATGAGAACTAAAACAACGGCAACAACAAAGAACATCGTGTTCCTAGATCAGGAGAACTAAAACAACGGCAACAACAAAGAACATCGTGTTCCTAGATCATGAGAACTAAAACAACGGCAACAACAAAGAACATCGTGTTCCTAGATCCGGGTAGTTAAAACAAGAGCAACAGATGAGTTCAGAATATCATGACCGCTGAAGAAGACATCACAGCTACCTACACTAGTTCACAAGGAAAGATTTCTGCTTTATATCAGCGCTGGAGGACTGTAATCCAGCTACGGCTTCCCCGTATCAAGTGGAGCTTACACAGAAGTCCAACACTGCCATAGGTTGGAAAGGAATCTTTCCAGTTTGAAATTTTTAAAAAAAATTAACACTGAAGAAAATCAGAAAATTCATTTTAAAAGTCATCTCGTCTTTCATTACCTTTTATTCCCTCCACTCTTGTCCAAACATTGCATGACCTTCAGAGTCTATAACCACACCCCTACAGTAACGACAAATACATCGAATCTTACTTGTAGTTCAGGGTTACAAAGATCGACATCTGCGATTTTCTCACAGTATTTAAATGAGTTTGGTTAGGGGATGATTTTTTTACCCAGATAAAGAATGTTGTTTCAGTTTTTTGTTTTTTTTTTTTAAGTTAACGCTCCGACTGTTTCTCGTCATGGATTTACTTCCGGTGTGACGAGGTTCGACCTCTGTTTAAACCGGACCAGACAGAAGAACCGGCTACGTGGACTAGCTTGCTGCCCGATGATTTGATAGTAAGCGAGAATTTAAGGAATCCTAGCAGACAATCCTTGATGACATCAGCTCTGGATTCTAGGGGATATGTTTAATAAACGTGGCGGATCCATGAAGCAGCTGTCACTAGGCCCAATCGTAAGGGGTAACATACCTCTTCCTATATCATCGATCAAGCTTAAGTGTCACAACAGCCTGATTTCAGAAAAAGCGCGTTAAAGTAGGATATAGTCTTGGCGGGTTCTGGGGGTTCTTTTTCCAGTCGGATCAGTAATTTTCTGTAGGGGATTGAGAAAGTGATTTAAACAGCAACAGATGAACAGAGAGAGAGAGAGAGAGAAGATATATCGAATGTCCTTTTAATCACAGAAAATCGAGCAACAACAACAGCAACACTCCGTCTCATACAGCCAAAACAGCAATCAAACATAAGAGGTCTGACCTGCACAATCCACCACCCAACAACAAGATGCAGCAACTCTCGAGCAACACACTACCATCTTCAGATTGCGCATGGGTCACTGCCAATTGCGAGAGCTCATGTATCGCCTCGGTCTGCCACATACCCTCCATCTGTCACATACCCTTCATAGTTTATGCCAGACAAGTACCGAGGCACCGGGGCACGTCCTGCAGCTCTGTCTCCCTCTATCAAGAAGCTTGAACTTAGCTCTGGTCACAGGGACCTACGATGGAAGACAAACCATGGGGTGCAAGGCATGACCTCCAAAAGAGTGCACAATTTTTCCGGACAATAAATATAGATATGTGAGACTAGAACCATGGAATGCAGACAAATAATTAATGCCGTTAAATCTAGCGAAACCCAGATGTTTCGTTGGGGTCTTCGGATTAATTATTTAGACATCTAGATCTCTCTGCCCTCCGTCATGCCCAAAACAAAACAAAACAACATACACACTAACACACCAGCAAAATCTATCCGCTTCCTTGCGAGGGTTGGCAACCCTGCGAGGCAATAACATTACGCTCTGCCCCGGCTAATCTCCAGAACTCTCTGTGCCAGCAGTGATTATCCATGGCCTACATAATATCTTCCTGGACAGACGGCATGGCGGACTTGGTAGTCATTGTCGCAGCTGTGTGTGATTGAAGTAACAAAATATTTTTATTTGGCTAGACACTGTTTAGCTTTCCTGGCAGTTCTTATGGGGGAAAACTCGCCTTCCCGAGGACTAGAACTGATTTGCTAGGGAAGCTTTCGTCTGTTCTAGAATCTGTTTTTCATTCACACAAAGCAAGACAACGCACGCGCGCGCGCGCACCCACACACACTAATCCATGTGACGGCTATGATTCTTCCAACAACTTATACGAATGGGATACCGAATGTATTTGTTGATTTGTAATTTGAATTAATTAGTAAGTTTGTGGAAGGAAAACTGGAATAGGTGGTCATCATTTCTGTCTCCTTATAAACAATCCATTGAGTCCAAGAGCTTTTTGTTTCTTTACTTTTTTTTTTTTTGCTTGTGCTTGTACGAACTCCCTGTAACTGCGAGGTGTTATTTGCAGCTGATGCTGTGGAGGTGTTGAAGCACAGCATCTTATCGGCTTGGAAGCGGGTTTTGGCAGCTATTTTTTCAGTCCCTAAAAAGGCAGGGTGTGTACGACTGCCGACCCCTGCCTCGTTAGCCTGGCTAGGCCTGTTACTGGGGGTACCACGGAGAGGTGGGACAGGGTCTTGGTCAGCTATGGTTCTCTAACCCTGATCCTAACCTATCAGCTATAGGTCGCTGATTGCCTCATCCGGACAGGATCTTCACTCCCTTGTTTCTTAAAAAAATTTCTTCTTCTCTCCCTTAGAAACAAACTGCAAACCTGAGACAAAAAAGAAAAATGAGTGGAAAAATATACTTGACCTTTCAGTTTCTTGGACATGGTATGAGAAGACAGAAGTTGGAGCAATAACTGGAAAACTCAAGGGAAAAAGAAGAATAGTAAGGCCAAGAGAAAAATATCTCAGTGGACTGACCAAGTGACACTGGAAAAGAAAAGCATCTGAAGTAATTGAAAACACCAAGGACCGTGCAAGATGGAAAAACATGATGGCCAACGCTGTCCTGCATGGCACATAATAATAATAATCTAGTTCCAGGGCTTACAGTATCAGGTCTTTAGCCTAACCATCGGATAATGAACAGAAACGTTGCAAAGAATATCTGATGTGTTCCAGAAGCGTTAGCGCATGGCTATTGTCTTAAACAGCGCAACAACGGGTCTTGATCGATAGTGTAGGAGGATGTATTACTAGCACCTCTGAATATTACACTGTAACAGTACACTGTAATAGTACACTGTGAACTCTATTTCAAGGTTTATAGCTGCAGGAGTTGGTTCCGTGATTCAAGGTAAGAGTTTGTACAAACTGTACGAGTTCGTATAGTGATTCAAGGTTTATAGCTGTAAGAATTTGCATAGTGGTTCAAGGTTTACATCTGCAAGAGTTCGTATAGTGATTCAGGGTTTATAACCACAAGATTTTGTATAGTGATTCAAGGTTTATAACTACAAGAATTTGTATAGTGATTCAAGGTTTATACCTGCAAGAATTTGTATAGTGATTCAAGGTGTAACTGCAAGAGTTGGTATAAATCATGAAAAAAATGGAAGCAGTCACAAGTTGAATGCCAACTTTTAGAGTTCACCTTCTGAAAGGGGATCTGCATTACAAAAGTTGATACCTGGGCCATCGTGTTCATAAGTATCTGCCTTGGAGACGCGTACTTCACCCACTCGGAATACTTTCTTTTCAGCGGTGGAGTTTTGACGACTGATGTCATGAACTTTGGGATCTTGTCCGACCCTAGCATTATCTTGGGCTGTCGCTGCGCGGGACCAGGTGACACTTTTTATGCCGGCGACCCCGGAGTATCATTGTCACACTGAGTGATAAGTCATCAAGCCGGGCAAGGTTTACAGCCCAGTATTCAGGAGCGTTTCAGGGCCGTTAAATCTTATTGACCCTGTTGAGCCCCCAGCGACATTGGAATTATTTTTTTTACCTCACCTATTCTCCTCCTCTTTTTTTGGAATGCCCGTTTCAGATCCTTTTGTGTTGGGATTCCTGTGAAAAACACATCTTTAGTAGCAGAGAACTATCAAGATCGATGCAGTGTAGTTTGTTCTGAAAAGTTAAGCGAGGTCCCCTATACCTTATCTGGATATACAACTCTTGAAGTACGAAAGCAGGAAACAGGAAACTCTTTGGACAAGTGGAAATCTGGGCTGAAGTAGTGAAATTTTGACTTCATATATTCTGGCCGACCCTTTCCTTCAGTGTTTCATGATCTGTTTAACTGGTGTCCTTCCATAGCTACACATTAATGCTTGAATCTATACATGATTTTCCTGTTTACGTTAGCTTAATCCTGAAATCCGTCCCTGCCTCGTGCAATATCGCCACAAGCTTGCGAGTTAGCACGGTTATTTCAGTGGTAAGTCGGGTGGTTACCTCACAGAGCATCGCACAAGTTTTCTAGTCAACGCTGCTATGTCAGCCTCTTCCACCGCCGTCCCCCACAGTTTGTCGTGAAGGGTTGGAACTTTGAAAAGAGACGATCTGGGACCTGGGACTTTAAGAACCCTGGTTCTAATGACAGGCTTGGTCTACCTGCGTCTATCAATTAAAAGCCTATTTCATCCCTAACATGTTAGTCATCATCATCACCATCATCATCATCATCATCGTTGTCACCACCATCATCATCATCATTAGAGGCGATACTAGTCGTGGCCGATAAGACTACTTCATTTATACAGCCCGTGGCTTCTCTAATAATATATATTGATATTTCTCTTGCACAAATTACTACTACATATACCATAATTTTAACTTTCATCTCTGAGCTTCTAATGAAATAAGATTATGCATACTTTTGTGTGTGTGAATCAAGTACATAAAATTAATACCCGAATACAGTTCCCATTAGACAATTGTCATATGCCAGTGGCAGTAAAACAAAGATAAAGATGGACCAATCGAATCTGGTGTCTTCAAAGTCTGTGGTATCCCCTAAAAGTCTTTGGTATCTGGCGTAATATCTCCTAACCCTTGGACTTAACGCGATGAATCATTTAAGATAAGCGACCTTTTCTTGGCATATCTCTTCTACCCAGCACTTGAAATCTGGCCCAGGAAAGGAAACGGAGATAGGTGGCTTATGTTGTATAATCAGAAAAAGCTTTTCTTTCTAAAGGAATAAAAAAAAAAGACGGTTTATGTTGAATGGACGTGGAGATTACGACATAGAAAATAGGGTCAAGTTTTGTATGGTAGTACTGGTAATACGAACCAAACTTCTAGAGAGATGTAGGTCTGATGAACGTAGAAAAGAGTGTACCAAACCAACTTTATAGGTGAAATGTTGTTACTCTATCTTCTTGAAATTGCAAACATGACGCTCTTTGCATCCGTTGCCGTAAAGATGTTGAGGCACAGCATTCTGTCGAATGGGGAGTGAGTTACGGTAGCTATTTTTCAGACATTGGATCGAGCTAAAAAAAAAAAGCAAGTAGAGAAGATGCAGTGCTTCTTTAGAAGACTCCACCTCCGTGTGGATTATAGTCGAATTGGTATCCCTACTCCGTCATCCAGGTTGAGATTTGTAACCAGGGGTACCAACGGAGAGGTGAGACAAGATCTTGGGTCTGCTATAGTTCGCCAGACCTAGCGCAAGGAATCAACTATGGATCGCTGAGCGCTATATCGGACAGTGTGAGAAAGAAAGAAGAAAATAATAAGAGCTAGTCGGCTAATCGAACTCCCAGTACCAGCTAGAGGATCTGCTGCTTAGCCATGTGAATGTACACAGACCAAGGAACTGAACCACGCTCATTTATGTATCTATATGCGAGGACACGTAACATCCACTGTAGACTGCGGCTGCATTATAGACAGACCATAAACAGCGCGACGGCGGAGTCAGCTGGGATAGAACCCACCTTCCTTCGACCCAAGAAACCGTATCGCTGTCGATTCCAAACACCGAATTCCTTATGTAATTCAAATGTATTTTTATTACTTCAAAAAATTAGTTATTACTAGAATTCACTTACACAAAATGCATGAATTGCTAAAAGGAATTCGTTGAACTGTCGCACTTTAGAAACATTCCACTCCGGTTGTATTCAGGGAAGGACGAACGTTGTGGCTTGTGGTTGCGAAAACTGCCGATAAGATTTCATGATCTTGTGCTACAAGCGGGCCATTGAAACACGGAAAACCAGGGCCCTTGTCGTTATGCACATCTGCTGGGCTTGGCCTTAAGATTTCTCAACAACCAAATCTTATCGTTGCAAAGAGACCTTTAAGACCCACTCGGGATGATACTTTGTCCTTTTTAGAGACATCCTCGATGCAAGCTGTGAATGAGTCACTGCCTTCTTGTGCGCAGGCATTTTGCAAATCACGTAACAGCATTTTCAAGTTAACCTTGATGAATATTTTATTTCCCTCTGCACCTTGTTCCAAATAATGATTTTTCGACATTTAGTTTCCAACACCTAATTTTTCGACTTTTAATCTCCCATTAACGATTTTTCGACTTTTCATTTTCAACATCGATTTTTCGACCTTTAACTCCCATCAACGATTATGTGACCTTTTCTAACATTAAAATATTTAAAATCAATCCACATCAGTTTGAATCCATGACAAAACTTATGAGACTAGAACCTGGAGAAAATTTAGGAGCTTCACTGCAGTGACAATGCTCCAGTTATAGTTTCTTATCGCCATGGTCCCCAAGGTGATGGAGTCTGGTAAAGAAGCATTGCACACACCCCTTGCTTTTTTTAGCTGTACTGCGGGACTGAAAAAATAGCTGTCATGACCCACTCCCACGCCAATACGGTGCTCTGTCTCAACACCTTCACAGCACCGGCTGCAAAGAACACCAGTTCGCAGTTACAGGGAGATCAAAGAAAGAAAGTAAGAAACAATTGCAAAGAAGAGAAAAAGTTGAGTATATGGCAGGCCTTCAAATTTAGCAGTGATCCTTCACTGACCAAAAAAAAAAAAAAATAGTTAAGTGTATGGCAGGCCTTCATATTTAGCAGTGATCCTTCACTGGCTAAAAAAAAAAAGTGTATGCCAGGCCTTCATATTTAGCAGTGATCCTTCACTGGCTAAAAAAAAGTTAAGTGTTTGACAGGCCTTCATATTTAGCAGTGATCCTTCAGTAGCAAAGACGATAAAGTTGAGTGTATGCAGGTTGTGTCTGTACTTAACGACAGAAAGTGTGTTTAAACTATAATCAGATCTGCAATTATATCAGACAGGATTCCACAGCGTTATCCAACACTTGAAACAAAATGAGCTAGCTCCATTGAAATTATAGCCACGCAGAGATTAGCGTTCTGAACAATTTCAAATCCTTCTTGTGTAATTAACTTCCCTTCTTTTCGATTTTTTTTTTTAAATCTGGAAGTTAATCTTTTATACTTTTTTTTTCTTTCTTTTTCTTCTGGTTTCGTTTCTGTTATCACTGAAGCTAATCTTCTTTCCTTCCAGAAGTTCATTCGCGGCTTCTTTATATGTAATGAGGATTTTGAAATTTTAGTTAACAATTATCGCAGCCATGATATTGCGAAATCGCACAGAAATGAACGGCAATAAATAACACATTCGCCAGGCATAAAGAGGAGACAATCCTTTCAGAGTGAACTCCATAGTGCTGCAAGTATATTACATCAGTAATGAGGTATTCTCAACACGTGGATCAATCCTTTTCCTTATCTACTGCGAAGCTGTGTACCTCAGATAGGAGGAGGATGATTTGTAGAAAAATATATGCCCTAGAGGAGTGAGGTGTTAGTGCCTTCGTATCTCTGGGCTGCAGCAGCGTCTGAGGCAGGGATGCCAGCCCCTGTCCTCCCTGCTGCTGTTCTCCAGAGATGCCAGCCCCTGTCCACCCTGCTGCTGTTCTCCAGAGATGCCAGCGCTTGTTCTCGCTGCTGCTGTTCTCCAGAGATGCCAGCCCCTGTCCTCCCTGCTGCTGTTCTCCAGAGATGCCAGCGCTTGTTCTCGCTGCTGCTGTTCTCCAGAGATGCCAGCCCCTGTCCTCCCTGCTGCTGTTCTCCAGAGATGCCAGCGCTTGTTCTCGCTGCTGCTGTTCTCCAGAGATGCCAGCCCCTGTCCTCCCTGCTGCTGTTCTCCAGAGATGCCAGCGCTTGTTCTCGCTGCTGCTGTTCTCCAGAGATGCCAGCGCTTGTTCTCGCTGCTGCTGTTCTACATGGATGCCAGCGCCTGTCCTCACTGCTGCTGTTCTCCAGAGATGCCAGCGTCTGTCCTCACTGCTGCTGTTCTCCTAGGAAAACTCCAGGTACCCGTTTGTAAAGGATGAGCTGACCTCGGTGCCTATCAGTCGACCCATAGACCTTGTGATCGGCAGGCGAGTGCGCTGACCTCTACAGCCACACGGGGATGGGGTAAGAAAAACTGGGTTCTGTTATCAGCAGATTCAGAAACCCCATTATGTGCAAACTGGGCTTTCCTTCGCCTGCAATGAAATTGCAGAATTACCAAAACAACAAACTCTCATCGCAGTTTCTGGGTTTTTGTTTTTTTTGTTTGTCAGAGCCTTCATTTCGTATTGTTAAGCTATATATGGTGTGGGATCGCCTAAAGAATGGCATTTACGGGGTCGTCTGAGATTACTGTGGCCTTCCAGACTTGTGTAGACGATCGCTTGATGTTTGATAGTTGAGAAAATATACATATGCCTAGCCGAAATGATGGGGTGGAGTTCTTATCCAATGAGTATAGAAACTTTAGTGACTATTAGGATGCTTAAAGAAAGAAAGAAAAGTGCACAATGGAAGTTTATTAAGCAGCTATAGATAGAGAAGAGAAAGAAGTCCATGTTATAACTGATCTCACCATTTATCTAAATAGGTTTATTATTTGCTTATTTGTTTTGTATGATTACGTCTACGCTCGCCTCTTTTTTGGGACCATTATGTATATATATACTCACGGATATGCATTGCAGTGCATTAATTTATATAGATCGTCGAGGGCATGCGTGTCGGATTGTGACAAGAAGGGCGGTCATGCAGCTAATCTCAGTGTTGACGCCTTCATTTATGCGTGCTGATATAATTAGCTTCCAGTGAATGTCATGGAAATATGCTCCAAATCGAGTTCTCCGCTCTCCCCTCCCATACAGAAATCGCGACCAGCCGTGTGGATTAGCTGGAATCAAAGACCGGCCATAGAAACAGCCGATCCTCGTCCATCAAAAGAGATTAGGAGCAGACCGTGATGTACATTAATATGTAGCTCGCGTCGCTTCATAACTCGGCTATTTGCTCGAAGAGCTATCCTCTGTTGCTGAAGACACACGCTTTGTCTGAAGCCGTTTATAATTCTACAATCTTAAATCACGAACAAACATGCCTCCCCCTGCCGTAGTTTGCAGGAAAAGAGCTTGCATAACCGCAAGACTGTAACGGCAAAAGATGTATGGTCGTCGCTCTCAGAATATTCTGTCCTGAACCGTGAAAACCCCAGAGGGAGGGCACGTATGCCCCGTTATTCTGGAGCTTGCAGCTCTCCACGTAGACGTGCTGTAGATGGATTTGCCGGAGACTGCAGAGACGGAATATCGTTATTTTTTTCACAATCAACTCACGCATGATTAGAGTTGATTCACTTTGCGATACGCCTGGCAGAGCGCTGTGGAAAGAATATGACATGTACGGCTGGTTTGGTCTCGAGTGGCATTCCCTTATTTAAAAAAAGAGAAAAAAAAGAAAGAGGGGGGGGGGGAACGGAAGAAAAATGAGGAAACAAAGCTTATTAGTGTCGGATTTTTTTGTTTGTTTGTGGGTACAGTTATCACGGGGCGGTGCCACAAGTGATTATTGTTTCCATTATATAGACGGAGTCGTCGCTTACAAGTGCATAAATCTCAGAGATAATGGCAACTTGTGAGACTTTTCTTTATGCTGGTGTTTATTATATGAGATGTCTTCTTTCATATTGTAGTTCCAATCCTTACGTTTTGTTTTAATGTGGTTGTGCAGCTGTTGTTGGAGTCTCCATCTACCCGCGGTTCTAAAAGTCCAGGTCGTGAGAGATTTTGAAAACTGAAAACATCGAGTCGGATGCTGAGTGGGTTAGAGTAGACCCAGTAATGTTTGCAAGCTCCGATAAGTGGAAGCGGAAGAAGCAGATTTCTCTACTCAGTCACATTATTCAGAGTCATGGAGCTCAACTATGTGGGATATATATATATATATAAGCTGTGGTCCGCTAGTTGTCCTAGCTACGCCTGGCATTCCAGCACAGTGAGTTACGCCCATCCCGCGATCCATGAACCACTGTAACATAGTCCGGGTTCTTCAGATAAGACGGGAAAAGGTAGAGTGTTGTTAGTATGGAGTATGGGAAGTTTAAATTACCTGGTATTACCTCATGGGTCAGCTTTATGTTTGGCCAGTCTCTGACTAGACACGGTAGAGCCCCGAGTAGGGGAAAGGTGACCAGTCACAACGGCGTGGGTCCTCTTTACACCGGGAGCCGAAGCTGGTCGTAAACGAGACTCGAGAATTTCAACAGGGAACCTCTCTCAGCCATCTTGGCGGCATAGTTATCGTTATGCTAAGCTCAGTTCATTGTGTTATTGCTTTCATTTACATCATTATATACAACTAACGAATCAGCCTACAAGCTGTTACCTTTAAAAAAAAAATGTATTCGGGCTCTTGTCGGGCCAAGTTTAAAGTAAACTTTTTATGAATTACGAGCTAATCAACATGGTCTTAGTAGTTATCTTTGTTTTCACAAAGTGAGTGACTTGACAGAAGAGCGACTAGCCATATTCATAAAAAAAAAGTTAAGTGAATCAAACTTGAACGATGAATTAAATTATATACAAAAATAGAACTTATGACTAACTCCACTGTAGATATGTATTATAAATTAGACAAAGGATAGAAGGCAAGGAGGAAGGGAAAAAAAGATCAAGAGGTAGGCAGAGATGTAGATGGAAAGATAATAACGTGTGAGAATGGAGAGGACACAGCCTGGTTGAATGTACTATCAAGGCGAGGGAGCGAGAAAACTGGAGATTCATTACTGCCAGTGTTCATTCTGAAAAAAGACACTTGATGATGATGATGATGGTGATAATGATGAATGGTTATGTTATAAATTCTCATCCTTATTATCGTTACATCACACATGGCTGCTGGAGCATTTCTTTTGATCCATATATCAGTTTGATATTAAGCAGCACCTTTTAAATAAAAGCAATGTGTATGTAGACATAGCCAGGGAAAAGCGATCATTGAATGTGAAATGTGTGGTTCTTGAACATAAAAAGACTTATGACTCACTGACCTAGACTAAAAGATGAGCTGTATGTGCTTTGTCACATTTCTTTTCTTGTATCCCAGTGATACGGTGTGTCTGTATTCCCTTTTCCTTGGAAGGCTTTGATTTCTAGTGATCAAAACAGTTGCTTCATCCCACCGTTGTGTTTGGCTGGTCGAACGCGCCTGAAAGCGACTATTATGCTTGTGTACATCAATAATAATGTTAAAACTTGCAGGCAGATAATTATTTCACCGCATTTGTGACATCTTGAGCCTTTTGATTTGATCGTGTCTCAACCGAAAGCTTATCCATGGATCGCTTGAGCAAAGCACGCCGTTCCGGGCAGATGATGATCATCACTATTCACGGTTGTACGTAGTTGTCGCCGTTGGTTGATTTCCTGATAGCGACTGCGCGTATAACAACGCTTTTTTTCACGCTCTCTGTGTTGTATAAAGCACTACTCTATGTACGACAATGCTCTTTTATGCTTCTGCGTTGTATAAACTACAACTGATATCACAAAGTTCTGTTCCATAGATCACAGATGCTTTTGTTGTTGTTTTTTTTTTTCTCTCATTGTGTGACGTTTTTCAGAAGACACTTTCATGACCCTCTAAGGCTTGTACCTTTACTCGTACAGGAACAAATTTACACAGTAAATACCCCTTACACAATAACTGTAATGATTCTATTCATGTAGATAAACTTGTATGAAGATATGACTTCCTTGTAATGGTGAGAAATGGCCACGACTCTGAACGTTTTTGGCAATCTGGGACACATACCTGACATGCTGGCGCCAGGGTTGATGAAAAATAGCTAACCCAGACCTTGTCCCACCTTCTTCGTTTGTGCCCCCATGTAACAGGCCTAACCTCGCTAATATGGGCAGGGATCGCTATAGTCCCCATGGAGTATCGCACCACCCCCCCCCCCCTTGCGGTTTAGCTGCCCTCAGAGACCGAAACAATAGCTGCCATAACCCGCTCCCACCCCGACACGATGTTGGGCCTCAATATCTTCACAGCATCGGCTGCATATAACACCAGCTCACAGTTCCAGGGAGATAGAAAGCA
Organism: Achatina immaculata; assembly: GCA_009760885.1. Classification (NCBI taxonomy): domain Eukaryota; kingdom Metazoa; phylum Mollusca; class Gastropoda; order Stylommatophora; family Achatinidae; genus Lissachatina; species Lissachatina immaculata. The sequence goes on along the minus strand of CM019702.1, from coordinate 80,015,876 downwards.
AGACAAAGAGAAGGCAAAGCAAACCAAGTATCTGTGAGAATGTGATCTTCATCTGTCTCCTTACAACTGCGGGCTAGTATTCTTTTCTGCCGATATGCTGAAGATGTTGACGCATAGCATCGTCGGCCTGAAGCAGTCTTTGAATGAGCTAAATTAGCAGAGTGGGTTCAAACCCCAATGCCATGGTGGGGGACTATGGCGATCCCTGCCCCGTTAGCCACGCCGGACCTGTTACTGGGAGAAATTGGACAGGGTCTTGGTTGGGACAGAGTCTTGGTTGGGGCAGTGTCTTGGTGGGGATATAGTCTTAAGTTGGGACAGGGTCTTGGTTGGTTATGGTTCGCTAAAGAGAATTTTGTCTTAGCCAGAGTGCGAATGCTATGTATAATAATTGCACATCGTATGTATTTAGTGCATTTATGTATTGTGGAATGTGTGAATTAGAGGACGAGTATACAAGTTTTGTTGTTTTAAATTTCACACATGCTCGTTATATATTTAGTGTACTTGTACTAAACGGAACGATCACGAAGGCCGAGATCTAAAAAAATGAAGGGCAGAATGCCAGATAGGCATGTGTGCCCAATTATTCACCCTTTGAAAAAAAAATTTCGTTATAATTCACCTCAGCGGTTCTAAAACTATTAACACGCCGTGGTTAAGTTTTCAAACCAAAACCTTGATATTACTGAGCACAATATTCTGTTTCTTCGTGTTTTTGTCGTTAGTGTCTCATTAATACATTAACAGGTCGGGGGGGGGGGGAGACATCAAGACTGGCTTTCCACAACTCGAACCTTGATTTTTGTATACGATATTCCAGTCATTTTGTCTATATTTTACACATCGTTTGAAATATAAACAGTATACAGAATGATCACCTACTTTCCCAAATATCCTTCCATCCGGGCCGCATTTCTTTATCCCGTTATTTCCCCCCCTCTCCCCCTCCCCCCCCCTTTCCTTACTCCTCCTCCTCCTCCTCTTCTTCTTCCTCCTCAGGGACACAGGAGGTAGGCGCAGAAAGAAGGGGAAAGACTACGCGGAAGAATTATTATTTATGAACGCAACTGCTGCAGTCGGAGAAACCGATCTGGTGCCGCTTACTTCCCCTTAAAACTCTATGTGTCCAGGGATTTCATTGGGAGATTCGGCATTCATAGAGAGCTGCCAGAATCGCTTTAAATCGATCAGGAGTTGGGGAGTCCCTGGGCGACAGACGCCGCGTTCTTCATGGTGTGGCACTCTTCGGCACTCCAAACAATATGGCCGACTGGCAAGAATATAGCTCATTGGTCGCTGGTTATTCGGAGCTGGCAGAGAAATGGAAAATGAAAAGAGGAATTAACGCGGAGATAAGAAGGCAGATATGATTGGGACTTGGAGGAAAGGGGGGAGAAACAAGATGTAACGTTTAAAAAGTGACTGAGATACAAGTATTTCACAGCGAAACGTAGGAGCCTGTAATGGCGTCTGTTTTCTTTTCTCACATAATTCTCGTGTCTCGGTGATATTTTGTTTTGTTTTTTTTCCTTAGTTCTCATATAATCTCGTATAATGTGATTTATTATGTCGTTCATATAATCCTGTTTCCTTATAACTTTCGTATAATCTCATTTTTTATATCCTTGGCATAATCTCGTTTCTTAAACGTTTCGGATAATCTCGTGTAATCACGTAAATTTTCACACAACTTGTGATCTCTGGAACAGTGAACTCCTATCCCTTCTCAGCTGACGCGGGGATGATGCCGAATCTCAAACATCGAGTCTGGGCTGGCGGGTTGGTTACACTGGCTTGCTACAAGAACTGCTGTGGACTTCAGAAACAAAGCTTCTTAGCAGAGTCCACCACCTTTGTCATCACACTTTTCTCTATCCCCGTGGCCAGGCAGTAGGAGCACTGTTAACACTGTACCGAAAGCAACCACGAGGAGGTGGAATAGTCGCTCGCCACCCCAGTTAATAAGCGCCATCAGTCTAGTATAGGCACCAATGTTTTCGGATTTACTTCCTGAAAAATGTCGCAGTCTTTCACCCCAAAGTCCACAGATTTCCAGCGCCATAGTTATCTTATACCTGAACTTTATTTGTATTTTATAATAATTATTAATTAGTATGTCACGGATTTGGAAGATGCTTTTAATTCGAAATCCAGCCGAACAACTCTCATGACACATGAACAACTGTCTGTAATCTAACATCACGGAAGACATACTTTATTCGGACATCACGTGGTTTCCATATTTAGCAGTTACGGCCGTTTAAAATTACGAACTCCCAAATGTGGAACAAAACCACATGAGTGCAGTTATTTTTATTTTAATGGTTTTTTTTTTTGGTTGGGGGTGGGGAGAGAGGTAGGAACTGCTTTACTTAAACGGTTCATGAGAGAAGTTAATCCACTAGATGGCCGTCCAATTTTCTTATATCTCAAGAATATCCCCATATACAAAGTAAATCACCGAGTCCTAAGAAAAAGCTCTTCTCTTCTCTCCCCCCCCCCCCCCCCCCTCAACTCAACGCTGGAAGGCAAATTAGAAAGAAGACAACACGAGACAAGACAGCATGGAATTAATGTCGATGCCGGTCTGCTTCACCCGCGGTTCCCCCCCCCCCCTTTTTATGTCAAGAAACGTTAATAAACATTTGCTTGGGCACGTAACTTTCTTTTTTTAAGTTCTCTTAACTTTCTGTTTAAGCTCTCCTAACTTTCAACTCTCTACACACTTGATTCTTGAATCTACATTGCTTGATTGTCGTTCAAAATTTTACGACTTGTCGCAACGGATGCAAACATCATCAGCTCTACTGTTCCCGGAAATATTGAAATTAGCTCCTTAATAACAAAGGTAGAAAAACAGAAGTCAGACATGGCGGGAGAGGAAAAAAAAGACAAGAAATTATACACTAAACTTGTTTACAATGTTTTTATAAAGAATGTCTCGCAAGAATCCAGAAGCATTTCGTTGTGAATTATAAGAAATGGTGTAGAAAAATGGAAGATGAATTGTACAGGACGTGTGTTCGAGAATCTAGACAACAGACAGGGACAGAAGAAAAAACAAATTGATGGAGTGATTGAGTACTGAATCGCTGTTTAGCAGATGAAAGAATTCCAAACACAAATGAGCTAGATCAGGTTGTTTTTTTTTTCCAGCCAGTCCGTCCCTAATGTTGTTTTGTTTTCGTTCTTTTTTGTTGTTGTTGTTGTTTTGTTTTGTTTTTGTTGAAAAATTATTATTATTGTTATTATTTTAGTTTGAAGGAAACAAGTAATGTTACAGAAAAGTCTTAAGCAGAGAAGTTATGTTACAGAAAAGTCTTAAGCAGAGAAGTTATGTTGCAGAAAAGTGTGAAGCAGAGAAGTAATGTTACAGAGAAGTCTTAAGCAGAGAAGTAATGTTACAGAAAAGTCTTAAGCAGAGAAGTAATGTTATAGAAAAGTGTGAAGCAGAGAAGTAATGTCACAGAAAAGTGTGAAGCAGAGAAGTAATGTTACAGAAAAGTCTTAAGCAGAGAAGTAATGTTACAGAAAAGTCTCGAACAGAGAAGTAATGTTATAGAAAGGTATAAAGCAAAGTTATGTTACAGAAAGGTCTCAAGCGGACAAGTTATGTTACAGAAAGTCACATCTCTTAAGTACAGCGACCAAAAATAAAAGAATCTGGCCATGAACACCTATAAACGAAACCTCACTTCTGCCTGGCTAATATTTAACTACTTTTTAAGTTCAAAACCTGCTTCACGAGTCCATTGCCCATTTGTAGCCCCGCTTCGACGGCTGCATTAAAAAAAAAAAAACGTCTCCACTGCTTCAGCTGCAAAAGAGGTCATGTAGTATCTTGCTAGGAAATCACCAAGCAACCAGCCATCTCCATGATTCGGTTTTGCTATTTTATTTTATTATTTTTTTTTATTTTTATGCGATTCTGTACATTTCAGACCCCTCCTGCTGTAATATCGAACTTCCAGCCTGTCTCTTGTTCTAGCCCTGGTAGTACCAGGAAAATCGTCAGATAAACATCGAGCGTACAATTCCCTCTCCCCCACCCCCACCCCCAAATACAGTACACGAAATCATTGTAAAAGGCGGAGTAGGGTAGGCAATCGATTCCCAGGCTTGAAATTCGAACCTGGTACCTGATGCAATTTCTAAATGGTAGAAACAGCATGTGGACTGTGCGACAAGGCTGCCCTTTTGTCGTCGCCGACCGATTTGGAAGGCGCGGCCAAGTCTAGGGTGAGCGGTATTGATTCGAAAGTTTTGTAAGAGGCGACAAAAGCCATTCTACTCCGTGCAGACCGTATCTCTTCAATCTGAATCACGATTCCCTTCCCCCCCCCCCCTCTCTCTCTCTCTCTATCTCTCTCTCTCTCAACCCAGTATTAATATTTTCTTTTCTGCCTCTAGCGGGAAGAAGAGGAGGAGGAGGAGTAGGAGGAGGGGGGGGGGGGAACCACTTCCTCCGTTCCGCTGCAAAGTCACTCAAGTGAGACGGAAGCGTAATGGCGCGGAAAATGTTAAGCTAACTAGCAGCTGAGAACAATGGCCGGGTTCCTAGAACGGTAGGTTGTATTTTGAGCAAGAGCTGCTGAAGTTAAGGCCCCTTGTTCTAACTTTCTATTCAGCGACAAGTGTTGTTAGTTTTGTTAGTTTTTCTATCTTTCTTCCCCCCCCCCCCCCCTCCCCCCGGGATTGGAAATTTCTCACAACAGGCGCCATATTGTGGCATCTGCGCCGCCGGCTGTCTTTCAGCGCAACCCCCCTCCCCCCTCCCAAACCCTCCCCTCCCCTTCTTCTTTCCGTTAATAAAGAACAACTTTTTTTTGTGGTGTTGTTCAAGCCGCAGTCATTTCGCCACTCTCAGACTTTCAGAAGGTAAAACTGATAGAACTTATTGTGACGTGTCTGTCACACAACAGACAAATGTGATCCTGTGACAAGGCAGGTCCCGCGCCGTGTTTTTGTTTGTCTTTGTGTAAATTTTTACTTTCCTTCTTGTCGTTGATTTGATTTGACATTTCATTTCTTTATTTAGTTGGGCTTGGGGGGGGGGGGTATCCCCTACACCGAAACTCGAAGCCATTGCTACGAAGTGACCTGTCCTGGTGCTGCCAGTGTCACAACTTCAGGTCACAGGCTACTGAAGACCCAGCCTGGCTCCGTGGCCATTTAGTGTCCCCCCCCCCCCCCAACCAAAACACTGAAATAAGGGAAGAGCAGTCTCTTCCTTATGGACACATTAAACGTCACAATAATTTAGAGAAGACCGTATTGGAAGGATACATAATGGGAAAAAAAGAGAGAAAGACCAAAACGAAGATGGCTGCAAGACATCGTTGACGATCTGCAAATGGATGCAGCAGCGGCAGGCCATCTTGCTCACAACAGAGAGGCCTACAGGAGTTCTGTTTGGAAGGCAAAGTTCCGCAAGGGACATGCAAATGAATGAATGAACGAAAATCTATTTTAATAGCCTGGGGCCCAAGTGACACAGTCACTCCCCCTCCATCTTTCTTTTAAGGTACACTGAGAACATCGTTCTGCCAGTCTGTAAAAGACCAACGACAGCAAAGAAAGCAGACAAGTCAACAAAGTCACACCCATTTATGGCAGAAACTTTGGCAAGCCTGCCAGACGTCCGCGTCTTTATACATAAAACTGGGTACCTTTGTGTCTTCATTTCAGAAATATCTAGATTCTTTTCGCCGTTTTTTTTTTCAGTCACATGATTGTATACATCATTTACCTAACCAGGTATATCTCAGCGTTCATGTTGTGAGATTGTTAATAAAATAAAGAAGCCGAGAGAAATATCACGGACAATCTCCACCAACTAGAGCTTTTGGTGACCCAGCCAAAGAATTGCTTGGCGAGTATGGAGAAAAAAAAATCCCCGGATTTTTTTTTTTTTTCATTTGTCAGGTCTTGTGCAATGAAGTGTGTCGGCTCTTGCAGAAAATTGATCTACTTACAACGATTGCTCCCCTAGATAAGACGTTTGAAGGAGTTTCATTGTCCCGAACTACAAGCCAGAGCCAGCCATTATGCTGTAATCATAGCCTTCTATTCTTGAACATAGCCTTCAATTCTTGAACATAGCCTTCAATTCTTGAACATAGCCTTCTATTCTTGAACAATCTTTCGGGTGCTTTTATTCTGGAGTGCGGTTGTCAAGGTACATGTTCTTGCGCGTACTTGGCGATGTGAATGAGACTAAGCGAGCGTAGCAGGGCCTCTGTTCATTACGTGCATCGATGTAAAGCATCAGTGTTGGACCACACCACGGCATATTTGCCAGCGCGACACACTGCACATGCAGTCATTTTTCCTCTCTCTCTCTCTCTTTCTCCGAAGCTGAAGTGAATAAAGCTAACAAAGGAAATGCATTTATTTAGCAGAGCGAAAGCCTGCCCCAATAGGCACCACGCTCATTGAGTGCTGTTTAAGAAAATACTGTAAGCTGAACACACACCTTAGTTACTGAAGCGATGAAAAAGTTGATTGTCACTTAGGACATAACAGCTGTTGAATTAATTGATTGGTGTATGGGAGTCGAGTAGTCAGCATTACCTACGTACATAGAAAATGAATTCTTATTAAGAGAGACAGGAAGAGAACAGAAGGAAAATTGCTACAGAAACAAAGGAAAAGTGAACGTTAGATTTGGGTACTGTATGGGACAGAAAGAAGACACTAAAAGCGACAATAAAGAAAATGCATGCATAGCAATAAATAATGCACTGCTTCGTATACTAATTATAATTATACGTTTTGTTGAACATACCCAGTACTGCTTTTTATCTATCCTTGTGTACAACCAGTACTACTTTATATATTTTTTCTTGTGTATGCACAGTACTGCATTATCTGTTCTTGTGTATGTTCGTTACTACTATATCTGTTCTTGTCTATACCTAAACTACTTTTATCTATTCTTGTGCGTACCAGCACTACTTTATCTATTCTTGTCTATATCCATACTACTTTATCTATTCTTGTGTATACTCAGCGCTACACTATCATTGCTAACTATCCTTGGTACCACTCTATCTATTTACATTATTTATTATTACGTATATCCAGTACTACTTTACTGTTTTAGAAATGAGAAGAATTGTAAAATAAAATAAAATGTCTTCAGAAATCTAGGTAGATGAATCTAGGAAAATAAATGTTTAGCGGAGATGACAAAATATCTTGTTAACAAAATTCAGCCTACGTGTAGACGTAATGATTGCTCTTACAAGTGCTTACGTTGCAATCATTAGTTTGCAGAATAATGGGAACAATAACTGACTAACTGAGAGTTAAGAGAGAGAGAGAGAGCAAGAGAGAGAGAGGAGGGGAGGGTGTGTGAGAGACTGAAAGGTTGATTGAACTTTATATATGGACATAGTGAAGATTTGGGCACCAAGACCCGTTTGACAACCTGCTCCTTGTCTCTCCTCATTCACACTTCCCAATCATTCAGCTTAATTCAAGCATATGAGAGAGAGGGGGAGGGAGGAGAGGGGGGATAGAGAAGAAGAGAGACTTGCTATCATCCTGACTTTTCTCTTTGCACCAGCTGAAAATATGAAACATGGCTCCAATAAGAAATACTCTCTACAGTTTTTGTTTTCTTCAAGGTACATCTAACTGCAGTGAAGAATACTCACTTTTAGTGCTATTTTTAGTATCTGAAAAAAAAACAACAAAATAAAACAAGAGTAAGTAAATGAATGACACACCAAACGATTTTTTCAGCCAGTACTAGTAAAAGCTTTAAACGGCCAGCCAAGGGTGAAAGTAGAATCTTATGTACAAGAGTCTCCAACCCATGTAGAAGTACATCTCGACATCTGACAGAACCGACTGACTGAAGAAAGCTTCAGGTTCGAGTTAGAAATAGACTTTTAGATCGTAGTTTAAAAAAAAAATGAAGACAAGCTATTACTTCACGGTTTAAGAGAAGCTGTTCACAATTTTAAAACAAGCTATTAGTTCACGGTTTTAAAAGAAGCTGTTAGTTCACGGTTTTAAAAGAAGCTGTAAGTTCATGTTTTTAAAAGAAGCTGTAAGGTCAGGATTTTAAAAGAAGCTGTAAGTTCACGGTATTAAAAGAAGCTGTAAGTTCATGTTTTTAAAAGAAGCTGTAAGGTCAGGATTTTAAAAGAAGCTGTACGTTCACGGTATTAAAAGAAGCTGAAAGTTCACGGTTTTAAAAGAAGCTGTAAGTTCACGGTTTTAAAAGAAGCTGTAAGTTCACGGTTTTAAAAGAAGCTGTAAGTTCATGTTTTTAAAAGAAGCTGTAAGGTCAGGATTTTAAAAGAAGCTGTAAGTTCACGGTATTAAAAGAAGCTGTAAGTTCACGGTTTTAAAAGAAGCTGTAAGTTCACGGTTTTAAAAGAAGCTGTAAGTTCATGGTTTTATAAGTCTACACAAGCTATTAGTTTCTGTTTTAAGAATCTAGACAAAATGGTAGTTTTTTTTTTTAATATTAGAAAAAAATTCAGATTATTAGTTTATAGTTATAAACCTGGACGACTGGTGTTTTCTAGTCTCAACCAAAGAAGAACTTCTTACTCCCCTTGGCCTGCTGTTGTTTACATCTTGTAGAGCGGTAAACAGATCAAATCCCCCTTTCCATGCCATTAAGGCGTCTTGAGGGTACTGTGTTAGGCCCACATTTCCACAACCTTCGGCACATGAAAGTCTGATGTGGTCAGTATCACGCCTGGCCGCATTTACCTTCCCAGATTTCTCTGCTACCCGGTTTTATAGGGCTAGGTCGACCCCGGGGACTTCTTGGTGTGTACTAGAAAAAAAGAAGAAAAGATCCCACTGCTGAGACTTGAACCAGGTACCACCAGATTAGTAAACCGGGCAACGTTGTAGAGCGGGTTGTAAGTTAAAATGGTAGTGTGCAGCATTTATTTCAAGCAAAATAATAATGTGTTAAAATAAAGACATAAAGGGAGAAAGAAAAATGGGGTGGGGGGGGGGGTGGGAAGAATAAACGATATTTGGTTATTATTAATTGTAAAAACAAACGAAGTTGTATTTAATTTATCTACTGTATTTATTTTGTACTACTGTACGAAGCATAGATTGATAAATGCAACAGAAATATGGATTTATAGGATTATGGAAAATGAAAAAAGAACAAATCTCTCTCTATCTGAATCTTAAGTGCCCCAGGGCACATGGGGCTTCCGCAAGGGTTTTCCACAAATGCCTGTCCTTTGCCTTTTTTTCTGCTCTTGCCCAGGTGAGCCTTCTATTGCTCAACATCCTTTCTGTTGTTATTCTCCATGTCTCTTTTGGTCTACCCTTACCTCTGTTCCCCTGTGGTGTCCATCTTAGTGCTTTTGTTGGTAGTGAGTTGTCAGTCAATCGGAGCACATACACGAGTATTAGAACAACTCCAAGTGCAATGAGAACTTCTCAAAGAAAGAAAGGAAAAAAAAAAAGATCAAGAGAACAAAGCACTTACGCCACATCAGAAGATACAACAATATACTGAAGACCGTAGTAGGTGGAGAGGTGGAAGGAAAAAAAAGAGCGAGAAGTAGAGAGAAAGAGAGAGAGAGAGAGATGTAGATAGAAAGATAATGTACCAGAGTGGACAGGGATACAGAGAAGGAGGGCTGAGTGCACACCCATCAAGGCCAAGGAGCGAGGGAGCTGGAGATTCTTTACCGCCAACCTTTCTAGCAAAGACGCCAGGACAATGATGGTGATGTAATGTAAAAAAAAAACGTTTACAGTCATGACTGACTGGCATACAGAAATAACAATAAATATGCATCATGGGAGATTTCCGTGGCGAAAGGGATATACAGGACAGAACAGAGCAATAAGAAACAAGAACATGAAACAGCCGTAAACGTGTATTCTTTACAAGCAGACAGAACTCAACAACAGCAACAACAACCGAGTCCAACCATCCTCATATGTGCCTTTCCAGAGGCTGCCCTTTTTACCCTATAACGCTTCCCTCAATCTCCGGTAGGAAATACTAAGAGGAGAGAGATAGATAGAGAGAGAGAGAGAGAGAGAACAAAAACAAAGCTGGCGCCAGTTATACTCTCCGAGACCGGTAAAACTGCCGTGTCAAGAGCCATTCACTTTTCTACACGTCCTTACAAAATTGCAGGGGTGTCAGAGAAGTGTGGTGCACTTCGTGTGGTGCACATGTGATCATTTGTTCAGCCCGATACGTAGTTAGAAACAGATAATGGGAGAAAATAACGCAAGACAAGAAGGATAGATTTGAATTAACTGAATAAACAGTATCAGAAATAATTCATATACACCAGCGGTTCTCAAACTTTTCTTTCTGAAAGGAACCCTAAACCAGAAGTTGTATGTAACCCGGAAAATAAGGGAAAAAAAGAGAGACATATTATTGAAATTCGGGAAGACAGCAACAACAACACCAAACTATACAAAAACTTCTTGTAACACTGCTTCAGCCATTTCTGTACAATGTTTAACGCCCTTGCCATAAGTAGCCACTGCTCTGCACAACGAAAAACAAAGGCCTAACACACACAAAAAGTTAAAGACATTAAAAAGATTTATAAAAATAGAAGAACGAGAAAATATAGCAGAGGAATAAATAATACAAAATAGAAGACTTAAGTGAGAAGAAAAAAAAAGAGGGAAAGAAAAAAAAACTAAAAGGAAAAAAAAATGTCATGAGAAAGAAAGAGTCGATGAATCGTGAAAGGATTTTCAAATAATCGATTAGTGTGGGGAAAAAAAAAGGATTCGGTGAAAGTTTCATGTACTGTACGTATAAAAATTGCAGAGCAGAACACGTGAGTAAATCTGACTCGACGACACATTGAGCTGTTGAAGTGCCATGAACATTTGATTACGAAATTGTGTTAATAGAAAATCGATACTGAACAACCGTTGGATATTCGGATAGCTCTTCTCATAGGCGTAAATTGGCGATAAACTGAGGAATATCGTGTTCGTACTTTCGACGCTACCAGTGCACTGGAATATAATATGGAACTGTGGAATTTCAAAATTATTTCGATTTAGATATACATAATTGACAGTTTGTGTGAAACACATGCCTGGAAGGCATACACAGACTGTATATTTGACTATCTGGAATAAAGTTAGATATTGTGAGTGAAATGTTCAAAGGCATTTTTGGCTACATCTGAGAGAGATATTGTGGCGTACTGTAAATGCAGATTTTTGCTTGATCGATTATAGCAGGTTAGACTGGAAAACTGCATGATATACTGGTGGAAGGAGTTAAATGTTACAGCGTATAAATAGTATTAATTATTAACCTACGGAATTAGACCCCCGACACGTGAACATTATTTGTTAGCAAACATCACGACAGCAATCCTTTATTGAGAAATAACACACCTGTGTTAAAATGGTTCTGGGAATTCAAAATTACGAAGTGGAAACCAGGAACTGGAATCATATCTACTAATTTTTTTTAAAAACTGTGTTAAGAGCGATTTAGATGACTTATAGTTGACTAAAAGTTAACAGGGAAACTAGTCAAATTCACTGAGTGGAAACAGAAAGAAATTAATCAAAATCTGTATGATACAGTTATAGAGGCTTAAGTTCAAAAGAAAAAAAAAATGGATGGTACAGACTCACTAGAAATTAAACTACACATCTGGTTCGGTATCTTGTCAGACTTGTACGTGTACTTGTACTAACTTGTACTACAAGCTGTTGTTCTTTGCAGCCGATGCTGTACAGGTGTTGAGGCACAGCATCGTATCGGCGTGGGGGCGGGTTATGGCTGCTACTTTTTCAGTCCCGGAGTACAGCTAAAAAGCAGGAGGTGTGCAATGCTTGTTTAGCAGACTCTACCACCATGGAGACTATGGCGATCCCTGCCCCGTTAGCCAGGCCATGCCTGTTAATGGAGGTACCACGGAGAGGTGGGACAGGGTGGGTCTTGATCAGCCATAGTTGGCTAACCCTGACGCTGGCATATCAGCTATGGGTCGCTGATTGCCTCATCGAACAACCGTCTTCTCTCTTCCTCCCCCCCCCCCCCCAATCTTGTCGGAAAATCTGTACAGAAACTTCAGTAGGTCATGGAACCTACAACAGTAAGTTTGTTCCATAAGCCGTATGAAAGAAGTGGAAGAATTCAAACGCTCCGGATAAAGCAAAAGGACACGCCATTGGTTTAAAACTGTGTATTTTAGCAGGTATGTGGCAATTTTAACATTTCACGGTTTCTCTCGTCATCTTTGAAGTTGGCTGTCAGGGGGAAAGGTGATAAACATCTCTAGAGAGATGTTACCCACTGACACAAGAATGCTTCCTCCACTCACAGATGAACGCGAAAACTGTACAACGTGCGCTTTAATTTGTGCACTCTATTGAGAGAAGTGAAAGATGAAAAAGCCTGCACTGCACTCTGGTCAATAGACTGGGTGTTATGCACTTGGCACAAGAGAAACAAATGTTATGGATGTGATGGTGATATGAAAGTGAAGATCCAGTGATACACGCCGGTTTGTTTGTGCACTAACTGGTAGAGGGTTGGACGGTGCAGTCAATCTACAGCTACTAAGCCAATGAGGAAAAGTTGTCCGTACTGCTTTACCTGGCTTCTCACCTGATTAGAGTGGAGCACAGCAGGAGGTATATATTGTAGCATTCTTCCGGCTCATCTATGTTGACTACCCACCTGGAAGTGGCGGCAGAATGTATAAATGCTCTTTTATATTCCGGGTGTTCGAAGACAGGCGCCCTGTAAATTAACTTAATGCATTTTTAAAAAAAAAACATGTGTATGAAAAGAGAGATAGGAGGGATCTAGTGGGGGAGGGGAGAGATATAGAAAGGCGGAGAGAGGGTGAATGCAATTGTATTCAAGTAGGCGGAAAAGACTCATTTTACCGGGTTTATCATGAGGCCTACAATGTCTGTCATCAGCACTGTCTCGGGTCCGTCAGTGTTCCAGACCTAACGCTGTTCCAGATAGCCAATGTCCGAGACCTAACGCTGTCCCGGAACAGCAATGTCCGAGACCTAACACTGTCCCAGAACAGCAATGTCCGAGACCTAACACTGTCCCAGAACAGCAATGTCCGAGACCTAACACTGTCCCAGAACAGCAATGTCCGAGACCTAACGCTGTCCCAGAACAACAATGCCCGAGACCTAACGCTGTTCCAGAACAGCAATATCAGAGGCCTAACACTGTCCCAGATAGCAATTAAAGATATATATTGTAGCATTCTATATATGAGACTTTAAACTGTCCGAGACTTAAAAACAGTCCTAAACCAGTTTTATCCAAGACCTAACACTGTCCCACATCCAGTACTGTCCCAAACTGAACACTGTACCAGTGTCTTAAACATTTGCACAGAGAATACGAATGAACCTACTTCTACAAAAGCCTATGAAAGTGACGCTTTCTTCGGTCTAAAGAACTGAAAATAACTTGACGCCCTTGCGACTAATTCTTTCATCACGGAGTCAGCTATTAGACAATTTAGTTCGCATTTAAATACGTAATTATAATATAGCAACGAAAGTTTCACTGTCAACTTGTATAATCCTGTATTGTTTGGACATCAAATGGTATATACTGAAGTGAGGGAAGGAAAAGTTTGTGCTGAATGTCGTAAAAACGTCACATGGCGACTTGTGTGTTGGCGATCATATACATCCATTGATCTAGATATTCTCCCATCTGTCATCAAAAGTTGGCGACTTTCTGTTATGTCCCATCGCTGTTAGCCTGTACACGATCTTCTCTCTTTACATTCCTCCGTCTCTCTTCCTGTTTATCTTCCGTGTTATAATAAAACATATTTTCATCGCACTATTGTAAATTTTCAATGAAAGTACATGAATTCTAAAAGACGTGACGCGAATTCAAGTTTAGATATTATTTTTCCCCCTTTCTTTCTTGTTTGAACTTTCTCTCCTCCCCCCCCCCTTCCACTTTCTTCTGGCACCATCACCACCTCTTCTCCAGTTCCTCAGAAATTACACCTACTCGATTTTAAACACTTCCTCTACTCTAGCCAGGTGTGTGCTTAGAACTTTGAATCCCCACAAGTGCCACTTACTTAAGCGGGCTCCTGACACGGCTACAGTTACGATCGTTCTAGATAATTCTATTGTTTTCACGTAATTCTCTACATTACCGCAGAGCATCAGAGTGCCTCACTTCTTGTAAACTTTCACGACTTCGCACAGGCTACCGGCCACTCTGCACGTTTTCTCACTGTTACTACTTTATGTAGCCGCCATTTTTAAAATTAAAATTCATTACGAGTACTTATCTCTTTTCGACTTCTTGTTTTTGTTTTTTTTTTCTGTTATCATTATTATCATGACGGCAGTTATCAATGCAGTTATCCCTTCTGTTTTTCATTCCACTTCCACCGTGAAGTGATCTGCCTGTCCTCCGCTTTCTAAACGCCAACTTCTTCCCTTTCAATTCGTCTTGTTCCGGTTATTTTTTAGCACTAAACGCCGTCCAAATGTGGTAATTCTCACCAGCCCTATCCTGTAGTTTGCTTCCTTTGAAGTGGCCCTTCTCTGCGTGAACTCAGACCAGGAACCTCCAGTTAGGCTGCATCAAGTTGATAATTTTCTGAAGTGGGAGACCCCCAAATCGAGAAAGGACCGTTGAATATAAAAAAAAAAAAAAAAGGAGGAGAGTGAAAGAAAAGACAACCTCCTAGCGGAGCACACTTCCTCCCTCCAGACACCAAAAGCGTTAAAAATCTGGACTCGGACAAGGTGCTTGTTCTTCCATTGTCTTCCAAGTTTGGCTCTGTTTTCTTGAAGGGAGATAAATTGGTCTCTCCCGAACTCTAAAAGGATTTCACGGAGCCCGTTGATTGTGGGGTGTCATCTCGAATTTCGCTTTCTCCTGTCAGTCAAACCCTTATCGTCTCGCATCTTGATATGACATTTGCCCAATAGAACTCTGTCTAGTGTGCTGAGAAAGTCGCGAATGAGTTTGACAGTTTTGTTTCTAATCCTTGTTGATGGGGAAGGAGAGAGAGAGAGAGGAAAAAAAAACCATTACTGTTTTGTGTGTACGAGACCATTGATGAAAACAATGACTTGGAACGAGAGAAACAAGAATAAATTAGATGATCACTTCATGAGAGGTCCTAGCACTGTCAGCCACTACCCCCCTGTCAAAAGAACTATTGGAAGTTGTGGTCGTGATGTGAATGAATGGGTTGGTGTTGATGCTGATGGAGAAAAACAGGAAGGAGACTGAGTTATTAAACCAATAATAAAACTGTACTAAGGCAAGTAATGAATTAACATTAAACTTATACCAAACATTTGAGGACCATTTCCTCTATCTCCACACTAAATAACTATCTCATTCAGTCCATGCGGGTTTCGCTTCACCATGGCGTATTTATCTACTGTCACAAGACACTAAACGCCAAACGTTCAAATAAGAACACAGGACACGAGCAAATGTCTGTTTCTTCGTAACTTCCACAGTACCCAGATCTGTCAAGCCGCGATGGTCTCTTGAGGGGACATGTTTTGTGTGGGGCAGGTGGTGAAAAACACATCCGGGCTGTTATTATTTTCTCTGGGACTTTTTTTTTTGTTAGATCATCTTTATATTGTACAGTAAAGAAATGAGTCAGAGACAAAGTACATGCTTCTCCACCCCCACCCCCATCCCCCCCCCCAAACGGGGTTATATGACAAGTCAGGGTCGCCTGCAGGTGTAAGATAGTGGACTTACATTACATGTGGCTCCCGCATGTGATGTTTTGATGGCTTCTTTGGTGGGAGAATCAGAGGTTTACAGCAAGAATTAGAGAGTAATTCCAAGACAACTGAATACCAAGACTTTATAGACTCCTTCTTTTGGCAGCTAGTTTACTGTTTTTATACTTTTACAGTATGCTGTGAAAAAATGTATGCAAAACGTATAATATAATTTTCAAAGTTTTTAATTAAAAGAAAAATGCATTTTGTAATACTATATTGTTCTTAGACAAATGTAAACCAGATACTATATTGTTCTTAGACAAATGTAAACCAGATACTATATTGTTCTTAGACAAATGTAAACCAGATACTATATTGTTCTTAGACAAATGTAAACCAGCTACTATATTGTCCAGTGAAGGTTGAATATAATACTGTCCAATGACAACAAATGACGATCAGATATTGCTGTACTGTACATCAAACTTTGCATTGACCAGTGGCGAATGTAAATCATTTATTAGACCAATGACGAGTGCAGATCATTTACTAATCAGTGGCAGACAACAATCATTTATTGCCCAATGTTGAATGCAGATCATTTATTTCTAGTGGCTAATACAAATCATTTATTATCGAGTTACGAGTGCAGACCATTTATTGGCCAATGAGGAGCGCAGATCATTTACTAACCAATGATGAGTGCATATCATTTATTGGCCAATGATGAGTGCAGACCATTTACTGACCAATGAAGAGTGCATAACATTTATTGGTCAGCGAGGAGCGCAGATCATTTACGGACCAATGACAAATGACTATTGTATGTTATATCTTATATATTTATATCTTATATCCGTCTCGTACCGTTAAACGTCACATAGGGCTCGCAAGGTAGTTCGCCAATTCTTCCTGTTTTCGGCGAGCTTTTCAACCTCATAAAAGGATTTTACGCTTATTGATTTGGCCTCTCTTAACAGTGTCCTCTTTAGAGTTTCACGTGGTCAACCTCTTTTTCTTCGGCCTGTTGTGCTCCACTTGATAGCTCGTTTTGGGATTATCTGATCGTTTCTTCTCATCACTTGGCCAGTATTATATCTACTACGCGAGAAAAACGTCATCTGACCTAGTATTTTATGTAACTGTCTTACCATTAACATGTGAAATTACTGAGCAGTTCCCGTATTCCTTTCTTTCCAGCGCCCGCCATCACAGAGCTTAAACTTCAGTCAACAGGATGACACACAGTCCTCACACTCGGGGGACACGCCCCTCCCACACAGTCAAGCCAGTATCAACCCATCACAGAACACTGAGAATAACAGTGAGTCAGGTAAGTTCACGGACTCCTTGCCTGCTGTTTGTTAGTCGAAGTGTCCCGCATCAAGTTTCTACCGTTGTTTTTCTCTGCTTCTGTTTACACCGACTGCTTCGCAGACACACCAGGGGATCCACATATCACGCGGACATTATGACCATCGGGCTAAAAAAATACTTGCCTTGATCAAAGAGATTGTTAAATTAACTTTGAAACCGTTTTCTGTGTCAGCCTTCTTCTTCTTCTTCTTCTTCTGAAACTGCGAACTGGTGTTCCTTGCATCCGACTTTGAGGCACAGCATTGACAAGGTAGCGGATTATACCAGGCATATTTTTTAGTCCAAGACTAGAGCTAAAGCAGCAGTTTGGGGGAGGGGGGTTCGATACTTCTTCAGCCCCCCTGCGGAGTAAAGCGATCTCTGCGCAGTTGCTCGGCTAGGCTTGTTACCAGGGGGGTAACTAACTGAGATGTGGGACAGGGTCTTGGTCGGTTATGAGATCTCCAGCCCAAACGCAAGGATTTCAGCCAAATGAAACAGCGTCTTCGCCGCCGTCTGTCTTCACAGAGATCGAAGGCTCAAGCCTGGGTATAGTACAGCTACGAACTTATCATACCTAGCTTTCGCTAAATCTCTTGTTAACCCTCTATAAAGTTCTGCCACGTCTGTCTGTCTGTTTGTCTATCTGTGTTCTGTGTGTTTGTGTGTATCTCTTTTCACGTTTTTGCTGAATTAAAAAAAATACTGTGGAGCTTTTTTTTTTAAAATGTGATTCGAATAAGTACCACAGGTATATAGCGGACCTTATGTTAGTGCTAATATTTTCCTTGGATCTGATGGTACGCCAGAGGGTCATGTGGTCAGCGCTCTCCTGGCCGTATTTTCCACCCCCCCCCCTTGCTCCAACAGGGGTACTCCTTTCTACTCAACGTACATAAGTGACAGGGATGTCTCCAGTGGAACCAGAACCGCCAACCACCGAGTAAGATGCAGCGGCACTAACCCCTATTACAAGTAAGTCGCGGCACTAAACTCCATTACAAGTAAGTCGCGGCACTAACCCCTATTACAAGTAAGTCGCGGCACTAAACTCCATTACAAGTAAGTCGCGGCACTAACCCCTATTACAAGTAAGTCGCGGCACTAACCCCTATTACATGTAAGTCGCGGCACTAACCCCTATTACGTGTGAGTTGCGGCACTAACCCCTATTACAAGTGAGTCCGGCACTAACCCCTATTACAAGTGAGTCGCGGCTCTAACCCCCATTACAAGTAAGTCGCGGCACTAACCCCTATTACAAGTGAGTCGCGGCTCTAACCCCCATTACAAGTAAGTCGCGGCACTAACCCCTATTACATGTAAGTCGCGGCACTAACCCCCATTACAAGTAAGTCTCCCTGTATCGAATTAGTTGTAAATAAAATAATGAGGAATCCAGCAAAAATCAGTAGGAAAATCGTGTGGAAAGATCTTCAGATATCTTAGCAGCCACTACAAATTCCTTGATCCGAAAAAAAAACAAACGAACGAACAAAAAAACAAAAAAAAAACAGAAAAAATATGGCCCAAAAACTCTAATCACACCAAGGAAAAAAAAACGGCTTGTTTATAAAGGATATCGTAAAACATGAAATGACAAACAAGAAGTGGAGAAATTTCACCCAAACTTTGGAAATGAAAGATCACAAGAGAAAGTTTAGCCGCCCACAGCGATATCAGCTTGCGTGGCAGGCGCCTCTGAGATTGAAAGAAATATGTAACAAGACATGTCAAAGGAAGATTGCCTAAATTCATTGCTTAAACTAATTCTAACCGCATCTCCTGGATTTGCCATTAAGGCAGGCGTTGCCGAAGACCTAGACGTGACGCCCAAAGAGATTCGTTCCACTCTAATCGGATCGTCCGTTTTTGCCACACGTAATATATTTCTTAGAAGACCTACCAGTTTTGTTTTGTTTTTTTTTTACTTCGCGAAAGATTCTAGAAACATTTGATCCGTCGGCTAAAAAAAAAAAAAAACTCCCCAAAGAAAGTCTCGATGTATCTAGATGAGTGGCATCAGATGTTGTTACTTTTGGGAAAAGAGGCGCTTGTTACTTTTGGGAAGAGAGGCGCTTGTTACTTTTGGAAAAAGAGGCGCTTGTTACTTTTGGAAAAAGAGGCGCTTGTTACTTTTGAGAAAAGAGGCGCTTGTTACTTTTGGGAAAAGAGGCGCTTGTTACTTTTGAGAAAAGAGGCGCTTGTTACTTTTGGGAAAAGAGGCGCTTGTTACTTTTGGAAAAAGAGGCGCTTGTTACTTTTGGGAAAAGAGGCGCTTGTTACTTTTGAGAAAAGAGGCGCTTGTTACTTTTGAGAAAAGAGGCGCTTGTTATCTACAACCTAAACCCCAATAAGATAACTACTTACTGGAAGCGCTTCCTGGCGTGAAAGCCTGATGAACCGAGAACAGGTCGATATGGTGATCCTTCTAGTGGTGGAGCTTACAACGAAGCCCAAACACTGCAGGCAATTTATTAACTTGCTATTGTTTCCCCCGTAAGAATGGAAAATTAGTGACAGCCAGAGGAGAGACGTAAAGACACCCAGAAGAAGAAAGTAATGACAGTTAGAATTTAAAAAATAAAGTAATAACAGTTAACAGAAGTAAAGTAATGACACTTAGAAGAAGAAAACTAAGGACACTTAGAGTAGCCATGAATTCACGTAAGTCAGTTTTCATGTTTCACAAAAAAAAAAAAAAAAAAAACTAACCCCTAAACGCCAAGGATTATAAGATAATGTTATGGACATTTCCCTAACTTTTTTTTTTTATGTAGGTAAAAGAATATTTGCAAGACTCGGTAAACGAAATGGAAAGAAACCGAGTAGCCGTACAACGAATATTGTTTGCTGTGTTCATAATACGAGTTCGTATTTCGCCGCTGATGCTCACCAGACGGACAGACATTCAAGGACATTCAACTTGAATATCCTGGAAGAATGAATTGTTTTATTCGTCCTAGAATGTTCTTTGAAGAAAAAAAAAAGGGGGGGGGGAGAAGAAATATGTTGTTCTTTTCTCTGCATGGAAGAACGCAAGAACATATACCTACTGATGAGCAAAGCAGGACAAGTCAACTTTGTAGGGACTGGCAAGTCAAAATATTGCCAAAGAGTTTGTTTTTTTTCATGTGGCCGGCCTTTCTGTTTTTCCATATTTCGTTTCATTTTTTTCTTCTTTGTATCAGAAAAGGGGGAGAAGAAACAAAAAAGTAAGAAAAAAAAAACAGACGGAAACTCGATGGGGCGGAAGTGTGGCTCGATTTATTTTTTCTTTAATGCCTCCATAAACCGCCGGAGTCTCGTGGTGTCTCGAAGCTTCGCGCGTGGCGTCGGTCGCTGGTTCTCCGGAGATCCCCGCCAGTCTATTTTGCCTCTTAGTTTATGAGAAATGCAGAAAGCATGAGGGACAAACGGAACCTATGGGAATCGCAGCATGTACCAAGTCATAGAGTGCTCATAAAAGTTAGACTACCAGGCGGCGACGCTTCAGACTAGGCAGCAGACCAATACGTCATACTGGAATATCTATCTATCTATCTATCTATCTATCTATCTATCTATCTATCTATCTATCTATCTATCTATCTATCTATCTATCTATATGTCTGTCTGTCTGTCTGTCTGTCTATACCTTTTCGTACGATTAACTTATAGTTTGTCTCCTGCCTCCGGCTAGCTTGTTCTTGTGTCATCGAGTCTATCCTATTTTTGCCCACCAAACTCTTGTACTGTCCTAGAAGGGCAGAATATAAGACGGGCCTGCGTGCCCAATTTTTTACCCTTTAAAAATAAAGATCATTCATTCTGTATGTCAATGACCCCCTATACCATACTACAAATCATGTCCCCTATCAGCTAATCCTCCATTACTGCCAGCTGTTCCCCATTACTGCCAGCTCTTCCCTATTACTGCCAGCTCTTCCCATTACTGCCAGCACTTCCCCATTACTGCCACCTCTTCCCCATTACTGCCAGCCTTTCCCCATTACTACCACCTCTTCCCCATTACTGCCAGCTCTTACCCATCACTGTCAGGTCTTCCCCATTACTGCCAGCTCTTCCCCATTACTGTCAGCTCTTTCCCATTACTGCCAGCTCTTCCCATTACTGCCAGCTCTTCCCATTACTGTCAGCTCTTCTTCCAAAAATCAGACGAATATGTTGATATTTGACACCACCAAGGCCAGGCTGTTATGGCTTGTTTCTGCACAAGTGACTTGAGGAGGCGTAACTCTACAACATAAAAGCAAACTCTGCTTGGAAAAGCATTTTCATTCGCAGATATCTATGCTTTCTCGATGGAAATTGGACGTTTGTGGATAGACAGGCCCCAAATGAGATTTCCAGGAGAATAATTTAAAATAACGATGCCATTTATAACATGAAATTATATATACTTAACATTAACGAGTAAACTATTGTAGGTACTTAACATTAATGGATAAATTATTGTAGCAAATTTAAACATGATACGCCTTCACTGGCTCTACGCGGACTCCGTGTGGGTAAGAAGCACAAATCCCAGAGCATGTGCTCCAAGAGTGCCCAGAGTTAACCGAGCTACGAAGCCAGACGTGGGCACTGAGTATGGACCTGAGATAGAAGTTGTGGGGGCGTGCCGCGAGGACCTAAAAGAGAACTGTGGACTTCATCCTGGCAACACTGCTTCCGATTTACCTTGACCTGGAACTTGAACACAGAAGAAGAAGAAGAGGAAGAATAAAGATGATAGTGAACAGTTTCTTTTCTTCGACGTGTTAGTACGATGTAAGTAAGGTTAGGGAACTGGGGTTAAAAAAAGTTTCACTTATTACATCGAACGAGACAGAGCTGGTTTTGACCCTGTCTTGTACTGTCTGAAACCTCCTTCTAGAAACAGGAATTGGGTTCTTGTTCAGCACAGTTTAATAGCTACGACCATGTATCTTTTTAAAAAGATCTGCAATTTCAATCCACGTCAAGAGCTAACGGAAGTTGCCGTAGCGAATTCTTCCATTTGACTCGAAACTAGAATTTAGAGGTCTTAATTACATCATCTATTGCTAATATTTGAAGGTCGCTGTAGTAGCCAACCTACTAGTATTTTGTCTTGCTTGACTAGGTCAGGATTTTATGTAGAAATGTATTGCGTCACTTGCAGCTTTTGTGTCACTGAAGCCTTTGATAGCAACCATGGATTAAACTTGAGGAGCAGCAGATGGAATTGCATGATTTGTGGGCGAAATTTCAAGAGCTTTTAGCTGGAACAACAGGATCTATATATGGAGGTACAGGGTCTATAATCAGATGAAATTGTCATCACCTGTCGATGTATGTGCTAGTCCTGCAGGCGGAACACCAAGAACCATGTAGAAGGTGCTCAGTGGTGAAATAAGCTGACAGTCCATACATACTGCAGACGCCTTATACGGAACTGCAGCCGGGAACTGAAGACTACAGAAAAGCCGTAAGGGGAATGACTGGAAATAGAATCTTAGATTCCATTAGAACAAGCAACCACTGATCCTAGGGTGGGCAGTCTAAGAACGTCAGGGTCACCAAATATCCCTGTAATACTGCCTTCTTTACTCTTCCACGATATATGTTCCACGTTAGCCAGGTTATGCCTGTTACTGGTGGTACCACGGAGAGGTGCGACAGGGTCTTGGTTAGCTATGGTTCGCTAACCCTGACGCTGGCACAGCAGCTATGGGTCGCTGATTTCCTCATTGTTTTCACACAGCCACCCCTGAATGTCCACATAACACAGTAAAGACAGACGTACTCACACAGGATATACGTCTTCGCATTTAGAGCCAGTGTTACCTGAGAGATGCGGTAATAAATAACTTCATTACTCCTGAATTGAAGAAGACCATGATGTTGCTCCATCCAGAGATCGCGACCCACCTCCATATTTATACACACGTTCAGTTAGTTTAGTCCCTGCTTCTATCAGTGCGCCGCTGCGCTTAATCTCCGAGGCCAGAACGAGTGAAAACGATCTCATTTGTTAAACTCCTAGTTAAAACACGCTTGTCTAGATCGATACACTTAATACAGATTACATGCATAGTCAGCTCAGGTGATTCGCTGATGTCTGACGCGCTCTCATTGTGTCTGTTGGCCCAACGGGGGCTTGTTTGGACAAGGGCAAGTAATTAGTGTTATGAAAATCATAAATTACAATGTCATCGTACACATTAAAGGCAAACGTTCAGTCGGTGCAAAGAAAACTGACATATATGTGGTCCATAGACAGCACATACTGCAGAAAGGAGGGGGTGGGGGGTTTGAGGAGAGAGAAAGTACTAGCACACGGAGAAAAGGAGTTAATTTAGGTTACATTAATCTCTGACAGAGTCATAGGGTAAATTGCCTTTTTTTAAAAATTTGTCTTTGTTTCATTATTGAGCATTTACAAATGTGCTTGTTTATGCAATTTTGTAATTCGTATGTGCTGGAAAAGCGGAGGAGGGAGAGGAGGAGGAGGAGTATTAGATGATAACGTTTAGAGAATTTAGAGAAAACCACATTGGAAAGATACATAATGGGAAAAAGAAAGAGAGGAAGACCAAGGCGAAGATGACTTTCAACCGAGATGCCCACAGGAGAGCTATTAGGGAGACAAAGTTCCGGAAGGGACACGCAAGTGACCGACTGACTGACCGACTGACTGACTAACTGACTGACTGTACAAGATGATTGTGTGGTTCATATTTGTAGTGCAGACACAACCGTCATTGCTACTATAGCATCTAGCATCAAATGTACTGTCTCCTAGCAATACAAACTGTTATGGAGTACTACCAGTGGTGCCAATATTATCACTAACCATTGTCACTACTCTTTCTGCTGCAACCAGTGGTACCCTCATTTAATCACTGCATTTAGCACTACTATTTCTACAGCAACCAGTGCTATCATCATATTATCATTATCATTGATACTATTATTCCAAATGCAATCAGTTCTATTACGTTATCACTATCCGTTGGCACTATTCTTTTTACTACAACTAATGCTACTCTTACTACTGCTACTACTGCTATTACACTTCATTGCCGTTGATACTGTTACATATTACCACCACAGCTGCAGATAATACGGCTACTAACATCACCACACTAGTGCTACTACTACTATTTACTATTACCACCACCACCACCACTACTACTACTACTGTTACAATTACTATTGCTGCGGCTACTACGACTAATTACTACTACTACTACTATTGCTACTATTACTACTGCTACTACTACTACTACTACTACTACTACTGTTACAATTACTATTGCTGCGGCTACTACGACTAATTACTACTACTACTGCTGCTACTACTACTACTACTATTGCTACTATTACTACTACTACTACTACTGCTACTACTACTACTACTACTGCTACTACTGTTACAATTACTATTGCTGCGGCTACTACGACTAATTACTACTACTACTACTACTACTACTACTACTACTACTGCTACTACTGCTGCTGCTGCGGCTGCTGCTGCTCCTATTACAGCTACTTTGCTGCTACCACAACTTCCCAAACTGCGGGTTTTATGTACTTCGGAGTTTCTAACTTGGTGATTGCCTGTACATCAGTATGTCTTAATACAGCATTCTCATTACTTAGACCACGGAGCTGTTATCCTCTGCTTGAAATGAGCACAAACGCATGTCGTTCGCCATTTTTTTCCGCTCTTGCCAAGGTCAGCCCTCTTTTACCCAGCATCCTCTCTCTCTCTCTCTCTCTCTCTCTCTCTCTCTCTCTCTCTCTCTTGTCTCCATGCTTCCTTTGGTCTACCTTTACTCCTGTTTCTCTAAGGTGTCCATGTCAGGGACATTTTTTGACAATGAGTCTCTCAGTCTTCGTCAGTTTATGTCCTCGATAATCGAAGAGGAAAGACGATGGTTGGAATAACTAGTTGTAGTAAGTGTAACTATAAGAAAGAGGTTCTAGCTCTTGTTGCTGGTCTTTGTGAGTGGCTTCATTACACTCAGGGCATGCCCCAACGTGTTCGTCCTTTGACATCACAAGATTTCCTTCAATGCTTTTAGAGATGTTGTGTTGATTGTGTGTTGCCTGTGATCTAGCATTTAGCTGGGATTTACAACCCAACTGGTTGTAGTAATACAACAAATACGACTAGCTGCAGTAATACAACAAATACAACAACTAGTTGTAGTAATACAACAAATACTGCAACTAGCTACAACTGGTTGTAGAAATACAACAAATGAACAACTAGCTGCAGTAATCCAACAAATATAACAACTAGCTGTAGCAATACAGCAAATACAACAACTAGTTGTAACAATACGTTTTTAGCTTAAATTTGTAGCATGGTTCCTCACTTTCCTCGCACTCATGCATATATACCCGTAAAAGAAAGACAGACAGAAGCCAGAAAACTTTGCACAATGTATTTGGGAGCTAACATAAATACCACAAACCTAATAGCCGAGGTGACTAAATATTTGCTCTCGCAATTGCGCAAGAAATTGGCACCCAGCGCCATTTACTGACTTGCTCACATATACACTCTCATACACAGCCTAACCCCTCCTAGGAATATTTAACATTGTAACGAGCGACCGACACGAGCATACCAGCCCACATTAACATTGTATGGGGGGGGGGGGGGGCTTTTGGAATATTTTATAATACTTGCATGCAAATGTGACCTTTCTTATTAATTGAAAGTTTCCAAAACTTGCAGACATTGGAGGTTTTTTATTTTTTTTTTGGTCCCCTTGTATTGGGATGGAAATTTCCAGAAGGGGGAAAAATGGGGCTTGTGACCTTTTGCTCGTTCGACTTGCAGACTCCAAAATTGTTAACTGTTTTATTTCTGCAATGAAATAAAGGTCATTTATTTGCTGGCTTTTATGAAACCTATACAGTGTTAACTGTGATTGTTAAGTTATCGTCGACTGAGCCGTTTCTACGGGGTTGGTAAAGTGTTTTATAACACAACAATAACAGCGTTATAACTTTGTGCAAAAGAGAAGCTGGGGATACAAGAAAGGAACAAAGAAGAAAAAAAAAACTTACTTCATTAGTTATAGTTTCCAGCGCTATATATGGGTAGGTCAATATTTACTCTAAGCTTGTGATTCCAAACTCTTTTTATACATAAGGACCACTGCCCCAGCTACATCAAAGTTACGGACCATCAGTTTATATGCAACCATCATCATCATCATCATCATCATCATTGTCCTCATCATCATCGCCTTTCACTCCCTAGAGAGCATAGGCCACGGATAAAGGCTCTCCAGTCATCCCTGTTCTTGCAATTATTCTCTGCTTCCGTCCATGTGTATCCCTTGTCTCTGAGAGCTGTCATAATTTCTCTTCTCACGAACGTCTAGGTCTTCCTCGTTTTCTATTTCCGTGAGGACTCCATATCGCAGTACCACTTAATACCAAAATTAGCGCTGAGGTGGACACCTTAAGGGAACGGGAGTAAGAGATATGAAGAAAAACAACAGAGACGATGATGAGCTACAGAGGGCTCACCTGAGCAAGAATGGGGAGTAAGGCAGGCGTTTGTGGAAGCACCATGAGGTCTACCCTTGGCACTTAAGTTTCAAGGGGAGAGAGATAGAGAGAAGAAGAGAAATAGAGAGATCACAATGCCGTAAATCGTTTTTTTATTCAACAGATGACATATCAAATTTATTGCGTAGTCGCGGATCACGTGATACCATCAAAAGTAGTCCATGAACCGTACTTTGGGAACCACTGCACAAGCAATGACACATCTCTACATCACAGATCCACAACACCTTCACAGTGGTGTTTCGTAAGTCTAGATTTTACTTCAAATAAACGTTCAGCGTCCACCCCAGCACACCCATATCATATACTGTCACATTTGTCCAAGCTGTGCCAGCTGTGAATGTTTGCTGTTCAGAGAAGGCAGTCTTTCAACGAAAGCTGATGGTCAGCTTTTCCTTCTCGTCTTTTATGTCGATCTGTTGAACTCGAATTGTCATTACAACAAGGGGGTGGGGTATGACGTGGAAGTTCCATTATGCAACAACACAGTCAGAAACGTTTTCTGTTTTGTTTTTCTTTCTTCTTCTGTGATTACAAAAAAGGAAAGTGTAAGGGCAGATGAAAGAAATAGTTTACAACGTGTGCTGCCCCATCTGTAGCCAGCTAGCTGCTCCTGCTTGGACCAGCGTCTCGCTTCACTCAACTCAGTTGTAAAACTAGGTACCTGGTGCGCTTGTGGTATGAAGCTGCTTCACAATGTGGGGAATGTCTACCTGCAAGAAGAGGCGCAAATAAGTAAAATATACATTCTGATACCAGGTATGGTTAACAGGTGTTCAAGTAAAGTTTTGCCTGAGATAGTTTGTGCTCCAATTTAGTTCAAAGTCTGTGAATGAAAAAGTACGAACATGATAGAAAATGTTTACATATAAATTATGAACTTACTAGAACGGCTTACAGGTAAAGTATGAACATGACAGAAATTGCTTATGTGTAAAGTATGAAAATTATAGAAGGTAAAGTATGAACGTGGTAGAAAGTCCTTGCAGGAGAAGTATGAACACGATAGAAAATGATTACAGGTGAATTATGAATATGATGATAGAAAGTGCTTACATGTGAAGTATAAACATGATAGAAAGTGCTTACATGTAAAGTATGAACACGATAGAAAGTGCTTACATGTGAAGTATGAACACGACAGAAAGGGCTTAAAGGTGAAGCCAAGTCAGAGTAAGTGATTACTGTGGCTTGTTTCAACCAAGTGCAACGCGTACGTGACTTTTTCACATGGCTGGACTAACATCATTGTTCGCTCTCTCTCTCTCTCTCTCTCTCTCTCTCTCTCTCTCTCTCTCTCTCTCTCTCTCTAGTTATGGATCGTCCTGGGATTTTGGTGCGCCTTAGGGTGTTTTTGAGAGACATCAGATTCAAAAGTAGAGATTGTGCATAAACTGGCTGTATTTATCTGTTAAATCAATTTGGCCCCTGGAAGGTCTTCCTGGTGCAGCCGTGTACAGGTGATGTCACCTTGAGGTCAAGTGGTGTGGTTATTGAATTAAGATTGTTGTATTTGACTTAATGTTTCTATATAAGACCATAAACAGGGAAGCAAAAGCTGCATACAGAACGTACTTCAGGACATGAACCTGTTATCTACCATACACTCCAGGATACGAAGCTAACACAGCTCAGATTTGTATTGTGTCATTGCATTGGCTTTCATGACGTACTGCCACGTCAATCTGAGTGCAGTTATACGGTGTATGGTGTAGTTTTAGAGGCAGGACAGACAAATGGACGGGTGGATGGATGGACGGACGGACGCACAGGCAGGCAGAGATAGAATGCTGGGGCAGAAGAATTGAAATAAAATGCTTTTGTATGGTACGAAAGTTCTAAGTCTTTGACATATAGGAAATGATTATTCTGAAGTGAAGATCATTTCGCTAGCTATAGAACAAGTTAGTACACGACCTTTAATGAATTCGTAGGATTCTCATTGCACCGAAGGTCAATACATGATGGCCACTATCTAGGATATGTAAATGTATATAAATTTTCCAGATCACGCCGAGCAGCATATTCGTAACTTTGCCTTGACAGTAAAGTAACAAAACACTATTTGATGTCATTGCTCCATGACACAAGCTAAACCCTTGTCACCCTAACCCACATCAGTTCCACAGCGCTTGCTTTGCGTCTAGCCAGTAAGGTCAGATAAGGAAACTTAGATCTGAATGCGCTCTTCTGGATCCTTTCACTTCTCGGTTTGTATACGTGGTAGTATTAGACAGAGTGTGGACCAACAAACAGCACTTGTGATAGCTGGAAAATCCAACATTGAGAGTTTTCGCGTAACAGTAATTTTACAAATAACTGAAACGGTTTCACCTTTCCTGTAGCATTTGCACACCTTAAGGACGTAAAGTGTCACTGCCTTCATACTTCTAGGTTACTACACCATTTCTTCTTAATCTGAATAAAACTAAATTGATGACAACTGACAAAACAAATAAGGCATCTGAAATATACATCAATGAAGAAAAATTGGAAGAGGTGGAGAGTTTTGAAAATCTTGGATCACTACTAACTAAAAATGGAGATACAATGAGGAAAATTCAAAGGAGGACATCTATCGCTCTTCAGAAATTAAAGCAACTAAAGAATCTGTGGAAAGGAACAGTCGGAACTACAAAAATAAGTTTTTTAAGGACATTCATCTTTCCCATCCCAGCACATGCCTATGAGACTTGGACACTTAACAAAACAGCCGAGGAACAAGCCTTTTTATTGTAAGTGCTACAGAAGAGTTCTTCAAAAATCATGGACACGAACAAATATATATCCACACTACAAAAACTTAGTATTGAAGAAGGATGGCTAGTAAAGAGGATTAAACAGAGAAAACTGAAATATTTTGGACACATTAAACGTCATGATAATTTAGAAAAGACCGTCTTGGTAGGATACATAGTGGGAAAAAGAAAGAGAGGAAGACTAAGGCGAAGATAGCTGCAGGACATCGTTGATAATCTATCAATGGATGCATCAGCAGCAGGCCATCTTGCTCACAACCGAGAGGCCCGCAGGAGAGCTGTTAGGGAGGCAAAGTTCACCAAGAGACATGCAAATGAATGACAGGATTTAAAGTAGGGATCCTAGCACCTGTCCTGGCTGCCATTGTTTTCCTGGGTTTCTCCCCAGATACCCCAGACTGGGTTAACCCCAGCGCCGGTAGGTCCCAAAATATTCCATCTCGAGTGCAAAACCGAACCAGGCTGGTGCGCTAACCGCTACGCCACCGCGACACTACGTGTCCTTGAACCCGTACTTTAAATGGAAGATATTAGACAAAGATATTCCGCACACTTAAACTACAGCACGCCACAGCGATTTCAAATTTTCATATCCCATCAGTGAAATTAGCTCTGCGTTCAGTTATGGACACAATCTTCCAATCCTAGGATGTCTGGATCAGATAGGTTCACATGACATTGCGTTCATGGTTCATATAACATTGCTTTCATGGTTCATATAACATTGCTTTCACCGCTACTGACAGTTGGAAGAATTTAAAGAAATACTGTGCCAAAATCCACACAACAACATTTTACTGCTGTGTTTTGAATTACAGCT
The DNA here is from genome assembly GCA_009760885.1 of Achatina immaculata. Classification (NCBI taxonomy): domain Eukaryota; kingdom Metazoa; phylum Mollusca; class Gastropoda; order Stylommatophora; family Achatinidae; genus Lissachatina; species Lissachatina immaculata. Next base: position 79,985,672 of record CM019702.1, on the reverse strand, counting down.
ACTGGACCTACTGCTCTTTAGCAGTCAGTGTGTCGGTTAGGATGTAATGGTGGATCATCAGCTCATCTGCCACTGAAGGAAGGAGTCTTCTTTGAATCGCCTCTTGCAATGTTTATATAAGTAAAGCAATGAACCTATTATTTATTCACAGAATATAGAACGACCACTATTATTATTGCTTTTAGTGCTATTATTTTGTTCAATAAATATGTGTTTGTTTAAACTAAGTGTATTTCAAGATATTATTTACTATAGTGAATAGAATGAAACTGCAACAAATTGATGATATTGCTGTTTGAGGTGGACTTGAACTTTTATACATCAAGGGAAACTTTTAGAAACCATTTCTTTGTGAAACTGATAGTCAGTTGGTCAGCTGGTTTCCTTCTGTTAGTTTCATAGAGAAAGTTGTTTATCTCCGTCGTTGCTATGTCGCTGCAGGTTTGCAATCTTTCATATTTGCCCCCAGTCAAGATTTATACAGGGTTGCCAATCCTAACAGGAAACTAGTGCACCCACATGGGCTGTAAATGTTGGACAAGAGTTGTAGCGTACCTTCTTTTTTTTTTCTTTTTCGGGACTGTTTTATCGTATTCTGAGGACGGGAGATTTTCATTACAACAGCTTTACAATGGACAAGAGAAGGACATAGGAGAAATTAAAATGGAGAAGTATGTTAGAAGAGGAATTCACAACGATGCCACAAGACATATATCAGTCAAAAGGCCTAGCATAAATGGAGAGAACATGCTAGCGTTCTTCTGAACGCTTCAGGGCCTCATCATGGCCAATCACAACGTTTACGACAAATATAGGAACGTTCTATATTTAAGCACACCGTTAATAATAATAAATACATTATTTAAATGTGTGGAACTTTATTCACAGGTTTCTGGTATAGTTTCCTCTTTTGTAAAAGCATATTTAGAATCCGCACACCGACGGTGTTGGCAATACTGCTCTTCGCCGTTGGAGACTCGCTTCACAACATTACTAGGCAACTGAATGAAGGGAAGCGGAAACTTGGGATATTAATATCGGACCCGCAGCCCACACGCACGAGATAGCTATATTGCTCGACTGCAAGAACCGTGGATATTTATTGATTAGACTCGCTTAACAGGCTGTCTACCTCCTCAGCCTCCCTCTCTCTCTCATTCTCTCTCTCTCTCTCACTCACTCTCTCTTTAGAGCTTCTACATTATCCACCCCTTCCTATACTAGGGCAATTTTCCACAGATTTTGCTGTCACTATCAGTATAGTAAACGAGATGTAAAAGCGAGGTTTTATTTTTTCTTAGTTCTACTGAATACTAACTACTCCCACGCCGTACATTATTTCGGCGTAATTATACGATTTAGATAAACAACGTCTTATTAGTCCAGTGGCGTGCGCAACCGTTCACGTCCACTGCTGTGGATCCTCCTTTCTTTCCATCAACTCTTTGTACTTTACGAATGTCGTCTTTTCTCATAAAGTCGTTTGTGACGAACGATTCTGCTAATGGCTATTATCATGGATACAGCATTTTTACTAATGTGTCGTTAACCCTTTCGCTGCTATGAGCAACTACGTAAATGGCTTTGTTTAAAAAAAAATTACATTAAAAATAATTGCCCACGTCTTGCCCTCTGGGGATTAAAGTTTTAAATTATCATACAAGTATATATATATATATAGTACATGTCATTTTCTGGTAAAAGCATAACGGCTATACTTATTATAAACATTCCTGTGCGATCTTAAACCTTTTGTTAAGTAGCGAAACAGCTAACTTTCATTCACTCCTATTTTACAGTCCTAGCTCTTTATAAAACCAGATACGCTCTTTTCTTTTCTCTGAAAAGATCTTGTATACAGACTTATCATAAACTTCTAGTTAAAGTACTGGCACAGTGTATCCAAGCATGTTTCACAGTGTGGTCGATTTATCATAACCTCAAAATAGAGTCCAGTTTGATAAGATGAGGGTGACAGTTTGTGGGAAAAAAAGGAGTAGGAAAATGTTGCGAATAAAAGGAAAATGAATAGATCTTTTTAAAAGTGCCAGGAATGTTTGACCCATGTCTTTGTGTCCCGTGTACTAGATTCTCACAAGAGCACCGGTACCCCAAGTTAAATTCTTATTACGCCATTCCTGTTAAATTCTCACATCATTATCTCTTAGCCAACCCTAGGTAGAATTCTCACCACGTCAACTCTATGTTAAATTCTCACCACGTCAACACCAGGTTAATTTTTCACCACATCAACCCTAGGTTAAATTCTCACTACGTCACCCTTAGCTTAAATTCTCACTACGTCACCCCTAGGTTAAATTCTCGCCACGTCACCTCTAGGTTAAATTCTCACGATGTCATTTCTAGGTTAAACTCTTATCATGTCATTTCTAAGTTAAGTTCTCACAGCATAATCTCTAGGTTAAATTCTTACTACGTTAACCGTATGTTAAATTCTCACGACGTCATTTATAGGTTAAACTTTCATCACGTCATTTCTAGATTAAACTCTCTCCACGCTACCTCTAGTTCTCACCTCAATCTCTCCGCAGCTGCTGTAATAGCTGAGCATTCATTCTCAAGACTTGTATGATGTCGTTTGTGTGTATTTGGAATGTTTATATATGTGAGTATTTATTACCATAGCCAATATATGTGTTATGCGTGTCACTCGTTTGGTTATGCCTAGAACATTTATATACGTTTATATAGGATTTCTATTTGTGTGGCTGTTTCTCTACTTGCCTGTCGACTAGAAGGTCACGGTTCGATTCCTTATTGTGCTACATTTTTTTTTCCGGACCAGGCACCATCAAGATTCATCTCAGGCCTATATCAATATGCTGTGGCCTAGAAATGAGAAGTTAGTAACACTTCATGTTCGTAGGTCACACAGTCACACAATGCCATGGGACATATAACATTTATCCTCGTGTGATGGAATGACTGTTTGTGTGCATATACGTCCGGCCTGCTTGTGTGTAATATGTAGATAATGTGCACATGACATATTTCACCAGTCTTTCCCCCTAAATATAATTGTAGACCCCGCTAAGCCAAGCTTGGCTTATAAGATTGGCTCGTTTCTGTGACCAAAAAAAAAAGGCTGTTACAGGTTTTTTTTGCTTATTTATCGTCGAGTATTCTGCTTATACGTGCCCGAATCAGGCAGGCGGTCAAGGTCACTGCAGTATTTACAATAATTACGTCTTTGTGGTATTTACATGTGTTACTGGCGACAAATATCCCGCTGCCGTTAACATTTGCTTGTGCCAAAATAGCGGTAAATAAATAATAAATCTACGATTTATGAAGTATACGCCTGCGTTTATTCTGCAAATGGAATCATTAACATTGCGACGGTTTGTACATGGCTCTTGTTACAAGAGTTAGGTCATAGCAGGACGTCAGCGTGGTTCTTTTTTATAGTGAACCTGGTGAGCATGCAATTTATCTTTGTTCTAATGTCAAGGGATTATGGCTTCCCTTCCCCCAACCCCTTCCCCCCCCCCTCCTCACACACACTTCCGCTTTTTAATGATAGACGATGCTGTAGCTGTTCTCACTTCGTGCGCGCCAGAAAAAAAAGTGAAATTTCTCCCTGCGAGTTACAGGACCACGCTAAGTCTCACGGTAAGCTACAGGACCGCGCTGTCTAAGTCTCATGTTAAGCTACAGGACCACGCTGTCTAAGTCTCACGTTAAACTACAGGACCACGCTGTCTAAGTCTCATGTTAAACTACAGGACTGCGCTGTCTAAGTCTCATGTTAAGCTACAGGACTGCGCTGTTTAATCTCACAGTAAGCTACAGGACCACGCTGTTTAAGTCTCGCAGTAACCTACAAGACCGCACTGCTTAAGTCTCACAGTAAGCTACATGACCACGCTGTTTAAGTCTCACGGTAAGCTACATGACCACGCTGTTTAAGTCTCACGGTAAGTTACAAGACCGCGCTGTTTAAATCTCACAGTAAGCTACAGGACCGCGCTGTTCATCTCGCCATCTCTCACAATAAGCTGTTCATTTCTCCTATCATCGAGCATGCCTCGATCATTGACAGCCTGTTTCTGAGGAGCATTAAGAACAAGTGAGACACTTTTGACCGGTCATGACGCATAGACCCCGCCACCAGAACCAACATCTCCGCTTCCCTGGAACTCTGTATGTACATTAACCTTTGTTCTTTAAAAGGGTCTAATCTCTTCATCTGTCAGCGCCTTCTATAGAACGAAGAGATACCGCCTAGATTGGACGTCCTACTGCCGGAGATCAAAATCTTTCTGTTTACCTTATTACCTACCTGTTGTTTATACTACAGCTGGTAATAAAATGTGTGTTCCCTACAGCCGATGAAGGCAAATAACTTTTGACGGGCGGTACCTGAAGTGTTTAGAAGATGTGGCTGATTAAAACAAAATATTACTTCCTAATGCATCACTGTTACTTCCTGCTGTATCACTTAAAGTAGATTAAATGTGTAAAATGTTACTTCCTGCTGTTCAATTTATAGTGAATTACATTTATAAAATGTTACTTCCTGTTGTACAATTTATAATAGGTTAAATTTATAAAATATTATTTCCTGTTGTGCCATTTATAGTATGCTAAATTTATAAAATATTACCTCTTGCTGCACGGTGTATAGTAGGTTAAATTTATAAAATACTACTTCCTACTGTGCCACCTGCATTAAATTTATACGTCATTACAAGCATCAACACATAGCACATTTTGTTGTTGCTGTTGTTGTTGTTTGTGTGAGCAAATCTCTTCATTCAGAAACTTGATGTTTGGACAGGCTTGGAACTTGTGACAGATTGTATGTAATCTTGCGTTTATTCTTGTAATGTCCCATGACATGTCAGACCATGCAGTGACAAAACATCTCGTAATATGTACACAAAACGTATGGGAACCTTGTGCTGTTAGTTCAGACGTCGACTTCTATGCTTGTGAAGTAATCAGGTCAGTTGAAATTTGCATGCATACCATACAGCTTTTCTAGGACTGTGTATATGGCGCTGACCACATGATAGTTCTTGTAGAATTTGTTTTCATGAACTTCAGTGAGTTTCACTGATTTGAACAGAGCAGCCTAGGGTATTTGTTTTTATGATGCCCTTCTCTCGTTGGCCATTGGCTGTTTATGATCTCCTTATCTCATTGGCCATTGGCTGTTTCTGATCTCCTTCTGTCGTTGGCCATTGTGGTTTACAATAGAGTTTTTGAAAGTTCATTTCAGGAGAATTGTATTTGGTAGACATTAGAATCTTAATCAACCGTAGGTTGTTGTCTGTGGTAGCAGTATTATGTTAAGACAGTTGTTTCCTTTTCATGTCTTAAGGAATCTGTATGTGGCCTCATACGTATGTGTCTCAGTGGGAGGCTTTGGCGGTTATGCCTTTCTTACGTTGGTTTCAATGGGCCGACTTTTAATGCCACCCATATTCACTGTATGTTGTCTTCTCCCTTGACCTTCCTCTGTCTCTCTTTCTAACTTTCATATTGCTATGCTTCCGAGCGTCCCCTCCCCCTCTCTTATATTCAATGAATGTTGTTTGCCAACGTCTTGGGAATTTGATTAGATTATGTTTATAATATACAAATTCAAGATTTAGATATGAACGAGAACTTAACGCGTTGTAAATAACCCAAGTTTCAGGAGCTTGCTATCAGCATCCTCTACAATCCTATCTACAACTAATTGTAGGCCGTATGCGCTCTATGTGTTGCAAGCTCTAGGTCCTGTATCCTCTATATGCTCCAAGCTCTACGTTCTGTGTGCTCTATGCATAGGCAGCTAGGTACCGTGTGCTCTATAAATAGCCAGCTCTAGGTCCTGTGTGCTCTGTGTATAGCCAGCTCTAGGTCATGTGTATTGTATATGCTGCCATAGACTCTGTACCCTATATATATATATATATATATATATATATATATATATATATATGTAGCCAGATCTAGATCACGTGCCCTCTAAATGTAGCCAGCCATAAACCCTGTACCATACATATGCAGCCAGCCCTAGATCCTATGCCCTCTATGTAGCCAACCCTAGGCCCTGTGTCCTCTAAATGTAGCCGGTCATAAACCCTGTACCCTAGATATGTAGCCAGCCCTATATCCTGTGCCCTCTATATGTAGTCACCCCTAGACCATGTGCCCTCTATATGTAGCCAACCATAAACCCTGTACCCTATATATATAGCCAGCCCTAGATCCTGTGCCCTCTATATGTAGCCAGTTCTAGACCCTCTGCCCTCTATATGTAGTCAAGTGACTCCAAATTTATGCCCATTCTTTGTTTCCAGATGCAGACTTTTATAGTTGGAAGAAAAATGTACTGGAAGATATAGGACATATTGACATCAGTTTATAGCGTAACAAACCGCCGTACACGCTTCTCTTAACCATGATTAGACTTCGTTCGCTAAACTCTGTGGAAACTATGCAGAGTACAATAATTTTAAAAATGAGTTCAGAATATCTGGTATTCAAGATTTGGCTACAGAATAGGCACAATAAGTGCGGATTTTTTTAATAAGAGAAAAGTAACAAAAATCTACGGATAATCTGTAAACAGACGTTTAAAATGAATATTTTAACCATGATTTCGTATATTTCATTAGTTCATCACATTGATGTAACCAAGTGAAGCGATGTAAGGATAGTTTGCATCATGCAATCTTTTTTTCGGCTGGAACTGAACAACGTTAACGAACACTTGTACAAAGACAGTTATCGTGGAAACAGGAAAGCACAAATTTAGCCAGAGCCTTTCTTGATCTTTGTTTTGTACCAGAGAACAAGCCAAACGCCACCAATCTGAGCAAAGAACGATGGTGTGATTTGCCAGAGGAGGGAACCATACGCCCTGAAATTACTCGCTTTATTTATAAACTCAAGTCGGCACCTCAAGGGTCGCAAACCTTCAGATGTGTTCCATACAGGCACCAAGAATACCAAACTCGCAAATTAAGGACGCCATGGCGTTTTTTAATTTGTGTGAAAGGTGGAGTAAAGAGTGTGATTACCACGAGAGAGAAGCTGGTGGAAGACGGGAAAGTGTTGAAAAATTTCTGTTTATAAACCAGGGCGTATTGGAAAAGCAGAGAGGTGAACACGTTAAGACAGTAGTTCTTAAATCTCTCTTTTTTTTTTCCTGTGGACCCAATTTCCGGCTTGAGAGCTGCTGTAGGCCTATCATTAAAAAGTTTTTTTTAAAATAATAAACAGAAACCAGATGGTGGTTAGATTTTGTCTTTATTTAAGCCTGTCCAATTTCTGGACCGTGGACCCCTAGAAATCCTTCAATATACCCCTTGAATGTCTGCATACCTGAAGTTCAGAACCGCTGCACTGAGATGACGAGGAGACTAAAGAAATGAAAAGACGGCAACAAATGACTAGAGAAAAATTTGCTTTGACTTAAAATGCGTTTATTGTTAACTTACTTAAAACTTGTGGTCCTAAAACATGTGGTCCTAAAACTTGTGGTCCTAAAACGTATGGTCCTAAAACTTGTGGTCCTAACGAGCCGCGGAAGCCTGTTGAAATGTCAAGGGCTGAGATGAAACATCAACAAAATCTTCTCTCTCCAAAACGTCCATTGGTTCTTCAATTTTCTCTTGAAAACAAGAATTGTGCCAGGGTGCGCGGTTCAAGACAGCGAAAGAGAAAACACGAATACCGGTCTGTAATGAGGCCAAGTCTTTGAAGTCTTCAGATGTCGACTGCACATGGCCGCACCGGCAGTAAATCTAACACAATAACATAAGTACGCCTATCTTCTCTTGTTTATTTCAATTAACTTTCTACACAGAATGCATGTGCCCGCAGTCTTCCCGCTATTTTTTTTTTTACTTGGGCTGGGTGGCATATTATTGCAGTTAGGTCTGGTAAACTTTAGATACTGGCTGTTTTAGAAGAAAATAGATTACACCAGAGCAGCGAGACTTGCGGCCGGGAGTCGATGGAAAGGATCGGCTCTGCCGGCTGTGCCGGTTTTCTGGAATGTAAATGCTCATCACAGAAAATTAGTACAGTGCGAGCCTCATTTGTCAGTTTACGTACTGTAGCCAGAAGCGTCATAAGAGAGATCACAGGCACTTCTTATTGTTTGTTCATATCTTCGATCTCTTGATTTCGGTTATGATAAATTTGTTACTTTCTTATACCAGTTTCTTTTGCCGACGGAATGTGACCTGATGGTAGGTTAGGTGACCTGAACCAGTGATTCACAGCCTTTATATATCTAAGGGACCACTTTTCTAACTACATGTAAGTTGCGGATCACGAACTTATAGGCAATATCTTAGTTCCACATTCCACGAACACTTTCAGTTTGTGTGTTCAGTAGATCTTGCTTTATACTAAAGTGATTATACAGTCGCGGAGCACCTGATAATGTGCTATGGGCCATTTGTGCTCCGCGGACCACAGGTTACAAACCACCAGTCTGAGCTGTTATGTGCGGTCTGTCGCTTTATCGGGAGAGAATTAAACACGCGAGTTCCGTCTGCAGAGAATTGATAATTTGTACATGTAAGGAACTTCTCATCGAGCAGAGTGAAAGAATCAGGGTCTGCATTTGAAGAGAAGAAGGACAGCATGCATCCCGTGGGCCGTTCATTTGATGACCCACTATAGATGATTTCTTCCAATGAAATTAAAAACATGCCTTCATTGTGATTGCTTCTGTACATCTACATACAGTCTCCGCCAACATCGTTTGCCTGTTCAGTTCTCTATTACATATGTCACTCATTAGATATACAAATGATACATGTCTTACAGTAAGAAACAACTACATCTTAGTGTTTTGTAAAAAATTAAGTTTTGTTCTTTAAGTGTCTTTGTTCTGAAGCCAACATGACATGCTTGTCGTTCTGTTGGCGGAGGTAATGTTGTTGTTGATGGTGATGATGAAGGCATCTCTCTGAACCTTAAGTGCCAAGGGCACATGGGGCTTCTGCAAGGGTTTTCCACAAATGCCTGTCCTTTACCTTTTTTTCTGCTCTTGCCCAGGTGACCCCTCTATTGCTCAACATCCTCTCTGTTGTTCTTCTCCATGTCTCTTTTGGTCTACCCTTACTTCTGTTCCCCTGTGGTGTCCATCTTAGTGCTATTTTTGCTAGTGAGTTATCAGTCATTCGGAGCACATGTCCCAACCATCGCCAGCGTCTTTCCTCAATAATTGCTGTCAGTGGCTTCATCTGCATTTCTGCAAACAAGATGTTATTTTTTATGGTGTTTATCCAAAATATTTTTCTAATTCTTCGTAAACATTTATTCTTGAAAGAATTCAACTTTTTTTTTCAATGGTTTTGGTGATTTTCCAGCATTCACTTCCATAGAGTAGTACACTTAGAACATTACTCTTAAATATCCTGATTTTCGTTTTCATGCTTATTTGTTTTTTAGATTTCCATATAGTCTACAGCATTGCAAAAGCCTGGTTTGCTCTAGTAAGTCTACTATTGATGTCTTCTGTGGTGTCTCCATTTTCTATTACTCTACTGCCAAGATATACAAATTCATTGACCTCCTCCACTAACTTGCTATCTACTCTGAGTACATTTCTGTTGTTCACATTTTGCTTCATTAACTTTGTCTTTCCTACGTTGATCTTTAGTCCTAAGTTGTCTGCATTCTGAGTTAGCTTGTTTATTTTATCTTGCATATATTTGTGGCTGCTTGATAGTAGACAGATGTCGTCTGCAAAGTAAAGGTCCTCCAGCACTGTGCCAAGGGTCCATTGTAATCCTCTGCATTTGTCTGATGTTGCCTCCTTCATTAATCAGTCTACTGCCAAGATAAATAATGTTGGTGATAGTACACATTCCTGCTTCACTCCTGTTTGTACCCTAAAGTTGCTGGAGGTATGTTCTCCACAGATCACTTTCCACTGAAAACCCTCGTATAGGGTTTTGATTACATTCACTATCTTATGGGGGAGGCCATGCTGTCTTAGGATTTCCCACAGTGCATCTCTGTTGACACTGTCAAAGGCTTTCTCAAAATCTATAAACAATGCATATGTTGTGCTGTGTACCTCATTTGCCTGTTCTAATATTTCTCTAAGTAGAAATATGTGGTCTGTGCATGATCTTCCTTTCCTAAATCCTGCCTGCTCTTTCCGAAGTTTTCCCTCAAGTGCTGGTACAATTCTGTTGATGATTATTCTGCAAAATACTTTATTGGTGAGTGGCAGTAGGGTAATGCCTCTCCAGTTCCCGCAGTCTCTGAGGTCACCCATCTTTGGTAGTTTTACTGTAAGGCCAGTTTTCCACTTCTCTGTAACTTTTTCTAGATCCCACATTTGTTGTAGTATCTGGCAGAGGTGTTTTGGTGTTTCTATTCCTTCTGCTTTCAACATCTCAGCAGTCACTTCATCTTCACCTGGTGCCCTGTCTAATTTTAGCTTCTTTATTGCCTTCTTTACTTCACTTATTGTTATTGGTCCTGTATTGATGTTTAGTTCCGTTTTTGCTTCAGATATGTCTATTGTTTGTGCTGCTTGTGTTTTGTTTAGTAGGGTGTTAAAGTGTTCCATCCATCTTTCAATTTTTTCTTTTTCTCCACTGACCTGCTGTCCCTTATGTGTCCTTACTGCCCTCTCACATCTTGTGCTGAAGTTACCTGTTATTGATTTTGTATATGGTTTTCATATAATTTGCATATGCTGCTTTCTCTGCTGCTTCTGCTAAGTTGTCATAGTATTGACGTGTATCTTGACGGCATGATTCCTTCACTTCTTTGTCTTTTTTGTACATAACTACTTAAAACTTGTTATTTTAGCCTTTGTGATTTGGTGTTCAGTAATTTTTTCTTGATTTACTTTCTTTGCCTCCATCTTTTCCCATGTGGTCTTGCTTATCCATTCCTCTTTTCTCCGTTTCCGACATCCCAGCACCTCTTTTGCTGTTTCCTGTAGTGTTTTATTGAACTCGTGATGATAGTATGACCATGATATATTAGGTTATAGTTACTCTTCTTATATATCGTTGCATACTCAGTGAAATGAGAAAATCACCGTCCACAGAGCTGCTATACTGGGCCTCTCTTTCTGCTCTGCCACTCTGCCAAGACAAAGGCACACATATTTTAAAACATAAATAACAAAAAGCAAATACCTCCCTTGATTGTGGTATTGACATCATCAGTTTCTGCACATCGCTACTGACTATCAGTACGTACATCACACTGTGATATATAGCGTTGAAAACACGCGCACTGCAGTATTTTCCGCGTCCATACACCCGGCTCAACAGCCACTAAAATAAATACATAATAATGAGCCGGTATAATTTACCCCCATACTTAAACCCTGAACTGATTCACCCGCGGAATAAGAGGAAAAGGAAATATGTATATATTAACTTATTTCAGTGTCTGAGAGTGCTTGAGCAGAATCGCGAGCGTTTCTCATTATCCTTCCGCGTCCGCGAAGGCACTCATTCACTAAGAGGAGAGCACGGTTCTGGCATGCAAGATTTCTTCTCTGAAATTCTTTACTGTAAGAGTCGCAGACATCTCTGGCACATTTGTTTGTGTCGTCCTTCTTTGCACAGACAAATAGAAGGGAGAAAAAGGTAATGAAAATATACTGGTTGTAGTATATGATGGGTCTACTGTTGAAAGAGTACAGAATGGGTAGTGCTATTGGTAAGGAGACAAAGTTAGACTTCAGGACTGAATGAAACTGGTAATAACAAAGTGTTTGTTAGTTCTTCGTTAGTTCAGTGTGTTTTATTTCCTGGCAGCGGTCTAGAGCTGCCTTCTTGCTGCTGAGACCAGTTTGTCTCTTTGATATGTCTAGCCTACATCTACTGCCATACATCTACTGCCATACATCTACTGCCGTACATCTACTGCCATACATCTACTGCCGTACATCTACTGCCATACATCTACTGCCGTACATCTACTGCCATACATCTACTGCCATACATCTACTGCCGTACATCTACTGCCATACATCTACTGCCGTACATCTACTGCCGTACATCTACTGCCGTACAGCTGGTGGTACACACAGCGATCGATGAAATGTTTGTTAAGTGCCTCTTCCATTTCAAGAACTTTAACCACAAGTCAGACTTGAGTTCCCAAACATGTCTGAAAATTCTTGGACTCTAGAACTTCATTTCATATCTGGGTCGTCAGTATTTCCCACTGCACGTGGCGAAAACATGATATTAGTTAGATCATCCAACGTGACTAGAAATACACTGTGGCAAAGGCGACCTTCCTTGTCCAAACTCCACAGATGAATTCAAATGAAAAACCATGAATACGCTAAGAGAAATGTTGCAATAGCGATCAGATAAATAACCAAATATCGTATATGTCGTAGTTAAAACCCAAAGTACTAGCCAAAACTAAAACCCAAAGTACTAGCCAAAACTAAAACCCAAAGTACTAGCCAAAACGAAAACCCAAAGTACTAGCCAAAACTACTTGATCCTCTCCTTTAACCTAATATCCCCTCTACCGGCTTCCACTATTTCTAACCTCTTTGGAATTCTTCAACAGAAATAGCAGAACTTTCCGCTGGTAAAGCATGCCTCACCGTTATTTTCCTGGAGAATGTCCAGGAGTTTTCCCCCACATACACTTGTAGCCAGCTACTTTCACGAGGCTTCTCCGCAGGACTCCAAGAGTCATAGATCACTCATGACTCCTGGAACTTGTAAACTCCTCTCAGCGTTAATATATTATTAATATATTTGCAGCTGTGCTTGTTAGCAAATGCGTTAAGGCGAGTCGGGGCATGTGTCCCGGTGCGTTTTGGCTGGCACTTAAGTCCAAGTCCCTGTACTCTTCTCATCCAGGTCGTGTACTCTGGACGTTGTTAATGACAAATGCTTAAAGGGGGGAATTTTTGTTGCTTCTTCTTTCTCGTATTCTACCTGGATGCCCCGATAGCTGTTAGTATCTACTGAGTACGCCCATGTTAACTCGGAGTTAATTAAGATAAGGGGGGAATTTTCCAGATTTTATATAACTGTAGACGTAGCCGGGGCAAATGTTTCCTGAGATTTTTAACGGAGATTATGTCTGCCTCCTTTTGGCATATTTATATCTTCTTTAGTAAGGTCAAGGTAGCCCTGTTATGTCATAGACACACTTTGAGCTTGTCGTGTCGATGTCCATATTTTCATTGCCCTGTCAGCACACTAGAGGGTGATGTGGTCAGCATCACGTCTGGCCGTCTTACCTTCCCCATGTCCAGAAGAACCCAGGTACCTATTTTATTTCGTGGTGACTGGAGATCGTGGTTCGTGAAAGTAAAAGCAAAGGTCTCAGCCTGAATAAAAAGAAGACTGAAGTGATAGTCATTTCAAAGAGAATAATACCATCAAAATGTAGCATTACCATCAGTGGCACAAATCTGAAACAAGTTGATAGATTCAAGTACTTAGGAACAATTATAACAACTGATGGGAAATGTCACTTAGGAACAATTATAACAACTGATGGGAAATGTCACAATGAAATAAAAAGCAGACGTGCTCAGAATTCCAGAAAATAAGAAACATCTTGTGCAACAGATCCATATCAATGGAAACAAGATTCCGAGTACTTAAATATTACATTGAACCAATTTTGTTTTATGGATGTGAAGCATGGTCCATGAATAAGAGAGTACAACGCGAAATGGAGGCCATGGAAATGTGGCTCATAAGGATGCTGAAGGTACCATGGACAGCTAAGAAAACCAACGAAGAAGTCTTAAGAGAGGCTGGAGTTAAAAGGTAAATTACAGCAAAGATCAGATTTGTAGAACATTTTCTAAGAAGAGGAATATTGAAACACATTGTGGGAACTGGAAAAATTGAGAGAAGAAGAGACAGAGGAAGACAGAGAGAGAAGTTACTGGATGGTCTGTTAGTGTAGCTAGAAAGAAAGTCACTGGCGGATCTCATAATCAAGTCTAAAGACAGGGAAATGTGGAGAGAAATGATCGCCTACGCCACGCGGCACGGCACTTGATTGGTTGGTGACTGGAGAGCCTCAGGCCCAATTCAAAACACCGATCTTCGCCTTGAAGGACTAGTGGTCTAACTACTTCACCACTCAAACAGCTTATATAAAGAGCCTATAATATTGTCTTCAGCAGTTTATGTTCATAAAAGTTGATTAAATATTGTTAATCTTTTTTAGAACAGCGGTTCTTAACCTGGGCTCCATAGACCCCCAGGAAGGATTTTTGGGAGTCAGTGGACCAACAAATGGATTTTCTCGATTAAAAAGGAAAAAAAGTCTTAACATCACCTGAGCCACGAGGAGTCTACATCTTCTCTCAAGCAAGAAAGGGGTCCATAGTTATTCTCAGGCGGGAAATGGGGGTAGATAGAGAAACAGAGGTTGAGAATCACTGTTTTAGAACCAGTGAGCCCCTCTCACAGAAGTCGAAAGTTGTAGAAAGAAGAGCCACGTGGCCGTACGCAGTCAGCCATGAGAATTTTCAGTCACACTCAAATGTTTGACAAAAAATCTTCGATAACTGGTCTTGTTGTGTTTCCATGGAACAGCGAACAAGATGTTCCTTGCTGTCGATGCAATAAGATGTTGAAGCATAAGCATGGAGTCGAATGGCGGCTCCAGCGACTACTTAGAGACTGAAACTAAAAAAAAAAACCAGAAAGGGGTGCAGTGCTTCTCTGCAGGCTCCACGACATTAGGGACCGTAGCCCATAGCGATCCTTGTCCCGATGGCCCCGTCAGGTCTGCTATTGCGGAAAACCAACGAAGATATAGAGGGACATGGTCTTGATCACCTTTGGTTTACTGAGCCTGACAATTGGTCTGTCACTCAAGTAGGGGCAACTTTGCTACCCGACATATGATTGATAGGAACATAATACAAGACCAGTATATAGAAAAGCCTGCTGAGGACGATATCACTGACAAGCGTGAATCAGCAGTCCTGATCTGTTTCTATAAATCAGAAAACTGTTAACCTTCAGCGGAATCTGTGTGAAGAATGAAAGACAAGGTAACGAAAAGAAGCTACAAGTGAAACCGAAAGAGCAACGAAAGGTAAAGAAATGGTTAAAGTGGATAAAGAAACAAGGCGGAAAGGATGTGGTAATAATGTTCATTTTAAAAAGTTTATGACGGTGAATAAACGCGAAGTAGTTTATCTTTATTCCTTAAACTTTCCTGCGGATAAGTCAGTTTTTATAAGTCATTATTGTTCCATCTTTTTCAGTGATCCCTGACGTGAAAACTTATCTTTAACGCCAGATGGAAGACAGCCTAATGAAGTTTTTGTTAAGGTAGATCTTGACCCCACTCACTTGGTAGCTCCTTTCGCCGTATCTTGAGTCCCGTTAAGGAGTGATGATCTCCAGAAATCCTCTCTCTGGTCACCTCCTCCACATCTCCATGTTAAAAGCGCCGTCACAGTGGCCAGCAATCTCCAACTGACGATTTTTTTTTCTCTTTACACTTTTGCATAGAAGGATACCACAAGGTGCTGGTCGTGTTCCAGGGAACATTATCAATGTGCCGGTCGTTCCACAGAGTTAAACAAACTGCAAATTAATCTGATTTGTTTATCGCTGGACGCGGAGCTAATGAGAATTAGCAACAGGGGAAAGGGATAAGAGGAAATAAGAAAGAAAAGGGGGAGGGGGGAGAGAGAACAAGAACGCTTTCAAGGGGGGGATAACAGGTCGCTACAGATGGATCGTATCTTTGCTATGTAAACTATTTGTTCTATGGGAACCCGAAGCCGGGGTTGATTCTGTACAAGGTAGACCATGCGAGGACAGATAAGTCTGGTCCTGTTTTTGGAGTCTAAACTACAGGCGGAGTTCTTTGTGTCTGGAGAGAGGAGTATAGGAAATGAGGGGGGAATCTAGCGGATGTTCTCAAAACATTATGGTAATCCAGTAAACCCGACGCAGCCATCATCATCCTCGTGCTGTAATGAATGAATAAACCAGCAGTAAGGAAAAGATAATTAAAATGCTTTGGAGATACAGGCAGTCAGTCTCCCCGGGTTACGAACGTCCGAATTACGTAGAACCCGTAGTTACAAACTACCACTGTAAAAGCTGTTATATTAAACAATTCGAGTTGCATACAATGGTTCGTAAGATCAAACGGGGGCTACTTTGCGGTGTGTATCAAAACATTGCGAGTCTACAGCGTTTGTCGGTTTGTTTATTTTGTTTATACATAGAAAGGTGTACCATATATTAAGACAAACATCTGATTAAGTCATGTTAGATAAGAACCTTACCTAACCGTTGCAATCTAGGGGCAGATTCGATTTACGAGCAAACTTAAAAGTGGAACTCGTTCGTATCTCAGGGACTGCCTGTATCACGATTCATTATTTCTCTTTTCAAATTTCTTAAGAGTTATAACTTTAGGGCCATCTTTGTTGCACCATCCAATCTCATGATTTGCCAAGATCCTGTATTTGGCTTTCCCTTTTCACTATTATTTGTACATAGATTTTTAACTATTATTGGATTTCTTGTTGTCCATGTTCATTTCTGTTAGTGACATCCAGTCAACATGGACCTTTGTAAAATTTTGCCATCAAAACAGTTTCGCACGGCGTATGTTAGAGTTTTCTTGGAAGTGGAGATTTCTGTGGCGTTGTTACTCATAACAACACTCAGTTCAATCAGAACTGTTTGGCACTGAAGGTTTTGAAGATCTTGATTGTTGAGGAGAAACTGTAGGCGAGGAAGTCTAAAGAGAAGTTGCCTTTTTAAAGCAGCAGATGAAAAGAACTCATATTTGAATCAGGAGCTGAATGTAAAATGTGTATCTGGAGGAGGGGTGGGGGAAGAAGAGAGAGAGAGAAAGATGATGAGAAAGAGAAGATATCAGTCTAGCATTTCGTCGCTTTGAAAAAAAAATAATTTCGTTTGTCACGTGACCAGAAAAGAATCGTTGACACCATTTAAGAAGGAAGCTGGCCACGGGATACCCTCTCTTTGCGAACGTGGCATAAAGACCTTCCGTCGTTGGTTCTCCGAGTGAATATTCCCCACATTCATCTCAAGAATACGCGCAGTCGAAGGCTCCCGGCTCTTCATATGTCCACGAGAGGTAGGCGTGGCAACAAGAGCCTGTAAAATTACCCCGTCATTAGCTCCCTTTGATACTAAACTGATCTCCAACGTCTCTTGGTCCTGGAGCATTTTTTTTCTAAGGTCGAGATGACACGCTGTACAAGCCATAGAAACTGTTAAATGCGTTGAATTGGGCTTCTCACCCACCCACCCTCCCCCCACCCCCCGCCTTTTTTGGAGCGTCTTTCAGCTCTCCTTTAACTGCTTCGTGGTCAACAAGGATGTCCTTGTTACCTTGGAGTTTCTCGAATAAAATAATCCTTGTGTCGCTTCCGACTTGGCCGCGCTCGGAAATTCGAATGAAAATTGAAGTTTTGTCCTGGAACACCCACAGATTTCCTTCTCTCTAATTTTTGTCATGCATTAGTTATCTAGTATTCTTCCGCGTGTCTGGCGTGTAAGCCAGAAAATTATGCTCAGACTTCATGTTAAGATTATGCACGAAACTGTATTGAGGAAATTGGGGGGGGGGGGGGGCGGGGGCGAGAGAGAGAAAGAGAGAAAGAAAACAGTAAAACAGAAAGAAGTAGATGAACAGTCCTTCAAACGTAGACTTTGTACTGAGGGCGGGCGGATAAATGAGAAAGGGAATCTTCTCCTCCTCCTACTACTGCTACTACAACTACTCGTTAGCTTCCCCTGCTTTGCGCCTGAGGAGGTAGCTATGGCTGTTGCAAAAGCTCCTCGCATTCAGTTAACAGTAGCTGATTTTTTTTTAGACACTATAAAAAGTCCATCTTGTTCGCACACACATAATTTGCTGGGGGGGGGGGGTAGGGGGATATTTTCTGTATACCTTAACACTACTGAGCTGAACTCCACCCTTCATCTAACTTTGAAATGTGAGTGATTCTCCGTAAATTAAATTCATTTAGAAACGACTGATTCTCCCCCAGATTATGTTCGCACGACACCCTTACTGTTTCTCCCTGATACAAAGCTGGTTCCCCTGCCTTGTTCCCCGTCATGTTCCCCTGGAATTAAGAGGAATATCCCTGTTACGATCTGAGCGGAGAGAAAGCGACATCGGAATGTCGTTCTCTCTCTCTCTCCTCTCTCTCTTTCTCTCTCTCTCCTCCTCCCCCCTCTCTCCTCCTCCTCCTCTCTCTCTCCTCCTCCTCCTTTCTCTCCTCCTCTCTCCTCCTCCTCTCTCTCCTCCCCCTCTCTCTCCTCCTCCCCCTCTCTCTCCTCCTCCTCCTCTCCTCCTCCTCTCTCTCTTCTCCTCCTCCTCTCTCTCTCCCTCTCTATCTCCTCCTCCTCTCTCTCCTCTCTATCTCCTCCTCCTCTCTCTCTCCTTCTCCTCCTCTCTCTCCCTCTCTCTCCTCCTCCCCTCTCTCTCTTTCCCTCTCTCCTCCTCCTCCTCTCTCTCTCCTCCTCCTCTTCTCTCTCCTCCTCCTTTCTCTCCTCCTTCTCTCTCTCTTCCTCCTCTCTATCTTCCTCCTCTCTCTCTCCTCTCTCTCTCTCTCTCTCTGGACCACAGTTCAGGTCCCAGGCTCCGCCGCTCTAAAATTTCTGGCAGAATCTTTTAATGAGGATTTCAGGCAAGCCATGAATTATTAAAATAAGAAGGCACTGGTTGTGGCCTCCGTTTTTTTATTCTTCTATATGCTGATATCGTAGGGCTTGTCCGTGAGCTTGCTTGATTTAGGTTGTTTTGACAGTGGAAGGCTAAGATGATAGAGGAAGACCAGGAATATGAAATCTAGAAAATAGTGTAGTGGTCACTTGTGCTTAGGTTTAATTAGAAACGGATAATTAAAGTTCTCGAAATCTCCAGGTAATTCCATGAATTAATAAGGTTTTTTCAAGGCCAGCGATAGATGGACAGACAGATAGATAGATAGATATACAGATAGATAGATAGATAGATGATAGATAGATAGATAGATAGATAGATATAGATAGATAGATAGATAGATAGATAGATAGATAGATGGATAGATAGATAGATAAAGAGAGAGAGAGAGAGGCAGGCAAAAATGAACAGGAAAATACTATCGAGTCACGAAAGTTCAACGTGAGCAGTTAGGATATAACCGGACTACTCATGAGCTCGCCACAGGCGGTGAGAAGGAACCGAAAAACGCTTCAGTTCCAGGGTTCACTGCTGGCAAGAGTCTTCAGTGGTCAAGTGCCACTGACCGCGTCATGCACAGCTGGGAACAGCTGCTACACTTGTTCATTTCTACCGAATGCCCTCGCAGTTGAGTGATTCTATATGAGATCCCCGGGATTTTCTGCTGTGGGCACGGAACTTTTCTCCTCATGCGCTTGTGTCTTCCAATCTTTGACGACCCCCCCCCCCCCCCCCCCCCCCCCCCTCTCCCGATCTTCCGAACCAGAAGGTTTTTATTTGTTACTTTTACTATCTTGTTATAAGGAAGTGAATAATGGACAACAGGCAAGTCTGCACAAAAATCATTGGACGCAGCAGAAATGTGGTTTATTAGAAGAATGTTGCGAATCTCAATGAAGAATGTATGAGAAGAGCTGGAGAGACAAAAAACCTTGTCAAAAAGATAAGAGAGAGACAATGTACTTTCATAGGACATGCAATGAGAAGAAGGGGCATTGAAAATATTATAACAACAGGAAAAATAGAAGGAAGAAGATCAAGAGGAAGACCAAGAGAAATGATACTGGACAGTCTGACGGGATGGTGTGAGAGGAGATCACCAACTGAAATGATGGCCTGCATGAAGGATCGTGTACTCTGGAGAAGCATAATAGCCAACGCCAGTCGGCACGGCACCTGATGATGATGACGTTTAAAAGTTTTAGGTCATTAATTGCCACTGAAGTAAATACGAGGGGATCAATGAGTAAATAATGTTTAAAAAAATACTTGGTACTGAAAGAACCAAGACATCGTTGATGATCTCCACATGGATGCATCAGCAGCAGGACATCTTGCTTACAAACGAGAGGCCTACAGAAATGGCTGTTGAGGAGGCAAAGTTCTGCAAGGGACATGCAAAAGACTGACTGACTGAAAGAACACTGATACAAGAAAATGTAAAATAAACCGACATAATTACTGAATGCTCCACACCCTATGAATGTCACAGCTGGAAACTGTAGAACAATAGTACTTTCATTGCAACCAACGAACTGGAAATGTAAGTGATAGAACAATAGTGCTTCAATGGAAACTAGTGGGCTAGAAATCTTACATCTTACATCCTTCCCGTGCCGTTAAACGTCACATAGGGTTCGCATAGTTGTCTGCCAAGTTTTCCTGTTCTCGGCGAGTCTTTCAATTTCATCAAGGGATGTTATCCCCACTAAACTGGCTTCTCTTAACAATGTCCTCTTTAGCGTTTCACGTGGTCGACCTCTATTTTTTCTTAGGCCTGTGGGTTCCACTTGATAGCTTGTTTTGATATTCTCTGATTGTTTCTTCTCGTCACATGACCTATATATGTCCTTTCTTTTTTCTGATCACCCATGAGACAGGTTGTTGTTTGTTATCTCTGCGTTGTTCTTGAATTCGTTCCACTTTATACCAAGTATTTTCCTTTAGGCATTTGTTTTCAAAAGAGTCTAATTTCTTGTCTGTTTCTTTAGTTGATTGGGCTAGAAATGGTGAAGACTATATAGGGCTAAAAATGGTGAAGACAGGGCTAGAAATAGTGAAGACAGGGCTAGAAATGGTGAAGACTATATAGGGCTAGAAATGGTGAAGACTATATAGGGCTAGAAATGGTGAAGACTATATAGGGCTAGAAATAGTGAAGACAGGGCTAGAAATGGTGAAGACTATATAGGGCTAGAAATGGTGAAGACAGGGCTAGAAATAGTGAAGACAGGACTAGAAATGGGGAAGACAGGACTAGAAATGGGGAAGACAGGGCTAGAAATGGTGAAGACAGGGCTAGAAATGGTGAAGACTATATAGGGCTAGAAATGGGGAAGACAGGGCTAGAAATGGTGAAGACAGGGCTAGAAATGGTGAAGACAGGGCTAGAAATGGGGAAGACTATCTGCAGCGCCTAGGCGGCGCTCTTAATTGCTAGTTGTGCTAGTACAGCTCTTGGCACGGCGGGTGGTGGAGCAAGGTAGACAGTTTTCTTTAATGTGTCCCCTCTGGAGTATTAGTTTAATTCCCAGTTACCTGCTCCTGATCCAAAGTATATTTCTGTATGTATTTGCACATATTTATCTTGTCTCTCGCTACACAGAATTCTGAAGTAAAAGGGGCATTCAAGAACATTCAGAAACTAGAAGCGCTTGCATTTCAATGAGATGTTAGTAATATATTGTTTTGAAAAGAAGAGATGAAGACAAACATTTGAATCGTAATAAAATTTCCACAAAATCTTTCCAGATTTTAACTGCACAAATCCTCTTCTATTTTTTTTTTTTCACTTCACGGGTTTTAGTCATAACAGTTTCCTTCTGTTGCCTCACTTTCCAGATTTTAACTGCAGAAATCCCCTCCTATCTTTTCACTATACAGATTTTAATTTTAGAAACCCTGTTCTGTTTTTCACTCTCTCCAGATTTTGACAGCAGAAACCCCTTTCTGTTTTTCACTTTTGCAGATTTTAGCTGCAGAAACCCTGTTCTGTTTTTCACTTTCCAGATCTTAACACCAGAAAACCCCCCTTCTATTTTTCACACGAGTAGACCATCTTATTTAAGACAAATCAAGGTTTAATGATGCCGCTATACTGCCGATAATTTGATACACCCCCTACTTCCCACTGCAGAGGCCTATTAAGGTACATCCGAGAGAGCGAGCATACAGGACCCCTGGCGCCTATACGCAGCCTTGTGAAAATAAATCTGATATGAAGTTTGCAGTTTGCAAGTAGCTCATTAGCCCAACCTTGGCTCCAGTTCTTTGGCTCAGGTTTGTCCACAATCTTCAGTAGACTTAGAAGGGGGGAGAAGAAAATATAGCAAAACATCAGCCTTGTATTTCGTTATTTAATTCGGGTTCTTTTTGAAAATAAAAATCATTTCCCTTGTGGAAAGATATCAGATATGCTGTCTGCCATGTTATGTCGTCTGGTTGTTTGTCTGCCTCTTTCCTTCCTGTCGCAAACTGTATTCATTTTTATTGGATGTCTACTTTGATTTTAAATCTCGTAATTTTGACTTCCGGTACTGTATCCACATCTATAGCGTTCTTCTATATAGTTTGTCTGACCTTACGTCTGGATAGGTCTGGATAGATCAGCTGTGTATATTTTTTTTGTTATTATTCTGTTATATTTCATCGCACATTTTATGTCTAAATACAAGGCCGTGGTTAAGTGGACTGTGGATTTATAAGTGTCCAAATCCTTCGTTTCTTTTTTATGCAGCTGTATTCCAAGCAAAAGGGGCCGGCTAGCGTAGTGGTTAGAGCACTCGTCTAGCAACCAAATGGTCGAGGGTTCGAATCCCCAGCTGAGCGGGATTTTTTTTCCGACCAATACGGCCCCGAGGTCGACCCAGCCTCGTAAAATGGGTACCAGAGAAAATCTGGGAAGTAAAGGCAGCGAGGAAAGGAACTGGTCACCCTACCTCATACGCTGATGACCCAGCATAATGAGGTCTCTAACGCTTCACCCCCTACGGCATTTGCTATGGGACTATCTTTACTTTTTTATTCCAAGCAAAAGACTTCCAGAAAGTTGGTTCGCTTTTTTTTTTTTTTTTTAGCAAGTGAGGTTTAGAGTATCTTGTGGTCTCGAGTCTTGCATAACTTATTTTCTCTCTCTCTCTCTCTCTCTCTCTCTCTCTCTCTCTCTCTCTCTCTTTTCTCGAAGAAGAAGTCAAAAGAGTAAGGCCGAGTACTTCACAGCATGGAAAGCTACTTTTGGATAAGATTATGTGTATGTGTATCACAATAGTAATTCTAAGATAGATAATGTGTTTCACAATAGTACTACTAAAATAGATAATGTGTTTCACAATAGTGCTACTAATATAGATAATGTGTATCGCTAGAGTAGTAATAAGATAGATTATGTGTATCACTAGAGTAGTACCAAGATAGATTATGTGTATCACTAGTGTAGTACTAAGATGGATTATGTGTATCACTATAGTAGTACTAAGATAGATTATGTGTATCACTATATTACTACTAAGATAGATTAGATGTATCACTATAGTACTACTAAGATAGTTTAGATGTATCACTATATTATTACTAAGATAGATTATGGATATCACTAGTGTAGCACTAAAATGGATAAAGTAAAAGGTATTTCTGTTATCCTGTAGAGATGATGTTAGTGTCCATATTTTCCTTGACCTGTTGGCACACTAGAGGGTGATGTGGTCAGTATCATGCCTGGCCTATTTTACTTACCCAGCTCCATAAGAAGCTAGGGACCCATTTCTACATCTGGGTGATAAGGGGTGCCCGCTGCCGGATTCGAACCCAGAACCTTTCCATGAGACATTAGTACCACTCTACCACTCATGCGCCTACAGCAGTGCTAAAGTATTGTGGCGTGTCTGCGGGTTTGAATGCTGAGACATGACGGGCAGAATTGTCCATGAGTTTCCGTGTCCAACTCTTTCATCGTTTGTAAAGAAAGCTCTCTCTCTCTCCTCTCTCTCAGTCTTTGTGTGTGTATGTATATATGTGTGTATATATCTCACTCTCTGTCACCCTCCCTCTGTCTGTTGTTCTCTCTCTCCGTCTCTGTCTCTCTCACTGTCTCACTCGGTCTCTCTGTATCTCACTCTTTTTCTCGCCTTCTCTGTCTCTCACTCTCTCTCTCTCACTGCATCTCTCATTCTCTTTGTCTCTCTCTCTCTCTGTCACTCTCACTACTTCTCTCTCTCAACTTACACGCAAACATCTATTTATCTATTTCTTCTCTCCCTTCTCCCCTCCCTCCCCCCTCTGTTTTCCCATGTAGGTGTTCCGATACATATTTTCCCACCAACAACACTTTTCATAACACGTAAGGAAAAAAAAAAGCAGAAGGAAAGAAGGAAAGAAACTAACCAAAATAATAAATAAATAAAATATAAAAAAAGATGCCAGGCAAGAACTCAAGGGGTGAAACGAAAAGCTTTCAGTGGTAGCAAATCCATGAAATGTAAAAATATACATAGATTCGGCTGGCGCCGACGATAAGTTTTTTTTTTTTGGTCTTTTTTCTAACGTCTTGGATTAAGTTTATAACAAAACAAAACACACACACACACACACACAAAGGCAACGTTGGAGCTCCGCCGAAATTAACAACTCCCTTTCGTTTACAATTATGAACTTGTTGCGTCTCGTCGTCATCATCATCGTCGTCGTCGTCTTCATCATCATCATCATCATCATCGTGTGCCAAACAATGCGTCTTGCTGCACCAGGATGTTTAAGGAATCACACCATATCTCGGCAGTATACAAAGCTGGCAGCAATCAAGATCAAACAAATCCCCCAGTAAACCGCCAAGAGGCGAAAACCTTAATCCGTATCCAGTGCAGATCTGAATGGAAGAAACATCTGAAATGCAACAACGAACCAGATGCAGTACACAAACTACAAAGACATAAACAAACCGTCTTCTTTTGCCTACGGACAGGCCACTGCAGACTACTGAGCCACCTGCATCGAGTGAAAATGTCTCACACAGACGAGTGTCCGCGTGGCAGTGGAGTCCAGATTCTAGGACATATCCTTCAAGAGTGCCCAAACCATGCGGACCTGAGACGAGAGACACGGCCAGAGGACACGAGCTTGGGGGCAAAAGCTTTGGGGGGTCCTATCAGGATCTGGAGAGGACTGCGAGCTTTGCCATGTCGATAGGGATCAGGATCTGATGTGACCAACAACTTCGAATGCAGAAGAAGAAGAAGAAGCCCATTTGAAGGATAAAAATATGAGTTAGGAAAGAAGAAGAAGAAGAAGAAGCCCATTTGAAGGATAAAAATATGAGTCATACAAACATTCATCAATCCTTCTGTTTCTATCTTCATATATAAGAAATAAAGAAACAGATACATTTATGATTCCCCCCCCCCCCACACACACACACACAAAGGGAAGAAATAGAATACCTGCAAGTTCCAAAAAAAAAAAAAAAGAGTGACGGCCATGTGTAGCATCTGTGAAAATAATCCATCATTACTGGTCCCTGCATCCTCCAGCTCGCCAGTCCCAGGCCTGTGTTTTGCGTGCCTACGCAGTAGCAGCATACCAGGGCACTTCACGTGTAACCACCTTGGTACATAAGTTCTTACCTAACTTTCTAACACTTTACTTGAACTTTCTTTTTTTTCAGCTTACATGTAGAGTCCTTTGTGTTCTCTGAGAGCGTGGATGGTTGGATGAATAAGTAAAATCGGGGTATGCCGCCAGTTCCACGAATTAATGTTATGGCATTTCCGTAACAAAGATAAATCTACAAATAAAAGGAAACACTGTCGCCTAATTTAGTGTCTTCCTTGGAGTGATGTAAATATGTTGTTTAGTGAAACGTTCTTATGTGGTATTATTAGACATGAGTATGAGTTTTCAGAAGGGAGTCATTGTTTAATTAGAGAGAGAGAGAGAGAGAGAGAGAGAGAGAGAGAGAAGAACGAAAGAGTAGCATGCGAGATGTTATTTACAAGGAGTAACTGTTAACTGTTACATTGTGTGAGACAGATTGTAGATATAAATGGCATGGAGGAGAAACAGACACATGGATAGATAGATAGATAGATAGATAGATAGATAGATAGATAGATAGATAGATAGATAGATAGATAGATAGATAGATAGATAGATAGATAGATAGATAGATGGATGGATGGATGGATAACAGACATAGATGGATGGATGGATGGATAGATAGATAGATAGATAGATAGATAGATGGATGGATGGATGGATGGATAACAGACATAGATAGATAGATAGATAGATAGATAGATAGATAGATAGATAGATGGATGGATGGATAGATAGATAGATAGATAGATAGATAGATAGATAGATAGATAGATAGATAGATAGATAGATAGATAGATAGATAGATAGATAGATAGCATGCAATCCCCGCTTTGTTGGTGAGGCCAGACCGGCGGGACGCCTCTCGCCGACCAGGAAGTAAAACCACGGGAAGAAAATAATACCCCAGTCCACATTCCAGACGCCTCGCACTTTTCTCACCCTCTCTCTTTTTCTCCCCAACCTGACAAAAATATTATTAGTGATGGCGCCAGAGATTCGGTGTCTCTCTCCGTTCTATTCGGCAAATGAAAGAAAGATGTATATTGGCGAATAGAGTCGAGACTTGGGCCTTCCGCTGAAACCTTTGGGTGACTTTCGATTTGGGACTCTTATTGATAATGTGTTTGCTTGATTGAGGCACCACCGTGGAATCAATAGGCGGGCTCCGACCAGTTTAATTAGATTGAAGCTAGGAACCGACTCCAATTATATTTGCTCCCCCCAAAAAGGGACTCCTGTCACACTATTAAAGCTCCCGGAGAGAGCACCCACGCCTTCTTGACACCCCCTCCTGAAAATTTCTAGATGAGTTTGGAAGATTCCGGGCGGTATCGTTTCTTGCGCTTTTGTGTGGCTTGGGGGGGAGGAGGAGGGGGGAAGAGTTTGATGAAGTAATCGATGTGGCGTTTTGAACGAATGAATGTAAAACTTGGATGAATGAGTCTTAGGTACGTCCAACTTGTCTGGCTGTCTCCGTCGATGTCGTGGCCTGGTCTGTTACGTTATTGTGGTCGGTCAGAGGTGCAGGCGCCGGCCAGACGGTCTCGTGGTCCGCCGTGTGGGTGGGTCTGATCAATATAAGATCATTACCAAGTGATAACCTTGTGTTGTGTGCATCAATACATGCTTAGATATTCGTCTTACAGCCTTACATGATCGCAAGTGGCGAATATTCAGGGCATGTGTAAAAAAAAAAAAAGCCGGGTATATTCCGGATAGCCATATTAAGTTTTAGTATTTTTTGCTTTATTAGGCTATGTTTGAAGTCTTGGTGGGACAATGTTTAGAATCTTTTTCACGCTATGTTTAGAGACTTTGATCAGACTATATTTAGAGTCTTGGAGAGACTGTCTTAAATGTTTTTTCGCATATCCTTGTGTCAGCGTGAACCTCTACTTTCCATCCAGAGAGACGACTATAATATATCTTTTTAAAAAAAAACGAAACACAGGAAGTAGAGGATAAACAGAACTAGATGCTTTCCTTAGTTACGCTTCTACCGGCAAAAATTCCCTGGCTATCGTAATTTATCGTTTCCTAGGTCAGCGTAGCTACCCGTTAAACTCAAGAGAAAGAGGGACTTATCGGGGCCACTCACTTGTGTCCGCATAGAACCTCAAGTCTTACACGCAAACACACAACACACGCACAACTCCCCGCGTTTAAACATTTCGACCTGTGTTAGTGCCCCACTAGAAATAATCCGGTACCAAACCCTCGCCGTGTTTGGTTAATACTGTCCTGCCTGGCATGTTCTGTTTGTGGAAATAATTAATCACCCTCAAAATCCACCAGAACCTCGGGGATTGGGGGGTGGGGGGAGAGTCGAGAGTTTAATGCGCGGGAGAGACAGTGCCAGTTTGGCCTGGTGAAGCTAAATGAGAGTGCAAACAGCGGCAGTTGTACGCGTCCCAGTATCAGTTTATTTCCTGTTGCAAATGATTATAGTATTCTTTTTTCTTTACCATGGCTGTGAAAAATTATATATTTTCAAATCATTGTTTTGTTTCTTCATTTGGGTCCATAATTTAAGAGAGGGGGGAAAAAATGCCCATAAATAGGATTTATGTTGGCCCGAAATTTGTGGAACAACCAGGCACCCGCAGTGTGGGAGTAGCGTTCTAGAAGCTACGATCGATAGACGAACGGCACCAGAGCAATTTGGTCGCTAGAATCGGCCCATTGACTCAGCCATGCATTATGGGATTAGATTGACAATACAATTTCCTTCACCGCTTTTGCTGGCGCTCCCTGTATACCCCTCCCGCGTTGCTTTCCTCTGCGGAGTTGTGTTTTTTTTTTCTTTTTTCCTTGTTATTTTTTTTTTTAATCCTTCTCTCCTCCTCTGTGGCGGCCGTTTTGTACCTCTTTGGCAAACGCTAGCGCGCGCAAACACTCACTGCTGTTAATCTTCTTGGCCTCTCCATTTCTCATCTTCTCTCGCCGTTTCTCGTCTTATCTTGTCGTCTGTAGTTTACACACCCTCCAGTGGTAGAAATGAGACGGTTTTCATAACTAGCGCACCTCACATTGAAAAGCACTTACCAGTGAACCTCGACTAGACATAATGCTTGCTCACCTCAAAGCATTTACCAGTGATCCTCAGTTAGAGAGGCATTCACCAATAAACCTTAGCAAAAGAGGCATTTCCCAGTGTACCTCAGGTAGAGATGCAGTGGACCTCGACAAAAGAAGCATTTACTAGTGAACCTCATGTAGAGATGCATATATCAGTGAACCTCAGCTAGAGAAGTACTTACCAGTACAGATGCATTTAGTAGTGAACCTCACGTAGAGATGCATTTACCAGTGAACCTCAGATAGAGAAGCATTTACCAGTGAACCTCACGCAGAGATGCATTTATCAGTGAACCTCAGGTAGAGAAGCATTTACCATTAATCACTACCTAGAGCATCTTTACTAGTGAACCTCACCTAGAGAAGTATTACCAGCGAACCTCACTTAGAGAAGCATTTAGCAGTGAACTTCAGCTACACAGGATGCTAGGACACATCAAAGTATTTGCTTTCAAAGAACTGATCTTTATGATACCTGAAATGGATGTTTCTTTACTGTAGTCATTAAGAGGCAAAAACAAAATAATAATAGGGAAAAAAATAGATACAGAAAATCATTAATGCACTAATACAGCAATATACAACAAACAAACAGAAAGATAATAAACAAAAGATCTAGCAGGCGAAATTCCGCAGACAAAGAAGTGCTATATCGCGCAATATTTTAATCACAATAAAAAATTAAGACTCCAAGTCAATCGCATTGAGGTAGATCAGAGTAGTACACTATGGTTTGTTCTTGCTTCATAGCAAGACTATAATGTCTGTACAGACTTTGAGCTGTTATTACCGGCGGGGAAGGAAATTTGACAAGATGATTAAGCTAAGCAGAGTAGAGGGGAATGCATTTAAATATGAATCATTTTACGTCTGTGTTAACACAAAACTGAAAAATGAATGTTAATGTTCTACCAGGCTTTCGTGTGTCTCATTTTTGGAGACATTGAGGGAGAGAAAAAAAACACACACAAGAACCCACAGAGTACTAGATTCATAACATATGTTATTTTTTTTCATTATTTTCCTGTTTATTATATATTTTCCTCCTCGGCTCAGCCTCGTTAAGGGCAGTAAAAACTCTTCATCAACGAAACATAAACGTGAACGAAAAACATTACAGACGTATAAATTTATCTCGATTCAGAAACAGTGTCAACATTACAGCCCGGCCTGGCATGATGTAGCTGTCTTGGGCTGCCATGTTTATGGCCCCGAAATGTTGAAAGGTCGGACCCGTAGAGGTCGGTCTCCGATCTTATTATCGACGCATACACGAAACTGGCCTCCCTCCAGTCCGGCTCCCCCGGCTGATAATCCTCGTCGGAGTGAGTAAGAAATCTGCAAGAAGTCATATTTGGAATCCGATAAAGTCATGAATTATGCACGAGAGAACCACCCTGTCTGTGAAACAGTGTGGCGCTGGGAAACAGAGCCGAGAGAAGCCAAAGTCATGTGGAAAGAGAGATAGGGGACGGTAGCGGAGGAGAGATTTGTCTGTCTGTGAGCTGTTGGTGCTGTGATTTTTCTACAAAGAGGCCCACAAAAGGGTTATTTTCTCTCTCTCTCTCCTCTCTCTCTCTCTCTCTGTTAACTCTCTGTATGGCGAGTTGTATTTCCACGCGAAGTCTTAGCATCTTATGGCTGTTTATTTCAAACCTTAAACAAGGATGAATATTACAGAAGTCATTTTTTAAAAAATTATTATATACTTCCAAATATTTCAAGAAATAAGAGAGCACTGGGCAGATATGGTATAGCAATTTTGTGGACGAAATTATGATGTACTGAGCACTATACAGTGATGAATAAGAGAATAATAAATGAACAGCACATGAGTTTAAGAATCCAAAATATGGGGACAATGACACTGGCTTTGGAAGCAATTAGCTGGAGCTAGCATTTCTGTAAATAATGAGAGTGATGATGATTAAGATGATTAAGACAGCCATACTTGTGTAAAAATAAACCTGTGTACAAACGTTAAGAGGATGAAAACATGGGGAATTTTAGATAAATATGATCAGTAATCAGTCAGTTCCTTGCGGAACTTTGCCTCTCTAACAGCTCTCCTGTAGGCCTCTCGGTTGTAAGCAAGATGCCCCTGCTGCTGATGCGTCCATTCGCAGATCATCAACGATGTCTTGCAGCCATCTTCGCCTTGGTTTTCCTCTCTTTCTTCCCATTATGTACCCCTCTAAGATTCTCTTCTCTAAATTCTCATGACGTTTAATATGTCCAAAATATTTAAGTTTATTCTATTTAGTCCTCTTACTAGCCAACCTTCTTCAATATTAAGTTCTGTATATTTTATATATTCTATATATATATATATATATATTCTTTGTTGTGTCCATGATGTGTAATATGATATGGAAAGCTTTGAGGTCGCGAAGATGAGCCTCGGTGTTTCTGCTGTTTACGCGGAAGAAAATGGATTCCTTCGCTACAGCTTTCCCTCTAGCTTGGTTTTTTTCTTTTCCAGGACTTCTCCGGGTTTTTCTTTCCTTTCTTTCCCTCACCAGAGAGTGAGCTGTGGCGAAAAGTTACAGCCGCATGTTGAGAGGGACCAACACGTTAGTCGAAGCCAAGAGAGATCCGGCATGATCAGAGAGAGAGAGAGAGAGAGAGAGAGAGAGAAGGGAGGTGCCTAAAACTTGGTCCAGGGGAAGAAAGCTGATTCCTTTCACTCTCCCCCTTTCAGAGTTCTACGATCCAAGCTGAGGGGATTAATGCCATCCTTAGATTGCAATCTTCTGACGCCAGGCCCTAGCTACCCCCATCTCGTCGACACCCGAGTGCACCGACAGAAATTAAAGAGAAGTCCGGGTACTGATGGATGGAGAACTGGAACTGATGAAATTTTTTTTTTTTAAGTCTCTCTCTTCACTTATCTGACATTGACTGTCAGTCACACATTTGACGATCTTTATCAATTTTTTTTAAAAATTGTCTCAAGTGGGCCTAGAATCCTCTCTTCTTCCGCCCCCTCCCCCCAGTCCATTTCGGTACTCAGTTCTTCAGGGGCCACGTGGTACATTATCTTCGGCAGCTCTTGCCGTCTGCATATTTTAATACTCGGTGACGATCAACATTGTCCTTTTTATTTTCTAAAGAAAGATTTCATACTCCTGGCTTTGAGTATTCATTATCTGCCTCTCTCTCTCTCTCTGTGTCTCTCTCTCTCTCTGTGTCTCTCTGTGTCTCTCTGTCTCTCTCTGTGTCTCTCTCTCTGTGTCTCCCTCTGTGTCTCTCTCTGTCTCTCTCTCTGTGTCTGTGTCTCTCTCTGTCTGTGTCTCTCTCTCTGTCTGTGTCTCTCTCTTTGTCTGTGTGTCTCTCTCTCTGTGTCTGTGTCTCTCTCTCTGTGTCTCTCTCTGTGTCTCTCTCTCTGTGTCTCTCTCTGTGTCTCTCTCTGTCTGTGTCTCTCTCTCTGTGTGTGTCTCTCTGTGTCTGTGTCTCTCTCTGTCTGTGTCTCTGTCTGTGTCTCTGTGTGTGTCTCTCTCTCTGTGTCTCTCTCTGTGTCTCTCTGTGTGTCTCTCTCTGTGTCTCTCTCTGTGTGTGTCTCTCTCTCTCTGTGTCTCTCTCTCTGCTATAAATATGCTATTACAGAGTTATATTGAATACGAGTATTTAAGGGTTAATAGCATTAAAATGCTCTATACAAAATACAAGAACGAGTCATAAAATACCTTCAAATCGACGGGGGCGTAACCGCTGAAAAATATATGAAAAGACTTTCTAATGCATCCTCGGATCTTTATATATATATAGTGGTTATGTACCTTGATCTGCGGTTACTTTAATTACTGGCCCTCCTATATGTACAGTAGCTGGAAAATTAGACATTGAGAGTAAAAAGTTTGGGAACCATTGCAACAGAGAAGCACACACACACACACACACACACGATTGCACATGCTCAGGCGCTGCTTGTGAACTTGCAGAAAAGTGATTTTTAGCAAATGCGCCAAGAGTCTGCAATTTTGTTTCTCACACATGTTCCAATATTCGTCGTATGCAGCCCGACAGAGAAACTGTTCTCTAAAAATCAACTTTTATTCCCAAGTCTTTCACAGGGAATAAATTACATCCTTCCCTCTATTTCGCCAGCCGTCTTCTTCTTGCCCGGCTGCCTGCTTGTCTATGTGTGTACGAGTGCGTGTGTGATTATGGAAGAACACCTCCCCTCCCTTTCCCAAACCAAACCTTATAGGAAAACTCGTTACTCTTGCGAAATGGACCTGCCAATTGCAGAAAACCCTGAACCCCAAGAAAGATCCTCATTCTGAGGCCTCAATCTATTTCCAGCTGTCATCCTCAGGCGTTGGCAGCGTCCGGCCGTCATGAGGATACCGACGTCGTATTGGTTAAGAGGTTCATTATCTTTTGCGCGACCATTCACAATCTTCGTCTCCACATCCAGCCCCGCCGTTCTGCCCGGAAATAGCGCTTTGGCTCATTATGAGGATGTCGAAGAACTAACATGGCCGTGTGTTTTCATATAAACTTATATGTCTCTGCCTACTCGTATAAAATTAGATTCACTTTTTTCCTAGTCTTTCTCAAATCTTGATGATTTTATCATTATGACTGTAGTACAGTTTCCAGTTCCATTTTGTTGTTGTTGAGATATTGATCTCTTTTGTTATTGAAATATAATTTCCACTTTCTTTGTTGAATATATATATAATTTTTATTATTAGGTGCCGACAGACCCTGATAGTCATGTTTTTCCACAGTTTCCGATTCTTGATATTTTCCATGCTGACGTCTATTTGTTCACTTTTTACCATGCCATCCCGTTAGACTATCACTGATTTGTTTCTCCTTCTCTTGGGCTTCCTTTCCATTTAGCTTTCCTGTTGTTATAATCTTTTTCAGATACTCCCCTACTCATTACATGTCTAATGAATGACGACTGGTATTTTTCTTATAGATTTAATTTAGGTTCTTTTCTTCACTTGCTTTGTCAGACATTCCCTGTTTGTTACCTTAGCTGTCCATGATACTTGTAACGTTTTTCTAAGAAACTTACAAGTAGCATTCTTCTAAGAAACTTACAAGTAGCGTTCTTCTAAGAAACTTACGAGTAACATTCTTCTAAGAAACCTACAAGCAACGTTCTTCTAAGAAACTTACAAGTAGCATTCTTCTAAGAAACCACATAACTGTTGCCGCTAATGTTCTATACAGTGATCTGTTCATTATCCATGGCTCACTTCCGTAAAGAAGGATTTTGAAATATGATTTCTAATTTTAAAAACTGAAATATGAATTTCAATTTCTTATTAAAATATAGCTTCCACTTATTTAAATATTTTCCATATTTGGAAAATGAAATACTTTTTCCATTTTCTTATCTAAAATATTGTATCCACTCCAATGAGATTAAAATTGGAAAGAAAAAAAAAAGGGGGGGGGCCCTCGAAGACACTGTCCTAGTTAACAGTCAACCACTCGTGCTACCAGGTCGTCAGTTTCAGCGAACTATAGCTGACCAAGATCTTGTCCCACTTCTTCGTTGGTGATTAAGGGGACAGGGATCGCTATAGTCCCTCCCTAGTGGTGGAGTCTGCTAGAAAAAAGCATCCCCCACTACCCTCTTGCTGCTTTATAGCTCTAATCCGCTCCAAAGCCCACACGATGCAATGCCTCAACATTTTTACCGCATCTTCTGCAAAGAGCACCACTACAGGAAGTAGAAGAAGAAGAAGAAGAAGACCTGTATCCTCTATGATTGTGTCTTAGCCTGATGAAGGGTTTATAAACTTTTCATCATATGAGCCTGCATCATATTGTGAAATCGGACGGCGAATGGACTACCATGAATGTCAATGTTAACCTCAGAACCTAGGTTCCCCCCTCATAAATTGAGAAACCCTGTACTGACTTATTCCTACCCCAGCTGGTCACACTCAGTGTTGCATCCAGCTCCTGGGTCACATACTTTTAAAATCCTATTTTTTTTTCTCTGTTCGCAACCGAGACAGCAGTATTTCACGACAGTTCTCAAACCGTGAATGAGAAGGCGTATACATAACAGAGAACTACATCAAGGCGAATAATTTTTTATAAATAGGAAACTACGAGGCTTTGGTACAGAATTGTAAGAGAACAAATTTTCTAGGATTAGATTTGTAGATCAGATTTTTTTCGAGCTCTAATCCTACAAAATTTATTCTCTTACTTTACATTAAGGCGAGCCTATCATTGTTAACATTCCGTCTTTGTTGCTAGAGTTCCCGATTAGCCTTCCAATAGGACGCATTCGATAATCTCCATTGAGTGGTACTAAATGGCCGAGGCCAGCACGCGACTGATGTGTTGACCATTGTATTATTGCGATTTCTATTTTCTCTGCTATGTGTGTGTGCGAGCGCACGTGTGCGCTTGTGTGTATGTGTGTGTGTGTGTTGGACAATCGAAAGTTGTCGAAGGAAATAGATAACATTTTGATGTTTGTCATCATCATCAGGTGCCATGCCGACTGGCGTTGGCTATTACGACTCTCCAGAGTACCCGATCCTTCATGCAGGCCATTAGCTCAGTTGATGTTTGTAGATGTCCTTAATAAGAGGACGGTGTGTAAAACACAATTCTAATAACCTATCTATCTATCTATCTATCTATCTATCTATCTATCTATCTATCTATCTATCTATCTATCTATCTATCTATCTATCTATCTATCTATCTATCTATCTATCTATCTATCTGCTTGTCTGCCTGTCTGTCTGTCTGTCGGCTCATATTATAGAAAACTTCAACATGGTTATGAAAACTAAAAGCTAAAAGAACTAGTGTTTGAAAACTGTATAGTTAAATTTCACTTCAGAAAACGAAGCAGACTTTCAGCTGTCAATCTTATCCATAAATACTACAACACACGCACATACATCGAATTAATAGAAAATTTGAAACAGCGCTACGGAAAGGAAAACCGACAATTTATCAAACAAGACAAAAATCTGTCCTTTAGCTTTTCCCATAATGAGGGCAGTGCGTCTTCTTTTCTTTCTATCAAATATAGATATTTTGATACGTATAGTTTACCTTTCTGTTTTGTATTGAAGGTGTTTTGGATTTTAACTATTGTAAATGCTTGGAAAACAGCTTTATTGATTATTTGTTGTCACTCCCCCCCCCCCCAAAAAAAAACAAAAACATTACAACCAACATTTACAGACTGCCAGACGAAGCTTAGATTTCCAGCCAAAGATACAGGGCGACTCCAAGCTATTCGCTGAAAGAGTTCCCGCGGATTCAGAACTTCCAACTACCGGCTCGCCGCTTGTTTGACAACTGGGATTTCCTTCCAAAGTCAATAGGATTACCGGTACGCAGAACCCAAGGATCGTGTTTCGTAATCCTGTTTGCTTTTCAACAAATATCTCTAGGAAACGGTCCGGTCTATTAGGTTCGCGTTACATGTCAAACATTTTTCATCGTGTTCAGATTTGAAGGTTTTGAATTAGATGTTCAACATGTTTTTATTAGCAACAGTTTTCGACATAAAGTACCGGCCTTTCTCGTTGCTCCCAGAGGGTTGGACAGGCGAGCCCAAACAAAACTTGTCGTGGGGCGTCAGTCAAGCAGAGAAAGAATTATAGCTAGTTTTTTGACCTATGACTGTTATGGACAACCGTAACAAAAACAAACCGAATCCCTGCTGGCAAATCTGTAATCGAGAGCGGAGAGATGAATGCATTAGTACATACTCGCGGGTTATCTATAGATTTTTTTTTGGTTCAGAAACCGCATGTAAATGGAGGCATCATTTTATGCTGAAATGCTGGGTAATAAAGCCAGTGTATTGTGAAGAAACCAGCATTTCTGGATTTTATTCTAAACTCCATTGCCTGTTATCTTAGATCAAAATGCTGGGTAGGGTATGTTCAGAGAGGCCT
The DNA here is from genome assembly GCA_009760885.1 of Achatina immaculata. Classification (NCBI taxonomy): domain Eukaryota; kingdom Metazoa; phylum Mollusca; class Gastropoda; order Stylommatophora; family Achatinidae; genus Lissachatina; species Lissachatina immaculata. Next base: position 79,949,418 of record CM019702.1, on the reverse strand, counting down.
GATTACTGAAGTGTTAAGTTCTGGAGGTCACATATCGATCTCATATAGCACTAATCAGCGCCGTATGTTTAAACTGTGTTAGGATTAGGATTACACCACGAATTCTCGACGTATAATCTATCTACAATTATTTTGAAATCAGAGTAAGGGTATATAACCGCGTATATCAAGTTCATTAATGACGTGAAAATCACGTAATGGCATTATACTGTGGAATCTAAAGTCCTATTCCTCAGGTCTCATTGCCTGCAGTCTTCTTACACATTTTCATTGACCCTGCTCTTATTTTAAAATAAAAAAAATACGTCCTGAAGTTTTATATAAGTAGTAAAAATCCCAAGATCTGGATAATATGACATGGAGAAATGATGCGAAATTAAGGTATAAATAAGAGATGGATATTAATATAATCATAAGCTGTGAATTCAGTATTCACTAATTTAGAACGTCAAAAAGTTTATCATATTCAAGTTTCATTATGTCTTTTGATCCAGCAAGTTCCATGTGTTTTTGAGGAGCATAACACTTTTTGTGTGTGTATGTGTGTGTGTGTGTGTGTTCCAAGCTTCAGTTCAGAGACGTATTTCTTTTCTCCAAGTTCTGTGATTGTTTTTGCGTCAACAAGTTTATCATATTCAAGTTTCATTATGTCTTTTGCTCCAGCAAGTTCCATGACTTCTTCCAATTCTCCAGGGTCTACGACTTCGTTCCTTCTTTGAAATCCTAGGACTTCTTTCACTTCTCCAAGTTCCAGTTCGTCCCGAGTTTTAAATGTTTAGTGGCGCAAGCAGGCAATGAAAGATTCAATAAAATAAAATTTTTCATAAAAGGATTTAATTTTCTTTGTGCAGATAGTGGTCATAATGTTTGGTTGTTGATCAAGTTTTCAGTCTTTCACTTGCTAGTTTTTTTTTCCCAGTCGTAACTCCTCACCGCTGGTACCTATCCTCATCCGGTTTCCTCTGATTTAACGTCGGTCTTTCAGCGTCTCTTTGTGCTTGTTGGTTGACCGAATCCGTCTACAGGCCTTGTGGCCATATTATGGATTTCCTTCTTGTTGCTCATCACTGAAGAAGAAATCCTATTCTCCTGAATAATATGGTCGTATTGCTTCTGAAGATTGGCTAGTTATAGCGGACTGCCAGGGGCTATAGTTGATTGATGGCCAGTCAGACGCTGATGGACACTAAAGAGGTATTTGTCCATGGCCAGGAAAGAGCTTCAGCGACGATCAGTGAATCGTTTTAAAACGTTTTGTTGCTCTTCTGCTGCGCTAGTAACCATGTCCGATGGCCTCCTTCGGCAACGTTTCTCTTTATGTACTTATTTTATGGTGACGACGGTAAATTAGGCGATTAATAGTTGATAGAGTCAAGTGTGGGTGGTGTCCTGGACGTTTCCCAGTATTTAATTACTAATATTTCATGTCCATAAGATCTCTCTTTCTCTTCTATAAACCATGAATAGTTTATTAATTGTTCATCACTCATTTTATACTACGGCTTTGAACAGCATGGTTCTATTATTTCTCTTATTTCTGCACGTTTTGTTAGGAAAAAAAAATACTGTTATTTACGCATTTCTTCCTTCTTGTCTTCGTTTTCATATATCTTTTAGTGTCGAGGGGACATACAGTACATGCGATGATACGGCTCACAGATTTGCTTTATATAATGATTCATTTAAGGCATTTTTTCCTCCTTTGGTTTTCGTTTTCTTAACTCATTAACTTCCATGCTCTGCCAGGATAACTTTGATGAGAAATTTTGGTACAAAGAAACTGGAAAGAAGGTACTCTATTTAAAAAAAAATATGGAAAATATGGACTGGTCTAGAAATTACTATTTTTCATTTTATTTAAACTTTGCCTAAATATCGTTCTGACCATTGATTCGCATAGGTCCAAGTTCTATCAGCACTGCCAGTGTTGTCTTGGAGGAAAAGAGTTAAAGTAGTTTTCGTATACTACTCCAACAGTAGTTTTCATATACTCTTCCCACAGATAGCCAGTTTAGAATGTCATGAAACCCCCACACACCCCCCACCCCTCTGTTTCATACATGTAAATTTTCACTAATAAATTATAAAATGTTGCATCTTCAAGCATACGTTTTTTTTTTCTTCTCTGTTTTCTTTAAATTTAAACTGAATCTGAACGAGGTTTTTTTTTAAGTGAAGATTAATCTTTTCATTTTTAATACCGAGATCTTCCGAAGCTCACACATGATTGGTCAGTGTTCATTAGTATGCTCACACGCGGTTGATCCATGCTCACACGTAATTGTTCCATGCTCACATGTGGTTGTTCCATGCTCACACGTGGTTGTTCCATGCTCACATGTGGTTGTTCCATGCTCACACGTAGTTGTTCCATGCTCACACGTAGTTGTTCCATGCTCACACATGGTTGCTGCATGCTCACATGTGATTGTTCCGTGCTCAAACGCCGTTGGTCATTGCTCACACGTGATTGGTCCGTGCTCACATATGGTTAGTCCATGTCTGTGCATTATGTGATCAGTCCTCACGTGATATGGGAGGTACGAAGAAAGAAAAAAGGAAAGGTATAAAACATCTGTGGAAACTTTTCATCCAGAAGGAGAAGTTCTCTCTAACACACATAGGCAGACCAGAACTGTTGAAAACTAGGGGAAGAGTTTGCGAAAGTGGTATGTTATTTTAGGCTTGTTTCTACAGTCTCTGGTTGCATCAACAGCAAGTTATTGTGTGGCCCTACTACTCACAGCCTGTGATCTGCGGTCATGGGCTTATCTCACTAGGTGGTCCTTGGAGCTTGTGATATCTCTCTATTTGAAGTAAAAAATGTGTGAGAATTCCTCTTTCTTATTTCATTTCACACAGGGCTGCTTTCAAGGTGTCCAATTATGGCCGAGTTTCCCTTAGTTGTTGATGATTGTATTTTTTTGCTCTGTCTCATTCAGGCTTTTTCTTGCGCTATTCGGTTTTTTTAAAAATCAAAGTAAGCATGTGAAATTTAAGCTGTCATGAACGCTTTTACCGCTTTTGTGAATTTGTTGGCTAACTTTGCTGGAGGTGTGGCTTGTTCAGATTCAGTTGAGCATACTGAAACCGCCTGTCCAGCCACTTTGTTCACCCATCGTTTATATCTGCTCTGCTCCGTTCCTTGTCCAGTTCCTTTTATATCCTGCCCTGCTTTATTCTATCAATCGCTGTCTTTTCGAGCTCCCATCGTCTTTCTCTCTAGTCTTTGTCTGTTTTCGCAAAATTGTCTGCTATGTGCAGTAACTGGCTGCCTGCCCGTGTCGTGGAATTCTGTCAATGTATGTTAAGAAATATATAAATGTAATGATGTTTGAAAAGATGCTGTAAATGTCACAATGTGTGAAAAGATGTTGTAAATGTCATCATCATCATCATCATTTCGTGCCGTCTCCCTACGAAAGGTTGGCTGCAGTGAATCTCCACTCTCATCTGTTTCTTGTTTGTGTAGTACACTCAGCCAAGCTGGTTCCTGTCCATCTCCTGATGTTGTCCACCTGTTAATATCGTTGTCATCCTCTTGTTCTCTTCCCTTCTATCCTGCCCTCAAGAAGTGTCTTAAATATAATATTGTTCCTCTTGACATGCCCAAAATATCTTAGTTATCATTTTTTTTAACGGTTTTCAATATTTCTCATTTCACTTATAGCTGGTTTTAGCACTTCTTTGTTTTCTTTTCTGTCCATGGGATGTTCCCAATTTTTCTATATATCCACATTTCAAAGGCCTCGATTTCCTTTTCTGTTGTCTCATTCAAGCAAAGTCCAAGCTTCTACACCATAAAGGAGTGCTGATTATTTGTAGATGTACGTTTAGCTAAAAGAGAGAACTAAGCAGTTGGTAATTGCCGTCAGCAAGTGATGGAGGCTGTAGCTTGGACTATTTCCTTAAACAGACGTGCATAATCGCTTCCATATACGTCCAATTTACACAACAACGACAGACTTGGAAAATCTAGTCCCCTTATTTCGGTGAACTGTTCCTGCCAATCAATCAGCGTTAAGGTAATGCTACCAAGGGGACTCTACGATCTGCCTACACATGCCCGCTAATAATTACCAGCGTTACTTTGGCTCATCTAAGCCGTAAAAACAGCCGATAATTACAGGGGCCCCTTTGATCTCCTTTTATGGCCACTGACATCCAATTTGAAACCAGTGACACCTTCGGTAATTGTCGGACACAACAACGGGTGTTTTCGGGTTTCCCGGGACAAAGTGAAACATAACGGCTGCATCCACTCAATCAGTCGGTGGTCATAACGTCTACACGACCATATGAGGACATTGGCTAACATTTTCTATGTGTACTGCAACCGTTTGGTGTCTAAACTCTAATGTTGTTACTCCCTTGAATTCTTTTAAGTGGGGAGGGGAAAACTTTTTTTTTTTGGGGGGGGGGGGGGAGAGAGAGAGAGAGAGAGAGAGAGAGAGAGAAGTGTTAATAAGTGTTAAAATCATTCCCTCGGAAGATAGTAAAACAAAATTAAATTCAGAGAAAAAAAAGCAATGAAATTGAAATGTTTTAACGAAAGCAGCAATAAAACGTTGAAGACCGCGTGAAGTAGAAAAGTCAATAATGTCCTTTGAACAGTCCTGTTTATTGACCATTCTGTTTTAACTATACGGTTTATTGCGCGCTGTTTATTGACCTTTCTGTGCTAACCATACGTTTTATTATGTCCTTGTACTGGAGAGTAAAGCCCATTTCAGACTCACAGTTCTCTTGTTTGTTTGTTAATTCACCTGTCACTGCTCGTGCTTCACCCGAACCTGCCGCCATGCTTGCATGTTGCCATGACTGCTGATCTTACCGCAGTTACCGTGGGCCAAGACCCTGTAGGATCTGGCAGTCAGCGACCCATAGCTGGCATGTTAGTTGGCTCACAGTACCCGGCCAAGACCCTGTCCCGTCCCTCTCATGGTACCCCCAGTAGCAGATATAGCCTGGGTAACGAGGCAGGGTTCGCCATGTTCCCCATAGCGTGGTGGATCCTACTACAGAAGCATTGCACACCTCCTGTTTTTTTTTATTTAGCTACAATCGAGGGCTGGAACCATATCCAGTTCCCAAGCAGAAACTATGCTATGCCTCAACATCTTCATAACTACTACAACAGCTTCTACTACCAACATTTATACTACAACAGCTCATACTACACACTTTCTAATACAACAGCTTCCACTACCAACATTTCTACTACAACAGCTCATACTACACACTTTCTAATACAACAGCTTCCACTACCAACATTTCTACTACAACAGCTCATACTACACACTTTCTAATACAACAGCTTCCACTACCAACATTTATACTACAACAGCTCATACTACACACTTTCTAATACAACAGCTTCCACTACCAACATTTCTACTACAACAGCTTCCACTACCAACATTTCTACTACAACAGCTCATACTACACACTTTCTAATACAGCAGCTCATACTACACACTTTCTAATACAGCAGCTCATACTACACACTTTCTAATACAGCAGCTTATACTACACACTTTCTAATACAGCAGCTCATACTACACACTTTCTAATACAGCAGCTTATACTACACACTTTCTAATACAGCATCTTATCTCTCTCTCTCTCTTTCTCTCTCTCTCTCTCTCTCTCTCTCTCTCTCTCTGAACCTTAAGTGCCCAGGGCACATGGGGCTTCTGCAAGGGTTTTCCACAAATGCCTGTCCTTCGCCTTTTTTTCTGCTCTTGCCCAGGTGAGCCCTCTATTGCTCAACATCCTTTCTGTTGTTCTTCTCCATGTCTCTTTTGGCCTACCCCTACTTCTGTTCCCCTGTGGTGTCCATCTTAGTGCTATTTTTGGTAGTGAGTTGTCAGTCATTCGGAGCACATGTCCCAACCATCGCCAGCGTCTTTCCTCAATAATTGTTGTCAGTGGCTTCATCTGTATTTCTGCCAATAAGATGTTATTTCTTATGGTGTTTGGCCAAAATTTGTTTCTAATTCTTCGTAAACATTTAGTCTGGAAAGAATTCAACTTGTTTTCTGTAGTTTTGGTGATTTTCCACCATTCACTTCCATAGAGTAGTACACTTAGAACATTACTCTTAAATATCCTGATTTTCATATTTATGCTTAGTTTTTTTTATTTCCATATAGTCTGCAGCATTGCAAAAGCCTGGTTTGCTCTAGTAAGTCTGCTATTGATGTCCTCTGTGCTGTCTCCATTTTCTACTACTCTGCTGCCAAGGTATACAAATTCGTTGACCTCCTCTATTAACTTGCTATCTACTCTGAGTACATTTCTGTTGTTTACATTTTGCTTCATTAACTTTGTCTTTCCTACGTTGATCTTTAGTCCTATGTTGTTTGCATTCTGAGTTAGCTTGTTTATTTTATATTGCATATCTTTGTGACTGCTTGATAATAGACAAATGTCGTCCGCAAAGTCAAGGTCCTCCAGCACTGTGTCAAGGGTCCATTGTAATCATCTGCGTTTGTCTGGTGTTGCCTCTTTCATTAACCAGTCTATTGCCAAGATACAGCAGCTTATACTACACAGTACTTGTACTACAACAGCTTATACTACACAGTACTTGTAATACAACAGCTTATATTACACAGTTTCTACTGCAACAGCTTATACTACACCAGCACGTGCTCAAGAGCTCTTACGACAACTTTAACAGCAGCTACTCTCCTATTGTATCATTTCTTCGGTTTCCTCTTCGTTATTTCATCTCAGAACTATTGTTTTAAAACCCCTTTTCATTTACTGTTAACCGGTTCTCAACCCCAGCGTGAGTAATCCTTTGTAGTTGTCCTATAACTTCAGCTAAACTGACTCTCATTCTAATTGTGAGTGTTAGAACTTCAGTTTCGTCATCTCCATGACGTCTGCAACTGCTTATGTAAACAATATCTTTTTAGAATTACAAAAGTAATATTGCGTCCAGTACTGCATCTATCAGAGCTCGAGCTCTCTCTCACTCTCCCTCCCTCTCTCTCTTCATTCCCCCCCCCCCCCAACACACACACACACAACTCCTTAAATATTCTAATGAATATCTTTCTTCATTATATATATAGATATATATATATATATATATTTATTTATTTCTAACGCTGATCTTTAATGTTATTCAACATGCCATCAAGAGTGTATGAAGATCCGAGCATCATCAATTTTAATGCAATAATTAACAAAAACGTCGTTGGGCTGACATTTGGTCCGAGCTTTTGCGAGCTTGAAATGTTGTCTGTGACAAAACCGAGGGTCTTCTGTGACATGAAATGCAACCTCTATCGCGACGAAAGAGTCCCCTTCTCGTAATCACTAACTCTCATCCCTTGTTTGAAAATTCCATTTTCACGCCGTGGCTTCATCTCTGTTGAATAAACACGGCCCGTTTTTACGCCGACCAGGCAAAAACTGCCCAAGAGAGGGCATCACTATGACCCCTACTGAAATCCTTTTATGCAGCACTTGACTTTGCTACTCCCTGAGACTGCAAATCGCGGCTAAGTAAACACAGCCAGGGCATTGTCTTCCAGGCTGGAGAATTGGAAGAAAGGCATCATTAGATTTCTCCTAGAGTCCTCGGGTCGCTTCCTCAAGTTTGTTCTTGGTTTCAATTTGGGTATCAAGCAGGGCAAGCAAAGTGCCTTCATTTGTCCGGGGAGGTTGTTGTTTGGCCACTTGCGGCAGGTTTTATAGGACGACTGCATGAAAGGGAGGGCATGAGACCTTGCCCTCGATTGTTTGGAAACAGTTGTTTTCAACAAACTTCATCTGCTGGAAAAACAAACAAATATCCGCACCTTCTCACACAGAATGGTACATTCAGTTTCTAAGGATGAGCATCGATGAAGACGGATCTATTTGCTATTGCAGGGGGAAAAAAATGGTGCAAGCATTTCCACAGAGATCTTGTAAGTTTCTTGGCAAAGAAGTTATAAAAGTTGCTAAATAAATGACAAGCATCCAGCACAAAGTGTATTATGCAGCCTACACAAATTTGGCACTGGATTAGTAAAATTGACTAATGGCTCAGAACTACAATACCTGCAAAAAAAAAAAAAATTAAAAAGCTGAAAGATAATGCTGTAAAGGGTAAAACAAATGTTGTACCGGGGTACATTATTTGACCTTACTTCATCCTGTGTAATATTTTCTGTCTATGTTCTTATGCATTCTGTATAAATTGCCTGATGATCAACTGTTGGTTCCTACTTTGTGTTAACAAAAAATGGGAGTTGCATAATGACAGTACTATCTATCTATCTGTCTATCTGTCTATCTATCTATCTATCTATCTATCTATCTATCTATCTATCTATCTATCTATCTATCTATCTATCTATCTGTCTGTCTGTCTGTCTGTCTGTCTGTCTGTCTGTCTGCGTACCTACTTACTTACCAACCTGTCTGTCTGCCTGCCTGCCTGTCTACTCACCCACCTATTTGTATATTTGTCTGTCATCTCTATCTGTCAGTCCGTTCGTTTATCCACAGGTCTGTCTGTTTGTCCCTTCACTTAACCATCGGTCTATCTGTCTAAAATTTATTCTCCACATTATCCTTACCGATCATTTTCTTCTTGTGGCAGGTGACGGGTTAGATAACAGCGTCGGTTCTGGTGAAGGTACAGCGGATGAAGACGACGAGAGAGGCTCAAAGAGAAATAAAAAACGAGGGATATTCCCAAAAGTCGCCACGAACATAATGAGGGCGTGGCTGTTTCAACATCTATCGGTAAGTCTCCCTGTGTTCAGTATCTATCTATCTATCTATCTATCTATCTATCTATCTATCATCTATCTATCTATCTATCTATCTATCTATCTATCTATCTATCTATCTGTCTGTCTGTCTGTCTGTCTGTCTGTCTGTCTGTCTGCGTACCTACTTACTTACCAACCTGTCTGTCTGCCTGCCTGCCTGTCTACTCACCCACCTATTTGTATATTTGTCTGTCATCTCTATCTGTCAGTCCGTTCGTTTATCCACAGGTCTGTCTGTTTGTCCCTTCACTTAACCATCGGTCTATCTGTCTAAAATTTATTCTCCACATTATCCTTACCGATCATTTTCTTCTTGTGGCAGGTGACGGGTTAGATAACAGCGTCGGTTCTGGTGAAGGTACAGCGGATGAAGACGACGAGAGAGGCTCAAAGAGAAATAAAAAACGAGGGATATTCCCAAAAGTCGCCACGAACATAATGAGGGCGTGGCTGTTTCAACATCTATCGGTAAGTCTCCCTGTGTTCAGTATCTATCTATCTATCTATCTATCTATCTATCTATCTATCTATCTATCTATCTATCTATCTATCTATGTCCGTCCGTCCGTTCGTTTTTCTGTCTGTCTGTCCCTCTCATCTTCGTAAAATAATAGCCTCATCAATCTGTGCAAACATTGAACAGATATGATGTTAGTGCCCATATTGTCCTTCACGAATATACATACTACAAGCTACTGCGGTCAGCATCACGACTGACCGCCTGTCTCCCGCTTTGAAGTGGGATCAGGTACCTATTTCTACGGACTGATGTGGTCCGTCTTAGGTCGTACTCGAACTACTGCCCCTCCCATGAAAGACTAGTGCCCTAACCACCTTGCTACTCACACGCCCTGTTTCTCGTACCTTCTTATTAATTAAGAAGCAGCTTTATCTGTTCCTGTTGTATCGTAGACTATTTTATTTGTTCAGGCCGGACTAGGAACAACACAGATTTAAGCTAGTGATAGTATGGACGTTGGTCACGTGACTGAGTTGCTATTGAAACTCAGGAGATAGGTTCTTGGCGGGACTTTTGGAGAGAAAACACCTGCGTGGAGACTACAGGATGGAAGTATGCATGGCCTTTATCTGTCAACGTGGGAGCTGAGCAAATGATTAAACATGGGGGGTATATGTGACCTCTTGGAATTACTTATGCTTGGATCTGTTCTTCAATATAGAGGTCTTTCCTGAATCGCGTTCAGAGTCAACATGAAGTGGTAGTTTGTCTGGACGTTGCTGTATGTTGAGCTATCGATACTTACAATATGAGGCAGCACATGTTAATCCAACACAAGACCACGCCCTACACGTTTGAAAGGCAAACATGTACACAATCTTAAAGGGCTCCTTCTACAGGATGAGATGAACGGAGGCTGCCCGAATCCTTTTCTAAATATCTGGAACATATGAAACCGAACGGAAAGTGAGGAAGGAAAACGTATTAAGATTGCTGAGGACATCATGAAGCTTAAATCTTGCGGAAATTAAAAAAACTCACTATACTTAATAAGGGTCTTGTTTGTAATACTGGTAAGCTTCTGAAGATATTCAGCAGAGAATTCTCTTGAATTTTTATGCAGGTTATGTTTGTAAAGGCGCTAAGCCCAAAATGATACTGTTTTCTCTAGAAGTTTTATTTCATTTCATTTCCAACACAACCCCCCCCCCCCCGCCTCTTTTTTTTTTAAACCACAGTATACGCAATATCGCCATTTTGTTAGCGTGGCTCTCTGTCTCTCACTCACTCACTCACTCATATCCATCTCACCCTATGGCTTACAGTAACTTACAGACATTGCCTGACTGATCTACTCAAGACTTATCTCTCCAAGATGTCTGGATCCAGACGTGGAGGCGCACAAATCAGTCTGCGATACAAAATTCCACCGGACAGGTGGAAAGTTTGGTTCATTTATCGATGTGGAAATTTTCCAGACGGTGTGCATTTACCGTTACTTTATATAATTCGTATTTGGGTGGGTGGGTGGGCGGTTGCTGAGTCGATGTAAGCTAGCTGGTAGTTTCCGTATTCTGAAATTCAGAAAGTTGAAGCGTTTGTGGTCGTTCTTTGGTGGTTCCCGAAAGCTCCCCCCCCCCCCCCCCCGAAAGATAAGTTTCAAACGAACTCTTTGTTTGATAATTTTTCTGAACCTATTCAGTCACAACGTTATTGCGAGATCTAATCAGTATCGCCGTGATACTGAAAACAACACAGAAGAAGAGAAGAAGAAGAAGAAGCTCTTGATGTAACTAAAAGGATCTATATCGTACCCATCATAGGCCTTAAGTAACAATACGTGATAAATCTCACACATATTTTCCTTTGAAATGGTCAGATACTTACTTTTACCATAGACAAGGTGATGAAAAATGGCGGCTGTGTCTCAGAGGGGTACTTGGTCCTATGATGGTAACAAAAACTCTAGCTGGATCCTTCTTTTCCTTTCCTCCTATTATTCCACCAACCATCTGGCCATTTATACTTCCCCTTTTCGCTCTCCATTTTTTCCCCCCTCTATAAATGAACTCTTTTGCTCCAAAACAATACTGGCGGGGATGGTAAATGTTGCACAACTAATCAAGTCAGTTCTTAGACTGATATTTACATGGTAAATGTTGAACAACTAATCAAGTCAGTTCTCATATTGATATTTACATGGTAAATGTTGAACAACTAATCAAGTCAGTTCTTAGATCGATATTTACATGGTAAATGTTGAGCAACTAATCAAGTAAGTTCTCAGATCGATATTTACATGGTAAATGTTGAACAGCTATGCAAGTCAGTTCTCAGATTGATATTTAGGCAAAGTCTAAATAGACCGAAAAGAAGCAAATGTGTAACCCAAGCCATGTTTCTAAATTATAGAGTAACTTTGTTCCAGTTTATTTCTACCAAATTTTCTTACGAAACCCTCTTCTGGCACAACATTGAAAGGATTAGGGATAGTTTTTCATGTTGTTATACGATGCTGTAGCAACTTTTATTTTGTTTCTGACGCTTGTCGTTATTTTGATCATGCTGTGGTTTCTTGCTTCAAAGATCTTCTGTTGAAGATGAATGCTGATCTTCTTTTGTTGGAAGTTTTTTTTTTTTCACAAAATCATCTTGAGGTCAGGCTCATACCAATATCTTCTACAACAGCTTATGTGTGGTACCTTAAGCTTATAACAGTTTTGTATTCACTGAGGTTCTAGAGTTTTGTAATGAGTCAGATCGGTTCTATAGTCTTCACCTTTTTTTTTTTTTAATAAGCAGGGAAGGTAACCTGTGATATGAAAGCATCGTGAAATTAACTGGAATTGCTGTCTATTACCAATTGGTGAAACTCAGCTTTGTTGAAAGAAACCAAGTTGGTGCAAAGTAACTGTGATGTAGCATTAAAAGACCAAGTTTGTAACAAGATGTAGAGAAATAATAACTGGCTAATGTCAAGGATTGGAATACAGGAAATTTGAATTTTAAGTTTTCGCTAACTCTGAAGATAAAATGCTAATGAAAGCTGCCCAAATCTGATTTCTTATTTTGTTACTTTTGTTCAAAGCTTTGCACTTGTTACAGAATGTTCTAGGCTTTGTAGTTGTAGCTATTCTTTGCTCAAGCCTTTGATAGACTGTACTTTTTTTTCAAGGCTTTGCAACTTACTTTTGTTCAAAGCTTTGCAACTTACTTTTGTTCAAGGCTTTGTAACTTACTTTTGTTCAAGGCTTTGTAACTTACTTTTGTTCAAGGCTTTGTAACTTACTTTTGTTCAGAGCCTACATAAACCAGTCTTCCTTGACTGCTGCAACTAGTGGAGAGAGGAGGATTGTCACTATAGTGACATTTTACTTCATTTTAGGTTTTTTTATCGCGTTGCGCTGACGCATCCTGTTTTAATGATTATTTGTTCTATATTGTCTGAATTGTGAATTCTCGGTTAGTCTGTTTCTTTCTTATCCTGAAGAATGAACATATTAATTATGTAATATAGTTTAAAACTATAGATGGACTTAGCACTAAGATGGACACCACAGGGGAGCAGAAGTAAGGGTAGACCAAAAGAGACATGGAGAAGAACAACAGAAAGGATGTTGAGCAATAGAGGGCTCACCTGGGCAAGAGCAGAAAAAAAGGCGAAGGACAGGCATTTGTGGAAAACCCTTGAGGAAGCCCCATGTGCCCTGGGCACTTAAGGTTCAGGGAGAGAGAGAGAGAGAGATAGTTTAAAACAAGAAAATGATTTTCATTCTTTTTAACTGATGCAACATTATGTGCCTTTTTTTCCAGGAGAAGAATTGTGGATCATTTAATATTACTCATCGATGTCAGTTTATGCACGTTTATGGCATACTATGTCAAGCGGTCGTTGGGATGTGATTATCTTGATTTTTGCAAGCGCACTGTTTTAGCAGAGCGTGGATCTCCTCACATAAGATTTCCTATTGCTGGATAAATCAAGACCTTACCCTTTGTGCATACTGAGCCCCTATGCAATGGGAAGGAGCTGTCTTGCAGAAATGAGTTCGTGAGAAGATAGCCAAAAGCAGCTTCTGACAATACCGTGCTCACATTACCCACTGTCTTTGTTGGCAATGATCATCGTGGTTCTACTGTAATCCTCCAGAGGCAAGTAGATGCAAAGACGTCATCAGTCGACGGTCTTAGAAAGCTCTCTACCGTCTAATGAGAAATGTCGCTCGGATTGACAGGTCTGCTCTCAGAGAACGCGATAGGGTGTTAGTTTTGGGGCTTTAGCGCTCGGGTCTCGGGTCCTCGTCTTGGATCAAGTTGACAGTCAGAAGCTGTCTCGTTGGCTAGATAGCTCGACACTCGCGCTTCGGACGGCACGTGATTGGACTTTGATGCAGTTCATGGAAGTGAGTAGGAAACCCATCTAGCGATATTTGCGCTGGCTCTCTTTTAATTTCGCATTTGTCTTCTCATACTCTCTTCCTAGAAGTTCTCTAACTTCTATCACAGATAATGTGTATCTAATTTTCATATTTACAGTCGGAACAGGTTTCAGTCAAATCTACTATGGCGAGCCATTTTAGTCTTTCATTTTAAAAAAAAAAAAGAATTTCTCCTCCTTAGCTCCAAAATTAAAAACATGAAAAACAGTCAGTAATTTTTTTTCTCTTAAATCCTTCACGGATTCTCATTTATTCCACCAGTGAAAGAAAGACAAAAAAAGCAATTAAACTCCAGTTTCCTGATATAAGGCCTTCGGCGTAGAGGGTTTCCCTAGGATGATATTAGAAAACGAAAGCTGAGAACACTTAGGGTGAGAAAGGAAAGGAAGAAGAAGAAGAGTTGGGAAAGCTAGTGCATGATGCGTCGCTTTCTGGCTTCATTACGTGCTAGAATGCTCGATGTTGCATGATCGCAAGTTGATGAAACGCTTACAGCCCGAAGTCTCGAGTCCAAATCTCGTCGCGGTGATCTGCATTCAAATTAAGAGACAAGGTGTCCGCCGCCATCTTTGGGTTTCTAGGTTAAGGACAGAAAGTGATTTTGTGAGAAATTGGAGAGAATTAGAGAGAGAGAGAGAAAAAAAAAAGTGGGGGGGGGGGTTTCTGTGTGAATGGACAGTATTAGAGAAACTAAAATAACCAGCAATTAAACATAAGCAACGATCAGCAGATATTTAAAACCAAACCAGTAAGAACTTGAATTTGGATCAAGTTATTGTATTCTGAATATATATATTCTGAAGCTAGTTCAGCATTTTGACAAATAACATTGAATAGTAAAGATAACAAAGTAAGTGTGTGTGTGTGTTTTTTCAAGGGGGAAGGGGGCGCCGAAGATTCAGTATCAAACTAAATGAGATAGTGACCGGCAACGCCCTTACTTTACTGTATTACAAACCCCGTCTCCCGCTTTCCCCTTCTTTACCGGCTAGAAATTATGTTAGCGTGTACCGAATCTGAGCTTTCTACAGATATTCATAATCATAACTTCGGAATAATCTCTCTTTCTCTCTCTCTCTCTCTCTCTCTTTATCTATCTATCTATCTCTTCTTTTTTTTATCTTATTATTACCCTGTTAATGGCAGTATGAAAAGAAATACATTTTGGATTCTCCACATTTTGCTGGGCTACACAAACGGGTCAGAGAAAATTGGAACAATTTGAACGCTCTGAAGAGGACTAATTTAACTAATCTAGTTAGCCGGCTTTTTTCGGGGAAACTAGTTTGGCAGAGGTTAGGCCAGCCGGGCTGCCAGTTTGAAAACCGTAATCACCGCTGATGCAATTTTCAATACACTCTTCCGCCATCTTCGGAATGAACCGGCGGCCATAATGCGTCAATTCGTGGCTCTGAAAACTGCTCCCAATAAACAGAGTTGAATGTTTCTACGCATCCTCACGACCCCCGTAATATTGTTTCTGACGAAAGCCCAGCGTAATTTTCCAACGTAAAGGGGGGTCTCCTGTAGTGGCTGCGCTAGCTGGCTTCGATTTAATTTGCCTCAGTCACTTTTTGTCTTGTAAAGATACTATTTGATTGATGGACCAGCCTGTTTTGCAGGGCCTCTATTGGACTGGCAAGCCAGATCTGGTCTGACGTCTATTATAGTAATTCCAGCAGTTCCGATGGAAAATGTTTCGATGCCCAGATATTGGCTTGAAGACAAAATGTCTGCATGAATTTGACATACGTGGTCTAAACTCTATCATTATCTTGGTCTTTTGTTTCATGTATTTTGTTTCACCGAAGACTTTCGCGTTTCTGACGTTTCAGACGATAACAAAAAGTAGAGGTAGACGATGGCGGGGTAAAAAAAAATTTCTACAGAAAATGGATGGTGCCAGGAAACCTCAGTGACGTCATATGCCTTCTTTTAGGTTATCTTCTTCATCTTCTTCTTTAAAAACGGGGGGAGGGTTGTGGTTGCGTTATGTGGTACATCGTATTATTACATTTTATCGCAAAGGGTCTTGGTCTATTATGGTTCTCCAACCTAGACTCAAGCAGTCCAGCATTTCCTCGGTCGCAATCATCTCGAGTACCGCATCTTTGACCCACCCCCTCTCCTCCCCCAAGATGGCTGTTAAGAAGACAGAAGATTGTGACGGCACTATCAGCAGGCGACCCTACCTCTCAGAGAGTGTGCTGTTTTAGAGAAGACAGACAGAACTTTATACAGCCGAAGTTCGATTTTACACAAGGGGAGATTTAAATTTTGCTATAGCCACCAAGTGACTGTAATTACTAACTAATACTGGAGATAAAATGAGGGAAATTAACAGGAGCATATCTATCGCTCTTCAAAAAAAAAAAAAAAACTACTAAAGAAGCTGTGGAGAGGGACAGACAGAACTGCAAAAATAAGATTTTTAATGGCATGCATCTTTCCCATTACAACATATGCCTGTGAGACCTGGACACTTAACAAAGCAGCTGAGAAACATATAAATGCCTTTTTATTGTAAGTGCTATAGAAAAATCCGTCACATATCATGGACACAAAAAAAGAACAAATATATCCATACTACAAGAACTTAATATTGAAGAGGCTGGCTGGTAAAGAAGATTAAACAGAGAAAACTTACATATTTAGGACAAATTAAACGTCATGAGAATTTAGAGAAGACCGTCTTGGAAGGGTACATAATGGGAAAAAGAAAGAGGAAGACCAAGGCGAAGACCAAGGCATCGTTGATGATCTGCAAATGGAAGCATCAGCAGCAGGGCATCTTGCTCACAACCGAGAGGCCTACAGGAGGGAGCAAAGTACCGCAAGGGAACATGCTAACGATTGATCGAGTGACCGTAGAAGAAGAGGAGATTCAAGCTGAATACATAAATGTAAGGTGAATGTAAAAGAGAGAGATGTAAAGTTATTATAGAGAACACTTTACAAAGCATCATTTTTTCCTCGTTATACAGATACTATCCGCATTCCGACGCGGTTCCGTTCTGGCGGCCTTTTCGGAAAGCGAAATGGATGTAAAACGAGTTTCATATTGGTGAACATACATTACTTTCTTGTCAACAGACAAGCACGCTTTAAAACATAAACTAGAGTGACTGTATAATTTGTACACAGACTTTAAAATAATTAGTTTTAAATTATAAGAAGTCTTATGTATGTTCTAAAAAAACTTTTTTTGGGGGTAAATTTATAAGTAGCAAGTCACTGTACCTGTGAGCGGACAGAAAACGAATCGTCGTAAAACGGGATGTCGGAAAGCGGGAACTCTTCTATTTCTTGACCTGTCTACTTCTCCCTAATATAAAGAAAAGGGAACTTTATATATATATATATATATATATATATATATATATGGAACTCTCTAAACCAGAAACTCCACTCCATCACACCGGTTCTCGCGGCATAAAGACACATGGCGTGCCATCAGCGGGACAGAGTTTAGTGTGAGCAGCCAATCTCAGTGGCAGAAAAGGTATCCAATGACGCCAAACTGGCTTCGAGTTTCCTTCGGGTCTGGCACCAGCAGCTCGACTCAGAGAGATAAACATGACAATGGGATGTTCTGATACATCGCTGGCGGAGGAAACGAGCCAGAATATGCAATTCTTATTCATTCATCGACTCATCATGTTTAGACTGGGTGGCTAGGGAAAATAAACACCCAATCATATTCAATGCTCGCAAAAGGCCTCTTTGTATGAATATACAAATATCTTGAATATTTATGTAGGGATATTACTGAATTTTTGTGGGTATATTATTAATCGATTATGTATGGATGTAGGCATGGGAAACTAGAGGGATGTGGAAACTGGGCAATGATGCAAAAAAAAAGGGTAGCGCGCTGGGGTGGGTGGGGGGAGGGGCGGGAGAACATGAATTTTTCCATAATTTGCCATTTTCATAATTATTTATTTGGGGTTTTGAAAACGAAACATGAATGTGAATGAAAATGGAGATCTAAAAGTCGGAAAAAGATGGATAAAGAGAAAAGTTTTATGAGATGATAGGTCTGGATTCCAGAAGGTAGAATTAATAATCTTAATTCCTAGTGTTTTTTTTTTAATCTAGTCCGTCATTTAAGATGTCTAAAAAAAAAACACAAACTGAGAACATGAACTCTGGTACATTGAGACTTTTGCTTTTGAAAATGAATGCGCACAAAGAATCCGAGTTTTACAGTAGGGACTAATTTGAAAAGAGGGCTCTTTCAGGGCCCGAGGGACAATTGTCAAAAGTTAGATCTGCGGCAGAGATCGCACTTTCTCTGCGCCTTTGTAAATGATTAATGTCCCGAGCAAACATTGAAGTGCCGTCAACGGTTTTCCAATAGGTTAAAATTCGTGAGACTAGCCTCTAGAGCTGCAAGGGTCCTGGGATCACTATACGTATAGAGTAGTCGGCAGAGCTGGTCTGTATTAATTTTTCATGCGTGACAAACTGCAGTGTATGTAATATGATGTTAAAGTGAAACTGTACACTTCGGCGTTGTTGTTTCTGAACATTTATCGCATGTCTGTTTTTTGCCTGTTTTGCCTCTTTTCTGTCTGCCTGCCTGTAATTTTGTCAGTCGGTTTGTCTGTCTGTCTACCAGGATTAGGGCAAGAGTGGGCTTCATGGCTGTGCAACACTGAGGCTTTGATTCTGCTCAAGAATTGAAGAAAACATAATAATGCTCTCCCATTCCGATTTCATGATCGCTTTCAAAATATTATTCAAGATACGCCAGACACCTAGAACTAAAACTGCGATTAGAAGATGGTCTGGTTCAGTTATTGCCCACTAACCAATGACAAATTTGACTTGATCTGTTAACCAATCAAAAAAAAAATCACCTATTGTCTGAGAGCCAATCACAGATATAACTGTCGTCTGTTAACCACTCAAAAAAAATTTCAACTAATATCTATTAACCAATCTCAGACTCGATTGGCATTTATTAACCAATCAGAAATTCAGGTGAGGTTTTGTTTATTTTTTCGTTTTTTTAAAAATGTCACTGCCCAAGACAAGCGGCCGTAACACTGGACCAGTAGATGAAGCTTATTTTATGTTTAATTGCATTTTACCTTCAAAGCTTGCCACATTATCTTACTGTTTACAGCCGTTGTGTTGTATCACTGTTACTTCTTGTGTCCTCCCTGTAAATGTCAGCATATGTTCTGCAGCATGGTATTTGCCGTTCACGATTAAGACCACTTGTCCTCTTAAACAATCTCTACGTTCTGGGTCTGGAACGACCCGGTCTGTGTCTTGTTCCACTTGTGTGCGCCTGTTCCCTTTGCCTGTACTGCTGCTTGCCGGTGAGAAGAGGAAAAACATTAGCTCTAGAAACACACACCTGGGACAAGCCAGGGAGAAACAATAAGCACTTATCCTATCTGGGCACTCGTTGGAGCTAGTTCCAAATAAATGTCAGTGTGGCTTTCATTTCACCATTTTCCCCTGCTTTTTTTTTTCCCCCTTTCCTCCCTCATCATGAACTGGTGGGGTTTCATTTTAACTCTTATTTCTGTGTGGATGATTTGTCTTGTTAGGAGATCTGTGTTCTCAATAAAATGTAGGCCTTTGTCACGTATTCTCTGTAACTTCTTCTTCTTCTTATTCTTCCTCCTCCTCCTCCTCCTCCTCCTACTACTACTACTACTACTACTAACTACTACTACTACTTTTCTTCTTCTTGAACTACTGCTACTTTTTTTCTTCTTCTTTTACTTCCTCCTCCTCTTTCTCCTACCACTACTAGTTCTTCTTCATGACGTGTAAGATTTATCAGTTCCTTCACGTGATCTCCCAGTGTAGCTCATACAACTTTAAGAGACCAGATTGTCAGACCACAGAGCCATGTTCTTAATTTACCATCAAGATCTAGGAAATTGTGTTCTCCAGTCCTTGAAGCTGCAGCATCAAATACAGTAACATACATGAAACTGTGATATATTAGTAGTAGTTATAGCAATGATACTGGCTACAAGTAAGAGCTGTTGCTATTATAAGTTGTGACAGTGTGTAGGCATAGTTTCCAACAAGATTAACTCCACATATACAAGTATATACCATTCATTCATTCATTCATTCATTCATTCATTCATTTGCATGTCCCTTACGGAACTTTGCCTCCCAAACAGCACTCCTGTAGGCCTCTCGGTTGTGAGTAAGATGGCCTGCTGCTGATGCATCCATTTGCAGATCATCAACGATGTCTTGCAGCCATCTTCGCCTTGGTCTTCCTCTCTTTCTTTTTCTCATTATGTACCCTTCCAAGACGGTCTTCTCTAGATTATCATGACGTTTAATGTGTCCAAAATATTCAAGTTTTCTTATATACTATATATACTATATATACTATATACTTGTAAATAGCTCTGTGTTTGTGATAGGATCTACATAGCAAGAATAACAAAAAAGTGGCACATGCAGCTGTTGGTGGTGGCGGTAGCAGTGGTACTCCTAGTGTTTCGGTTCCCATTCTTTCACGTGTCTTGGCCTCTTAAATGCCTAGGTTTAAGTGGACAAGCACTTGCGGAGCTGTTAGGAGAAAGTGAAGTCTGAGAATGGGGTGTTTTTAAGACAGGTAGGGGGCTTCCCAGAAGATCCGTCCGCCCCGTGGTCATATGCTTCGCATATGTCAGTTTCCAGGATCGTCTTTCTTTATTTGTGGATACGAAAACACCGCCAGACCGTAGATTATGGGCTCACCTGGTGGTTTCTGGAATTACCGCTGATGGAAAGTATTGGAAGCTGATCCGGATGACGAAAGATTTGGGCCCGTGCGAAAGAGCGCAGGTAAAAATAATAAATTCGGCTTGGACAACACGGGATATTGAATATGGCTATAGGTGGGCAGTCACACCTGGGGTTATATGTTTTCTTCCTTTCTTTCTTTCTTCCTTTTCTTCTTTCTTTCTTTCCTTCTTTCTTTCTTTCTTCTTCTCTTTCTTTCTTTCTTTCTTTCAGAGTTATATCAAATCACATACGGAAATTTACGTGCTAATTTGCTTCGCTCGTGTGCTCCTCACCCCCCCCCCCCCCCCCAAATCACAGACGGAGATTTCTTGAAAAGAGAAATGCAGCCCCCCCCCCCCCCAACTAGTCATGGAAGAAATTCTTTGAATAGACTTTCCCCCCTCTAGTCTCACTGCTCCAACATGACAGCTAAGATTGACCCTGTAAACTTGTCATCCCACATTTGCCCTCTTGCCTGTTATGAGAGAAAACAATTGAAAAACTATACCGGTCGATAATTATTAGAAGACATTTATAAACCTGACTCAAACTCAGCAATCCTTATCATTTCTTATATTATAGTATTAAGTGGGATATATTTTAAAAAATAAAATTAGATAGTATAGCCGTGCTTTGCCTTAATTTCTCTATTTATCTAGTTGTTATTTTAACTCTAGATTTCTCTCTTTCCATATCTTCCTTGATGTGTGTGTATATATACAATTGTGTTGTCTCTTCAGATTGACTGTTTGATTATTGTTGTTACAGTTACAATGGTTTTGGTTATATTCTGTTTAAAATTCATTCTTTTCCTTTTCCAGCCATTATTTTTAGTAGTAATTTCTATATACTTTAAAAAAAAAATACTGCTATACATACCAGTCACGCAAGATGGCGCATCTCACAACGGGTGTTAGCGACAGAAATTTAGCGAGGTGTCAAATGTTGGAAGATGAACTAAGGGCTTTGGTGCCCTAACGTCATTGCCCTCAAGGGCCGCAACCGTATGCGAAAATCGAGTGGCGACCCCCATCTGAATTAACTGGTTTTTGCACAACTTACGTAAAAATGAGAAGAAAGTTAACAATTATGAAGTAAATGTTAACATGCTAAGTGTTTAGAAGAAGCATCCGAGCTGAGTCCCTCTGATTACTAAGCTTTTATTTGACATTATCCTAAAAGGACTTTGGTCAGTTCTGTATTTGTTGTCCGCCATTCTACACTTTCCACTATCCACACTGCCTTCCGATTGGTCCCAGTAGTAGTGGAGCTTTCAGGGAAGCTTCATAACTCAGGTCTCATTGAAGGCGGATGGGAAGTGCCATCACTAATGAAGCTCTTAGTCCGGTAACGGTGAGCAGTTCCAGTGACAGTCTTTGGGCACATAATAAGAACGTTGCGGAGTAGTTTCATCACAGAGGGAGAAGTGTGCTTTTAATGCCCCCCAAAGATGGATGTAGTTTTGTGTTTTGTAGCACTTTTATTCCCTCCTTTCATAGTTCAGTTATAGAATTTGTGCTTGATTTCTTTTCGTTAACGGGGCAGGCTTTGCTTTTTAAGAGACATCGCCATGAGAGATAACTCATTTGTCTGCCACAAGGGCGACCACCGGTATTGGAATGATGGGCCAGGATGGCCAGGGTTTTTTTTGTGAAATCTCCAAACGATATTTAACCAAGTCCCTGAAAAGCTTTTAAGGGCGTGGTGTTAGCTGGTAACAAAATTTCCATGACAAACTCGCCAGATTTGGGAGTCATTTGACTTCATTTTGTCCTTCTCGAAAACCGCCGGCCATTGTTTCTGGCTTCTAATGTGTTAGATTGAATTTACCTCCATAGAATCCCATGCTGTCTATTAACAGATTTTGGAGCTTGCGTACAATAAAGCCCAGAAAGATACATTGGGAGAAATCTTGTATGAACATATGGTCATACTTAGCGTCATTGAAGTCATGTCTACAGATATAATTGCTGATACAGACAGCTACACTGTGTTCGGAACAAACAAATTAAAGGTAGATAACACCGTCCAGTGTCTCAGATCGTCGTGTACGCGAATGGCAATGAACACTTTCTTATGTCTTGTCCTGTCTTCTATCTCCCCGAAACTTCGAGCTGGTATTCTGTGCAGCAAGTGCTGTGAAGATGTTTCAGGAACAGCATCGTACCGGCCTGGGAGAGGCTTTCTGAGTCTCTGGACTAACAAGCAGGAGGCACGCAGTACTTCTTCAACAGACTCCACTTCCTTGTGGATTATGGCGATTTCTGGCCACGTTAGCCAGCCTAGGCCGGTTGCTAGTAGTGATACCAATGGAGAGGTGGGATATGATCCAGGTGATAGGATGTACATCCTGGCTGTACGATGCCATACCATATAGGCGTCGCTGACTGCCGAATCGAACAGGGCTTTTTGCGGCCCATTCATGACTTCTTATGAAAACATAGTTATAAACGCCCTGTGTTGGCTTTCCTTATAGCGGACTTGTTCTCCACGCTATTGTTCTACCTCCCTGGAATAGCGACCAGGATGTTCTCTGGTACGACACAGTGAACGTACTTAGGCACAGGCATAATTTCAGATGGGGAGGTGGAATGTAATTTTGTATACCTGGAAGGAAGGCACAAAGTAACGAACGGTGCCTTGCTTCCCTAGTAAACTTCGCCTCCACTGGACCTGCAGTCCCTTTCACTGAGTTATTTCCATGTCCCTAACAGCTCTTCTGTAGGCATCTCGGCTGTAAGCAAGATGACCTGCTGCTGGTACGTACACTCGCACATCGTCAACAATGTCTTGCGGCCATCTTTGCCTGGGTCTTCCTCTCTTTCTTGTTCCCATTATGTACTCTCCCAAGATTGTCCTCTGTAGATTACCATGACATGTAATATGTCCGGAATATTTAAGTTTTCCCTGTTTATTTACTTGTTGCTGCGGTAACCGGCGGAACAGCTGGACAGGCTATTGTTCGGTTATGGTTCACTGACCGCTATTTCACTCCCTCATTATACTGCGCATAAAAAGGCACATTTAAACACCACTGTATAGTGGTTAACCTTGGTTAAGTTTGTCTGCTAACACAGAAGGCATAGTTACTATCCGCCATACAGTGTCATCTCTGGTATATATTCATCGCACTTCAAACCCATTTTTCATGGAAGCCGTTATTTTCTTATATTCTCTGAATACAGAACAGCCAGGTTAATCCAGCCGAATAGAACTCATGTAGCACGAACATGTCTTGTTACCGAATGTCACGTCCTATGTGTTTGACTATTTGTTGTTGTTTTTTTTTTTAACCGAGGAAATGACGCAGCTGCCATTAAAAGCACAAATTTTCAGTTACGGAACAACGCCATATGGGGGCATTCGCTTAAACCAGTGGATGTCAATCTTTTTTGCATCTAACGACCACTCACCCACTTACATATATGCGGACTACCATATTATATATCCTAGTGCTATGAACCCTTCAAAAAAGTCGATAACACACCCGCTGATCGTCTGATAATGCTCCACGGTCCACTTGTGGTCTCTGATCACGGTGTGGGAACCACTGATTTAAACAACGGGAGCTAACAACAAAAGTTAAAATTGTTAGATGTTTAATACTTTTTTTATTTGTTTTATCTTATCTGTTAATCAGTTATCAGATTAATGATACTTTTCATGGCATAGATGATAGTTATAATTTTTTTTTTAAATTAGAGGATAACAGATAACAGTTAAAGATAACATTAAAGTGCACGCGGAGTATTGCGGTCACAGATGACAGTGTTAAAGTGATGGACTGAATATCATATGGGACGAACCAGAAGTGAGCAAGACCCTACATCACTTCTCCGTTGTTGCTGTTAGTAGCAGGACTGGAAGTCTTGTTTGCAAGCTGTCATGTTTAGATCCATTTCAGTCAAGTCTTCAGTCAAGTCTTCAGTCAAGTCTTCAGTCAAGTCTTCAGTCAAGTCTTCAGTCAAGTCTTCAGTCAAGCAAAGCGTAGACCCACTCCCAGTCCGATACAGTGCATATGCCCCCAACATCTTTACATCTTTGGTTAACAAGATCTTCCTCTTGTAATCACAAAAAGATAAAAACAAACATGGCTATGAATAAGAAATGTAATATGTAAGTTGTATACGAACTGCACACAAGTAACACGTCATATATAGCTGCATATGGATAACATAAGTTTCATGTTAGTTCCATACGAGTAACACATACACCTTACACATAGAACTGGTGGGAGATAATAACTGCTAAAAAGGTGTCAAATTTTTGGAATGAGAAACAGCGAAATTTATACTCAATAAAGAGATTTAGCAAAGTAATGTATGGTCAGCTTTCGAAAAATAGTTGGCAGAACACTCAAGACAACTAGTACCGCCAAGGAGGGTAACCAAAACTTACATGGCAAGACACAGGCATCACTCCTTAAGGGCCTACCAGAAACAGAACAGTGTAGAACTAGGCTGTTATAAAGGGGTCCGTGTGTCAGCCTTCTCGCCACTGTTTTCGTTAGCCCCCTAATCAGCTACTCAGATCAGCTGCTGACATTAATGGAAGTGATCAGAAGAAACGTCCATCGTAATACGAAACATTCGTTTCAAGATCTTCATCGGGGCATTGTACAGAAAACTAACGACTATAACGGATTAAAAAATAAAAAAAAAACGTAAAAGGACATGGTAAGCTGGACAATCTGCCATTGCAACGAGTCAGAAACTACAAGAAAACCCACACCCTACAACACCGCAGTCTATATGAGGAGGCAAGGAAAGAACTAAGGGTCTCTGCAATGCGAGTGAGCAATCTATGACTTTCTGTAATGTAAGTGAAAGAACTATGACTTTCTGTAATGTAAGTGAAAGAACTATGACTTTCTGTAATGTAAGTGAAAGAACTATGACTTTCTGTAATGTAAGTGAAAGAACTATGACTTTCTGTAATGTAAGTGAAAGAACTATGACTTTCTGTAATGTAAGTGAAAGAACTATGACTTTCTGTAATGTAAGTGAAAGAACTATGACTTTCTGTAATGTAAGTGAAAGAACTATGACTTTCTGTAATGTAAGTGAAAGAACTATGACTCTGTAATGCTAGTGAAAGAACTATGACTCTGTAATGCTAGTGAAAGAACTATGACTCTGTAATGCTAGTGAAAGAACTATGACTCTGTAATGCTAGTGAAAGAACTATGACTCTGTAATGCTAGTGAAAGAACTATGACTCTGTAATGCTAGTGAAAGAACTATGACTCTGTAATGCTAGTGAAAGAACTATGACTCTTTGTAATGCGAGTGGGGAAAAAAAAAGTTATTTGGGCACTTATCCCTGAAAATATTATCCGAGTTTATATCTGGCCACCAAAATCGATATCTGGAGAGGGGGCAAAAATATAATAATAATAATAATCATAATAATAATAATAGGAGCGAAAAACTAAGGGTAATCCTGGATTTTCAATATAAAACAGAGAGAACGAAAATGTTTCTTGTTTCTGAACTTTGTAGCACGCCAAGTTGCCTTCCACAAGGGCAGAAATTGGGTAATCATGGTCTCGCCTGCTAAACGCCATCATGACCTTTCCTACCTTCAAACCACAAACCGGGTTAATAAGCGCGTCCTTTGACCTCCCATCTAGCCAAGTTATTATTCCTAACCAAGTTCTGTATGTAGACTGCGTTCTGCTAATGTTTTTGGAATATCCGTATGTCAGGTTATAGGTCATGATATTGACCCAGAAAAAAAGACTACTCGTGGATCTCCTTGTTGCAGCGAGATGGAGGTTTTTAGAAGATGATGCCATAGTGAAGAGCTTGAATGTCCTCTGTAGCTGCCAAGCCTTTGAATATAGACAGTTTTGAATTGGATGTTGTCTTGGAAATCAGATTTATTCGTAGTTTGGAGCATGTAAGTGTGATACTTTCAACTATTATACGAAAGTAAATTTAGGAAACTTCTCAACATATGTTTGTCTTTGTGGACTCTAAAGAGATCTGAAGGTTCTCGGAGCAACACAAGAAATCCTTTTCAGATGATACCTCTCAATATATGTTTGTGTTTGTGGACTCTTAAAGAGATTTGGAGGTTCTCGGAGCAACACAAGAAATCCTTTTCAAATGATACCCCCTGGTAACCCAGTTTAATAAAGAAATTTATATGCACGGTTCATAATCTGAGAATTTAAATTTGACACTGCAAGTGAGTTAAATCTGACACTGCATGTGGGTTAAATTTGACACTGCAGGTGAGTCTTCTGCAAACACCTTAGAGCTTCGCTGACTTCCAGGAAGCGAGATTTTTCTCTTCTTGATTTCACATTAAGTGAATACATGAGAACTTTGTGCAAGATCAGATGTTCTCTGATGATGGTGTTGATGGGGTATTGTGGTATAAAGAACTGATGATGGTGTTGATGAGGACACAAGTGTGGTATGAGGAACTGATGATGGTGTTGATGGGGACACAAGTGTGGTATGAGGAACTGATGATGGTGATGATAGGGATTCTACTGTGGTATGAGAAACTGATGATGGTGTTGATGAGGACAATATTGTGATGTGAAGAACTGATGATGGTGTTGATGAGGACAATACTGTGATGTGAGGAACTGATGATGGTGGTTGATGGAGACACTATTGTGGTATGAGGAACTGATGATGGTGCTCTGTGTGAGAAATGTGGGAAAAGCTCGGGCGGGAGGGACGTGCGCGAACATGAGAAACGAAAAACAAAATCTTGTCACGGCTAAACACAAGCATTTAAAAATTCTCAGATTTAATTAAAAACAAAACAAAACAAAAACATGAACAGTTATCATCAGCTTCTTTTAGCGCGTTTTACAACGTTCTGAATAATCGAGATTCTGGAGAAGACACAAGCTGTGTCAGTTTATAGCTGAGTGACTTGGAGAACACAACTTCCAGTGAAATTCTCTGCGTCGTCAACGTGACCGTTATATTCAGCGATTAATTACAATGAGAGAACAGATGAACACTAAATAGCGAGGGAGAAACGTTAGTTCAGATATAACCGAACACTGATGGAAGAGGGCTACAAATGTAGGAAATAAGTTTTAAAAAGTGACTGCAAGTCAAATTTTGTTCTGTCCACGAAGCCTTTTTTTTTCTGTGGTTTCTTCCTGGCTTTTGTTTTGTTTTGTTTTGTTTTTGCTGAAAATATGAGCGTAGGGGTTCTTTTGCTCAGAGTTTTACTCCACTCTCCGAGTTACCACCCAACGATTTTAGCTTAATTGATTTTGGTAGCTGATCTGTAATGGGCTTGTCTGTAAATGAATGTTCCATTCGCTGGTGTCAGATGGTCTGTTTAACGAAATGTTCTTTGAATGTTCTGCTAGTCATGGTGGCTGGCTGACTTATTCTCGCATGTCTTACTTGTGGAGTTTAGTTTTTCTGTGTGTTAAGTGGCAGGCTTACTTAAAAGTTTTTTAAGAACACTTCCCTACTATCTCGGGACATTCTGGTGGTCGGAGGTTTGAATCTGGCCGGAGGCAGCCTCGTCTCCCAGCTGTAGAAATGGGTACCCGACCTCTTCTAGGGCTGGGGAAGGAAAGGCGGTCAGGCGTGATGCTGACCATACCACCATCCAGTATGTCGACAGGTCAAAGAAAATATGGGCACTAACACCATATCCCCTTTGTGCCTCCAAGGCATAACAGAGTTACCTTTACCTACCTCAGGACATATTATCTGTTTTGGCTGAGTCGGTTTCTTATCCTGATGACTTATCTTCTTTTGGGTTTTTACCAGTTTTTTTTTCCCTTCAGTGTTTGTGGATATTTCTTGTCTGTTTAGTACTTTGTTCCTCTTGGGGCAGTTCTTCGGTAGCAAAGCTCCTTCGGACTTTTAGGGCGATCTATTCTCTATTATTTCAGGACAGATTCAGTTTTGTTACATTTTCTTGGTTTGATTGTGAAGATCGTTATATTTTTCCTTTCTCGGTGTGCGCTCCATTATCTGCCGTGGGGAGCTTTTGTTGTGGTTGCTTACGCCCGGAAAACTAAGAGTCCAACGGATCGTTTCAGCCAGTTATTAAAGCCAGCCTTTAACGTGGCCCGTGTCCTATTGTGTATTACAATCTCGTGTGAGTTGACTAGGAAAAATAAATCTCCAGTCTCTATTCCAGTATCCACGTACTTGCCACTGACATTTAGCTAATCCTGATCGGCTGGTATTTAAGGAAATCACCGGGGCTAATACAGAGGAAGTACCTACAATGATAGCCCAGGCCCCTCGCGGCGTGCCCGGTCTGGTAAATGCGGTCGTACCCAGGAAGCAGTCCATTTTTGTTTATTTTTTCATTTGGCGGTTTGCAACGGAAAATGTGCCACTTTGCGGACAAATTGTTCGGTAACTCTCGCGGCTTTCCCGAAAATTGTTCTAAAACTAGCCGTTTCTGGTGGGTTTTTTCCGTAATGGCCCCTCAATCATGGGTCATATTTACAGGATATATATCCTCGCATTTCCCAGCTGGGTTGTCAAAACCTGTCTCACGTTCACCCAGGGCATCAGGCGTCTCGCTTAACAGTGCACCGTCCCATCGTGGTCGTTTGTCACTTCAACGTTATCCTGTGTCAGCCGCAGTGAATTATGGGTGTTCCATGGGAGACCAAAGTGAAACTTTCTGGAAATGAGAGGGATGAATTAATGGGCGCATGCGATCAGGAAAGATAACACTAAGAATTAGAGCAGTGGTATGGTGAAGATAACTTTACTAGAAGAAAACCGTATCTTGATGTAACGTGCAACTAACACATTCTGCATTATACGAGGGCCGGTCAGAAAGTAACCGCAAATCAAGGGACGTAACAATTTTTTTAAAATATGAAAATACCCAGCGAGCTTAAAAGCCTCTCACATAATTTTTCAATGATTGCGACCTTTCATTTGCGGTTACTTTTTGACTCGTTCTCGTGTGTTCGCTGAGCACAACTGTAAATTGTTATGGGAGGCGCAGAAACATTTATTAATCACATAATCTGAGTTTCCCTTATACAGTTTCATCATCATCATCATCATCATCAGGTGCCGTGCCGACCGACGTCGGTTATTATATTTCTCCATTGCACCCGGTTATTCATGGAGGTCATCAGTTTAGCTGAGTGATCTCCTGTCACACCTTCTCGTCAGACTATCCAGTACCATTTCTCTCAGCCTTCCCTAGGCTTCTTCTTCTTCCCTCTATCTTCTCTGCTGTCCGTCCGTCCGTTCGTTCGTTCTTGTATTCTTTTCGACAAGATCTCCTTGTGTTCCCAGCTCCTTCTCATGCGTACTTCATCAGTAAATCTTTGCTGTCCTATACAGTCTGGAGAAAGCAATTTTCTCGTTAATTACTGCTTATTCGTAGAAATAATGCAAAGAATCCGCTTTTCTACTATATTTTAAATGAGGAGAACTTAGTACGCCTCTAGCTTACCATAATAAGATTTTTTTTTTGGTTCCAGAGATATATATGTACGGGTGTCTGTTTTGGTAATTTTCTTCTTTTTTTTCCCCAATAGAGTAGCTATTATATATATATATATATATATATATATATATATATATATATATATATATATACTGTACAATTACACAGTTATTCATGTGACGTTTGTCTTCCCTTCAGCATCCTTACCCATCAGAGGAGCAGAAAAAGCAACTGGCTCAAGACACAGGCCTAACTATACTTCAGGTCAACAATTGGTGAGTCTCTTTTCTGTGTGCCGTGCGTGTTGGAGCAAATGTGAGTCAGTTTCTGTATGTCCTGATTATAGTGTTGAGCGATTCTTGGTAGTTTTAATGTGCGTTTTATGTCAGTATGTGTACGATTTATATCTGTTAACGACTTGTTTTAAGCTCGCATGTCGTCACAGAAAGACATCATCTTAATCCCACTACACTCCCTTGCTCAGTTCATAAACAGTTGTGCACATTGAATGTAGTAAAGTATACTGCGCTACGGATATTGTGTTTACTGTTTATATGGTCTTAACTTGGGCCGGATCTCGTTATAAAACTTGAAAGTATCGTACAAAAGCAACAGTAACCTTCTGCTGATATTCATATTGGCATGCTTTGCAGAGCACAATTGTATACAAGGGCGGAGAAGTCTGTTTTGCTAATATTACTCTATCTTCTCTCTATCACACACGCACGCAATGAATGTGCTTTTTTAAAAATCTCGTTCGTAGGTTCAAATTTATGATAAGGTGAAGCCATTTTATCACCTCTCAAACACCCTTCAGGCCTCATATCTTGAGCCTTATAGCCCTCGCAATCTAAGATTCACTTTGCCTGATAAGTGGGCCAGTGTGTAGTTTCTGTTTCATATTTTTTTAAGTTTCTGTGTCACAAAGGCACGCAGTTTTAAGCTTTCTTTGCACAGTACCTCTTGCTTGAAATAATAATTTAGATAACAATGAAAACTTTAAATGCAGCAATAATGTATAAGAACACAAGGCTATTATGCCACAGAGGGCTATCATGCAACAGCTATGGGATATGGCGTTACTGCCACTATTTTTCCTGGATCTTTCGACATACAGTGTTATGGGCTATATTTTCCTTTATCTGCCGGAACACTAGATGGCGATTTGGTAGCTTGTTTTAAAACCCAGCATTGATTTCTATGTAAAATACTGTTCCAAAGAGAAAAGCTCTCTTAGAAAACTTTACTACTGCTGAATTATCCTCTGTTGATGAAGGTTCTACTTTCACACCTGCACTTTCGTTTATGTTTTGTTTATCTATTTTGTGGTTGGACCTTAGAAAGTTGTCATTTCTTTTGTTGTGTTTCAATATATGGCTGTTTACATGGAGAGAGGGCTCTGATTGCTTTTTTTTTAGGTAGGTCTTTGTGACAAAATGATTTATAACATTGTTTTGTCCAAGACGGCGCTGTCCTAATTGACGTTTTCCTGAGTACTAATAAAACACTTTGTTTCGGTACACCAACAAGGGTGTCTTTTCCTTTCTTGGCCTATTTTGAGTCATAACTAGCATTTCAAATTAATGATTTCATTTATCAATTTTTTTTTTCAAAAGTGGGAACTGCGCGGTCTCGGGAGTAGAGATTTTTTTTTTCGTCATGAATCTTACAGCAGTAAATTCTGTACGTGGTGGGATCCATTGTCCATGAGGCAGATATGGGAATGTCCTCATTGCAATGAGGCAGATATGGAATGTCTTCAGTGCAATGATGCAAATATGGGAGTATCTTCAGTGCAATGAGGCAGATATGAGAATGTCCTCAATGCAATGAGACAGATATGAGAATGTCCTCAATGCAATGAGGCAGATATGAGAATGTCCTCAATGCAATGAGACAGATATGAGAATGTCCTCAATGCAGTGAGGCAGATATGAGAATGTCCTCAATGCAATGAGGCAGATATGAGAATGTTCTCAATGCAATGAGGCAGATGTGGGAATGTTCTCAATGCAGTGATGCAGATATGGGGATGTTCTGGATGCAGTGATTCAGATATGGGAATGGTCTCAGTACAGTGATGCAGATATGGGGATGTTCTGGATGCAGTGATGCAGATATGGGAATGGTCTCAGTACAGTGATGCAGATATGGGGATGATCTGGATGCAGTGATGCAGATATGGGAATGGTCTCAGTACAGTGATGCATATATGGGAATGTTCTCAGTACAGTGATGGAGATATAGGAATATTCTCACTGCAATGAAGCGATTTCCCGAACAACGAATGGTTAGCGAATGATATTCAAACAGATCCTTGTCCAAATATCTTTGTCTTGGTAGAAAGCCAGATTGTCCAGCGTCTTTCTTTGCTTCTGAATGTTGCCTTGACAGAAACCTTTGAGAGTATCTGCGTTATGCAATATAGAACATAATCAACTTTAGATATATGTATGGGATTTCTTTTTTTTTATTTCGTCCTATAATTTCACCTCATAGTTCTCTCCCTTCTTCACTTGTTCATCATCACCACTACATTCATCATCTGTGTTAATCCTGATCCAGGACTTAATCCACAGTTTCACATCTCACAAGTGGATCCACTTAGCTCATGTTGTCTTTTCTTTTCCCAATCTCTCCAGCGTTACAATCTTTTTTTTTTCCGAACTGCCTGTTTTCGTTTTTTTTTTCCTCTTCCACTCTTCCATTTTTCTCCCCTTCATTTCTCTCTTTATTAAATGCAGCCCATTAGCGAATAAGATTGGCAACTCTGCCTTCCTGTGGCCCTCGCTCTCACGTTAATCAGAGATACTCAGAAACTCTCTTCCGCACTTTTCAATCTGGACCTCGAAGGCTCTCTTCTCCAGCGGAATTTCCTCTCTTTGTTTCCTTCTTGTTTCTGGTTTTCAAGAATCCAGTCGATTATTTCAGTTTCCCTTGCATCCAGCCACATGTGTAGGTTGTTGTTTTTTTTAAAGTGTTACATTGTATATGTTTACAATTTTATTTGTGTTAAAAAAAGGGGGCTCTGTTTTTTCAGTATATGTTGTAATGATTGTGACCACTATATTGTTGTAAGAGATATCCATTCTCTCGTACCAGCTCGTAAAGAGGTAAAGGGCATGATTTAAAAGAGCGTACTGGATAGGGGAGTTGGCTTTAGTCCTTTTCTAGATTACAACGGGGGACCAAAGGTACATACTTTGTATTTCTCAATAAACTCCACACATCGTGAAAGAGCACATCGAACCCAGCTCATATTTTCCAGTCTGTGATATCTGACTGACTTGTGCCAGACACGATCTCTGTAATAGTATCACATCTAATCTGTTTCTAATGATCATATCAGCTTTGAGCTTCCTTTTTAAATATTTTTTCCCCCTTGGGATTCCATTTTCTCTAGAGGTTTTTCATATGGTACTTTTTTTTTTCCTCTTGCTTAGTATACTTTATACTCCAAAGAGTTTTCTAATTTTCTCTATAGACTTTTGAAACTACAGTTCCACAGAGCACTTAAAGGACGCATTGAAAGTTAACAAGAATCATTCATCTGGTAAAAGTAGGGCAGATGCTAAAAGCAATGAAGTTTAAGAATTCTGCATCTAATTTACGCAACCGAGGCTTTCAAAGCGAAATCCAGTCGATTCATTTCTGGACTCTGCATTTATAGACAAATAGAACGTGGCGCACTGAAGCTAGAAAAAGTAGCTGTTCGTTTACCTTTGCTTGAAAAGCAGGAAGAAAAATTCGGAGGATTTCTTTTCAAGGCAGAATATGTATAAGCTTAAGTGAAAGTACTGAAATAAATCTTCAGCATTACACACAAAAGATTAAGATGTTATACGCGCATGAGGGACTTTATGCGTATGTAAAAAGGTAAAAATTGAATAGTCTTAACTTGGTTTTTGTGCAAAGGTTATAAGCACAAAAACCAAGTTAAGACTATTCAATTCAAATGTAATATGCAACCTCATTTGTGCATGCGAAACTGGAAAACAACTAAAGAAATAGAAAAGATTAGACTCCTTTGAAAACAAATGCCTAAGGAAAATACTCGGCATCAAGTGGAACGAATTCAAGAACAATGCAGCGATAAGACAGATGACTGAACAACAACCAATCTCATGGGTGACCAGGAAAAGGAGATGGACATATGTTGGTCATGTGATGAGAAGAAACAGTCAGAGAATCCCAAAATCAAGCTATAAAGTGGAACACAACAAGCCAAAGAAAAAGAATCAGACCGCGTGAAACTCTGAAGAGGACATTGTTAAGAGAGGTTGAAAGACTCGCCGAAGATAAGAAAATTTGGCGAACTACCTTGCGAGCCTTATGTGACGTTTAACGGCACGGGAAGGATATAAGATATAAGGTAAAGGTAAAAGGTAAAATCCCCGTTTCCATGATATTAAGGCATATTGAGGATACGGTGTTAGGTCCTTATTTCCAAGACCTTCAGCACATGAAAGTCTGATATGGTCAGTATCACGCCTGGCCGCATTTACCTTCCCAGATTTTCTCTGGTACCCATTTTTAGAGGCTGGAAGGACCCCGGGGTCTTTTTGGTGTGGTGGTACCAGAAAAAATTTCCACTTATGAGACTTGAACCCTGTACCACCAGATTAGTAAACCGAGCGCCTAACCACTCAGCCAACCAGGCCGCCTTGCGTATGTAAGATATATTTTCTTTCACTTGTTAACTCTCTACTGCCCATTATTACAAGTGCTGTCTTGTTTAGAAAGTAAGATTCTTAATAGTTCTTGTCGGTATATACAACATTCAGTATAATCAAACGTTTTCCTATTAAGGATTTCCACTGACACAGAAAATAGGTTCCAGATTACATGTTAAATGAATGTTAAGAATGTTAAGTATTTTAACCGGGATGAATAGGTTAAAATAAACATAAAATGTAATAAAATAGCAAGCGTTATGAACTTGAAGTGAAGGGAAACACTTGCATGTTAAAATAAATAGAGGATCCTTCGTCACCATAAAAATCTGCGTAGCCAGTGCAGAGGCATTCACAGAATATATTCCACATTTTTGTCTAAGACGTGAAATAAAACGGGAAAGAAAAAATGAAAAATGAAGCCCCCAAGTGGTTCTTTTTAGCTTGAAATTGGTGGAAACCTCAGTTGGACATGTCCTTAAGGCCTGGAAGTCATTAACGTCGTTTTGCCAGACAGTTTCTTTGGCATTTACGTGCTTTCATGATGTCGTTAAGGTCTCTTCATGATGTCACATGGACGGCTATTGATGATGTCATTAAAAGTCAGCTGCGACGTCGAGCAGTTCCGGGTCACGTGACCGAAAACTCAGCCATTACTGTCAAATCCGTTTAGCTGGTCCAGTTTGAGAGGCCGAGATGGAGGATTCGTCTTTTATTCCACCCCTCATTCTCTCCACTTCCTTCTTCTCTGCTCCTCCTCGCTCCATTTCTTTCATCCCTGATATTCCAGCAAGGATGCGTTTTCCTTCTCTTGTACTCGATGTTTTCTGTTTGTGAACACATCGTAGAAGAATCTTTTCTGCCTGGATCACTGTCTGTGTCACATTCTTCCTCGTGGGTTTCTGAAGGAAAGCGTGATGGTTCTTCATATCTGTCGTGGATTGGATCGCCCTCGTGTAGCCTCTCTACACCAAAACACCGCGAAAAGAACTGAACGTAAAATGTACAATAGACTCCACCTGAAACCATCACATGAAGAGAACTTTTCAGTACAAGAGACTTACACAGAAAAAAGAGGGGGGGGGGTGGAGTAGTAACGGATATTGAACCCCCCCCCCCTCAAAAACCCCCACCCCCCAAAAAAAATGCATGTATCATCGAATTTATGAAAGAGAAGGAAAAGCGGTAGCTACGAAAGGGAAAGAGATGGCAGCAAAGTATTTGTTTAACCACTGATGGATTTAGACATAAGATAACGAAGCTTTGGGTCTCACATATCTTCTAGTGCAGACTTTAAACAAGAGGGTTCCAAACTTTATTTGCCTTAGATATCATCATCATCATCATATCCCTTCTTCAGAACGAAGGTTGGGGGTAATGGATCTCCCGTGTCCTTCCTCCCTCGCCTTGATGGTGCCTTCGGGAGATCAAAGTCTGCATCTGTCACAGTAAGACGCAGCTCATCTTACGCAAGACCCTGACTATATGCTTGCATCTTGTGCTCACATGCGTGTACACCAGGGCATGTGACTAACTTACTTAACAGCGTAGACTTAACCTCATTTAATTAAGTCTGAGAACTGGCAGGAGAAAACAATTACACGGAGAAAGGCTCCCAGGTCGTAATCTCATTTCTCCCAGCGCCCGTTGAGAGCATTTTTCTCGCCCTCTTCTTCATAAATTGTCTCTTACCACAGACAATACAGATAAGAGTGTATAGATTGTGGGATTGCGTGAAATGATTTAATGATGGCGACACGGAGGGGCGATGAGAGCACGGAGATATTTGTGTATATGGGGTTAAAAAAAATGTAATCATGGGTGTATATGTTAGAAACACGGCTATATGTTTATGCACATACCGAATAATGAGTGATAAAGGAACCAACTTTATTATTTTCAAATACCAAAAAAATCTCCACCCTGTAAAGCTATCGCAGGCAATAAGCATCAGTTTAGGGAAGACAGATTAAATGCATAACAAGGATGGGTAAAGTTTAAAATGAAAGTTCTTTTGAATCCAGTTTTTTTTTATACGAACATTCAGTAAAACTAAAGTAACTAAACATGCAATGTAGCTACATTTTTACATTCCCGATAATGATTGAATAATGCGAGAGTTGGCACGCAAGTCAGGCGGCTTCTTTTAACCAATCAGAGAGTTACTCCTTCACCTCGTCATCGCTATCATTACCATCTCTCGGGGGGGGGGGGGGGGGGTAAATAAAAACAAATCTCTGCTGGTAGGAGTTGATGGTCATCTTTCTTGCACTTTATATATCCTTTATACATCTTTCGTTAGCTCATGTTAATCTTTATCATATTTATTGGGCTGTCCATAATTTTCTCACTTGTCCTTCCAATGTTTTTTTTTTTCTGTTGCTTTCCTTCTCATTGTAATTCAGTGACAAAACCGTCGTTTTCTCATCCATTCAATAGAAATATTATTTCGTTGACTTTCATAAGATTCTGTGTTTAAACACATGAAGTATAGAAATCTAAACATCTCTGTGTTTAAACACATTAAGTATAGAAATCTAAACATCTCTGTGTCTAAACACATGAAGTGTAAAACTATAACATCTCCGTGTTTAAATACATGAAGTATAGAAATGTAAACATCATGTGTATAGTGTCGAGACATGGAGATCTTTGTATTAATCATGCGGAATAGGGGAGTAGGAGCACATTTGGAAAACAATCCTTAGGAAACGTTGCCTGGACAAAAAGTCTCGGCAACAAATACTGTTTTTCTATCAGGATCAGTGACGTTTGAGATCATTGCCCACAGCCCCAGTCTGCAAGCTCAGAATGCGGCGAAATCACACTCCATACTGTATTCCCTGGCTTGATTACAGCGTTTACGACATAATTGATGTACATACTGACAGAAGAGGACATAAAACGCGGCGACTTTGACAGTAAATTCTTCCAATACTAATACTACTCGAGACTCAGTGTGGGTTAACTTTTTACGACAGTTTGCTTCTTTTACTGGTTTTTCACTACGACCCAAGTAATCATGGATCATTGCTATTTAGCTTGCGACCTTCTGGAATCTTTGCTTTGCCTGTTATGAAGATTGTGATTGGTCATTTTGGAAAAATTTTAGCAGTAAATGCTCTCTCTCTCTCTCCTCTCTCTCTCTCTCTCTCTCTCTCTATGGGTCATTATGAAGATCTATAAGCATTAACTGTTAGACGAGAAAGTGAAGAACGCAGAAGAATAGATAGGCATGAAATAGAAACGTTTGGATGTGAGAGAAAGAAAAAAAAGTACGACGATAATCGAATCTAGGACGCCAAAAGAGTCGTCTAGCGACAATATGAAAACGCTTAAACCACCACCTGATTTCCTTTTCTGTTTCTCTGTTCACCTGGCTGCTGCCGACCTGTCATAGTGCGTCTTGTACGTGTCATTTTGTCCGCCCACATAATACGACGTAAGCTATCAATCTGCGCGACCCTTTGTCTGCCTTATTGAAAAGACTAAAAGAGTCGGGTTTTCTGGTTTGTTTTGGTGTTTTTGGCTCGACTTTCGGGAGACCTGAAGTGTTGAGTTTTAGTCATAACAGGACAGAAATGGAGAACAGTTTGAACGGAACACAAATAGCCGGAATATTTGAACTGTGGTTTTTCCAGTGCGTGATATTCCCAGATATCACTAGGATCCCTAGCGTGTGTACCTGGTCTAGTGGAATAAAGGTCTCCTTGTAGCCATAACGCTGGAGACGACGATGTTCTGTGACATGGCCAACTCGGTAGTAACTGACAGGCACGGAAAGAATTATTGTTGTTGATATAACCCTTTTATTTGTTTTGGGTGTGTTGTTTTTGTTTCTTTTTAGATTAGAAATAGACTAAAACTCGGCTTCTGCTTTCATCCAGGCATTCCTTTATGTGCGCGTCACTCGGCCTCTATGGTAGTCTACCTGGCTTGTCTTTTTTCTGGCTACATAGTTTTCTGTTTCTCTGTATGTCTACCTCTTATTCCAGCATGTTTAACTAAGTTTTAAAAAAAAAGCTTAAAGATAAAATCCCCGTTTCCATGCCATTAAAGCATATTCGAGGTACACGAAAACGTATGTTGACTGAGGGAGAAAATCTCCGATAGTATGCTTTATTTCTACCCGTCTGCCTTGTCTGTCCGGCTCTATCTTTTTAAGTAAAAAATTTGTTAAATTCCTGCTAGTTTCGATTTTTACCTTCCTTGTACTAAAAGAAAAAAAAAACGCAGTCAAGTCCCTCTTTAAACGTAAGGCTTATCTACGTTAAAAAAAAAATCCAGAACAAAAGTCCTAGATATCTGGCTTTTCCTCGGAACGCATGCAGCTGTGCAAAACTAAACCCTCCAAAACGGGGTGTAGTCCAAGTCTATTTGTGCATAAAGAGCTGTGTTATCAGCCATTTCAAGCACTCTTACCCGCTTTTGAAAATGACACGTTTATCTCCACTTAGCTAGTGAAGAAAGACACATCATCACTAGATGATATCTCCTGATGACACGGGGGAAATTTAACAACACGCAAGAGGACTTTGCTAAAAATACATCGCTAATAAATTTACGTAGGGACAGGTATTCGCTAGTTATAGTTCTCACGGACACACTTGATATCCAGGCCTGTGCGAGTATCGTGAATAGAGACCTATTTCCAACGATTTCTAACTCTCACCTAACAGAGATGATCAAATCTAGCTCTTCAATCTTATCATGTCCTTGGCACATCACGTGACCTTTTTTCCTGAAGCTAGCACCCAATGAGGATGGTAAAAGATATTTATTTCGAGATTCCTGAAGAGATTTTGGTTACAAAAAAAAAAAAAGTGGCTTGAAATGAGTTTTGATTTCCTCTTCTTCTTGTTTGATTTAAAAGCCTCTCTTAACAAGAAGTACATTAACCATCTGCCCGTTAACTCCTTGTTCGTGTTCGATAATTTTTTTTTCCCTCTTCTTTCATTCCATTCCAAATTTACTCCACAATTCTATAATGCGAAAAATGACGCAGATCGTAGTAATATAGACTGCATTACAGTTGCCTATATAGCATGGGTTCCAGTCTGTTGATTAGAGGAGCCGTAGTCACCGAGATACTTAAATGAGCGTCACATAATGAGTCTACTTCAGGAAAGACATTCAGGCGAGATGCTGACCTAAGTGCTCTCTATTTTGCCAACAAGTCCAGGAAAGTATGGGCACTTCTACTATTTCTTTTGCTGCGCGTTTGGCATAATAGAGCCACATTTACCTGTACCCTTTTTATATATGGGTGTCTGATTGGCGAAGTGGTTAGTGCACTGGTATGGCATGGCGAAGGTCAGGGGTTCGAATCCGGCTGGAGGCACCATAGTCACCCAGCTGTAGAAATTGGTACATGACTTCTTCTGGAGTTGGGGAAGGAAAGGCGGCCAGGTGTGATACTGACCATATCACCCTCTAGTGTGCTGACAGGTCAAAGAAAATATTGGCACTAACACCATATCCTATGTGCCTCTAAAGGCATGACAGGATTACCTTTATCTTCTTTGTTTTTTTACTTTATATATATATATATATATATATATACATATATACATTATAGAACATTGGTTTCCATGGAGGGCTATCCCATCCTCCTTAGAAAGGGGGAGGGGGCGTTAAAAAGATCTTGGAGGGCGGCGGAAAAAAAATAGCAGTGATGGGAGGGGAGTTAAAACCAGCCGGGCTTGTCAAAAAGATAAGAGAGAGACAATGTACTTTCATAGGACATGCAATGAGAAGAGGGTGCATTGAAAATATTATAACAACAGGAAAAATAGAAGGAAGAAGATCAAGAGGAAGACCAAGAGAAATGATACTGGACAGTCTGACGGGATGGTGTGAGAGGAGATCACCAACTGAACTGATGGCCTGCATGAAGGATCGGGTACTCTGGAGAAGCATAATAGCCAACGCCAGTCGGCACAGCACCTGATGATGATGATGATGATGAGTGGTCTAACGATATGGGTCGGTTGCAGGAAGTAGTTTTGGAACTACTGTTACGGATAAACAAACATCCGACATGGAAGCGGACATGGATGGGTGGATGTTTCAGCAAAATTAGCCATAACCTGAGGCTAGATTATAGAAAGGGAAATAATACTCGTGAAGTTTTGTACCAGAAGAACATAAAAAGGTCGTTTCTTCAACCCCGGAATAAACTATAATCTAATTTTATTAGTTTAGTTCCATGGTTTACACTTAGGAACTATATATATATATAATATATATATATATATATGTGTGTATATATATATATTCTTATTTAGAACATGCCCGGATGGAAAAATTCGTGTACGCTCGTTGAAAAACAAAGAAAGGAAAGCTAGTCTGAAGACTTTTTGGTGAATCAGTAAACTTCTATATGATTCTTTACTGATAAGTTGAATCCCACCCCCTGGATATATACTTAAGGAAAATGTCCTTAACAAAATGATGTATTTTTAACAGATAAGGAGGAATAAAATCACTTAACTTGTTTTGGCCCGATAACGGGGGGGGGGGGGGGGGGGGGAAGGGGAGGTGGGAGACACGGTGAAATCTGTGGCCAAGACTTAGGTCGAGCCTTGCCGAGCGAGATGTTACGTGTGTACGCGCCGAGCGAGATGTTACGTGTGTACGCGCACGTAGAATGTGCTGCTTTGCCATACCACCACTGGTCTGATAGTGACACAGTAGATAGGAGATTATGAAGTTAAAGGATTTCCTTCACTAAGTGCGTATCACTGGTTGCCTGTCTGGATGAATCTCCTTCATTTAGATTGTATACTGGCTATCTGTATTAATCTCCTTAATATAGACTGTACATTGTCTGTGTTCTCAAATTTCTTTCTTATAGACTGCACACTGGCTGGCATGTATTAACCTCAAACTCCTTCAATTACTGAAACCGAGAATTTTGTAACCTGGTATTTCTGTGCGCTGTAAACAACATCAGTGGAGTAAGCGAGCATAATTGTAATAAAACATACAGTAGAAGACCACCCATCCACCTGTAGTACCATTTTGCTTCTTTTCCCAGGATCTAACTCATGAAGATGGTTTTAGTTTATCGTTCTCAACTTTTTCCTACACAGGTAATAGGTGGCATTTCGTTAGATCACCAAAGTCAGGAGATCAGAAAAACCACTGATATTTGCATATTCACAAAAGTTGCAGGTGTTTATATACATCATTCAGTTTGAGGTATGCCCGGGGAGGGGGTGGTGGGGTGGGAGGAGACAATCGCCAGGTGTTCATTCATGGGGCTAAAACGACCATTTTATCTTAGAAGACAACGAAGTTCGTGTAGATTAAGAAATCGATATGCCAAGCCCACTGGAAACAAGCAATAGTTCAGTTTTTGTATTCCGCTTTATTTCCTTATCGTCGGAACATTTTGTTTCCCATTGTCAATGGATTTGCTTGATTTATACCCTCGTTACATGTAAAATCTCAGCATGGGACCACACTCGTGGCTGGGCCTCCAGACAACAATGGGCCATTTGTCTAGACATCCCTGTCTGGCATATACCCACGTAAAACACTGGTTGTTGCCCCTGAACTTTAATTCAATGGTTGACCTGCCTTTCTATTTCTCCATATAGCTTCTTTTTTTTTTCTCCTATTCGGCATTACAAACCGTAATGTCACCATGAACAGTTCTTGTATGAATTACAACGTTCTGCTTTGTATAATTGCTGTGAAAGAGATTTATTTTCTTTTATTTATTATTGAAAATGATTGCCAGGTTGTTAATCAAGTGGAAAACGAAATCTGTGCGATCAAAGTTGCGGGGAAGAGATTGAATCGTGTACTCTTCCCATATAACGAACTTTCTTTACTTCCTGTTGGATCCAGGGAAAACTGACTTCTTGGCAGTATCCACTACCCCTTAGGACCACGTCGATTTTGTTCATATTGATCGGGTTTAAGAAAATTTTCGCTAGTTTCTTAAAGTGTTTTTTTTTTTCTGGGATAATCGTATTCGCTGGTTTACATCTTACTGACAGATGACAGCGTGTAGGATTTAGGCTTTGAATAGCAGTAGACAAAGCGCTTTAGACCTGACAGTTAAAAAAAAACAGTAACAGAATGAATTACAGGCGCCGCTGTGGTGTAATGGTTAGTGTATTGGACTGCCGATAAGAAAGTCCCCGTTCGATTTCGCACTCGGGCGGAATTTTTTCAGACAGACCGACACCGAAAAATGGGTATCCGGGGCTTCCATAGAAAAACAGAACACTCGAGGACAAGGTGCTGGCTTAAGATAAAGGTAAATGTAAATCTTAAGGTAAAGGTAATGTAAATCTTAAGTTAAAAGTAAATGTAAATCTTAAGGTAAAGTTAAATGTAAATCTTAAGGTAAAGTTAAATGTAAATCTTAAGGTAGAGGTAAATGGAAATATTAAGGTAAAGTTAAATGTAAATCTTAAGGTAAAGGTAAATGGAAATCTTAAGGTAAAGTTAAATGTAAATCTTAAGGTAAAGGTAAATGGAAATCTTAAGATAAAAGTAAATGTAAAATCCCAGCTTCCATGCCATTAAGGTGTTGTTTTCAAGACCTTCGACGCATGAAGGTCAGTATCTGCCTGGCCGCGTTTACCTTCCCAGATTTCTCTGGTACCCATTTTTTAGAGGCTGGGTGGACCCCTGAGCCTTTTTATGTGTTCATTCACTTGCATGTCCCTTGCGGAACTTTGCCTCCCTAACAGCTCTCCTATAGGCCTCTCGGTTGTAAGCAAGATGGCCTGCTGCTGATCCATCTTGCAGCCATCTTCGCCTTGGTCTTCCTCTCTTTCTTTTTCCCATTATGTATCATTCCAAGACGGTCTTCTCTAAATTATCATGACGTTTAAAGGGGTCCAAAATATTTAAGTTTTCTCTGTTTAATCCTCTTTATTAGCCAACCTTCTTCAATATTAAATTCTTATAGTGTGAATATATTTGTTCTTTTTTGTGTCCAAGGTATTTGAAGAACTTTTCTGTAGCATTTATATTCAAAGGCATTTATGTGTTTCTCAGCTGTTTCGTTAAGTGCCCAGGTCTCACAGGCATAGGTTGCGATGGGAAAGATGCATGCCCTTAAAAGTCTTATTTTTGTAGTTCTGTCTGTTCCTCTCCACAGGTTCTTTAGTTGTTTTACTTTCTGAAGAGCAATAGATGTCCTCCTTCTAATTTCTCTCATTGTATCTCCATTATTAGTTAGTAGTGATCCAATATATTTAAAACTCTGCACTTCTTCCAGTTTTTCCTCACTGATGCATATATCAGCTGCCTTGTTTGTTTTGTCAGTTGCCATCAATTTAGTTTTCTTCGCATTAAGATAGAAGTTTTGC
Source organism: Achatina immaculata (assembly GCA_009760885.1). NCBI lineage: Eukaryota > Metazoa > Mollusca > Gastropoda > Stylommatophora > Achatinidae > Lissachatina > Lissachatina immaculata. Next base: position 79,905,555 of record CM019702.1, on the reverse strand, counting down.
TGTTCGCTGTTCTTACTGACTGACATAATTAGTTTTTCCATTCCTTTTTGTGTTGTGGTCAGCAAAACTAATCCCTTGTGTTTCATAACCCTAACCCTAAAAATAAAAAAAATCCCACAGCTGGGACTTGAGCCGAGTACTACTAGAGCAGTAAACTGAGCGCTATGTGAAATGTGAAGCCGCTATCACGTCACACGAAAATGCTATGGAACATAGATCAGACTAGAAGAATGACCGCGATTCGAACCACGGACACCTGTAAAGCAAGCAGCCGCCTAACTGCGAAATGATAGCTCACTATCCCTCCAACCAACCCAGAAACGTTGTTTATTATTCTGAAACAAAAACAAACAAACAAACAAACAAACAAACCATTGAACATTTTAGTGAAACGTTCATTTCTTTGGGTATTTAAACTTTCATAGATTTTTTTTTCTCAGACACATCAGCTGAGTTTGTTTTCTTGGTATCAAGTTAACACAGATTGTATCTGATCTCGCTGTTCTAATTTGCTTGTTTGCTAGACTCCCCGCTATAGCTGCAGCAACATAAAAACCCGCACTGTCCACTCAAATATCATCTTTCCGCTATCACCCGTAGTCTTTTTTTTTAATATCTTATCACAGTCTTCAGCTTCCTACACTGTCCCCATTCTTCGCTCCGACTATCTCTTACCGTTCCTTTAAAAAAAAAAAAGAGGGAAAAAAGGTTTATGCATGTGTTTATCTTTTTTGTGTACGTTTTCTCCGATAGATCTCCTCTCCCAATCAAATGTTTACTTCTCTTGTCTCTTTCATATTTATCTCTGTCTATCAGTGTTTCTTCTGTTTGTGAGCCTCTCATTCTCTTTATCTCTCACCCTCTTAAACTCCACCCCCACGAAAACCATCAAAAAACATAAATCACAAAAAAAAAAAACAGCCGACTCGAAGTAACGTGCCCAGGGTCACCACAGGTCAGCAGTATTTATCTCTGTTGTCTCCCTTGATTGTGTTAGATATTGGCTCAGTCTGGACTCATTATGGATAAGCGAGAAAGTTTGAAAAAAAAAAGAGTATACATTTCTTTGAAAGCGAGTAGATTACAGTAGCTATTAATAATGTTTTGTGTAATCCATCTTTGTCAATAGATACTAGGAAAAGAGTATAGAAATGCTATATCGAACCAGTATTGCTGTAAGGGAGCAATTCATGACCATTAACAAAAAACAAGAGCATTAGAGGCAACAGAAACGTGATTCCTAAGAATGATGAACATACCGTGGACAGCTAAAATAACAAATAAGAATGCTAAAGAAAAGCAAATGAGAAACGAGCATTAATGAACACACTTTGGGACAGACAGTCAATGTTCATTGGCCATATAATGAGAAGAAGAGGAATGGAAAATATCGTGACAACAGGGAAAATGGGAGGCAGGAAAGAAAGAGATGGATAGAGAGAGAGAGAGAGAGAGAGAGAGAGAGAGAGAGAGAGAATATCTTAGATAGTTTTGACAGAGTGACACGGGAGAAGCACAGGAATAGAAATGATGGATAAACACGAAAGATCGGAAACTGTGGATAGAGAGACTTGGTCCATGACGGCTCTAGGCATGGCACGTGAAGATGATGATTAATGACCAGCATGGCCTCACTTGCATGTACCAACAAATTCAAAGGAAGTGAGAACAAGGCGCGGAGTCATTGTGGAATAAAATAAACATAAACATCTAGAAAAAAACATTTTGTGTTTGAAAAGAGGTTAGAGTTAGGAAATTAATTCTTTAATCGTTTCGTTTCGTCTTTAATTTTTCTTTATTGCCTTCGGTTTTTGTGTAAGTTTCTATTCTTGAACACGCGGGAAATGTGTGTTGTTCCGTGTATTCTGACATTTGGGGGGAGGGAGGAGGGGGCGAATGTTAATTTTCTGAGCATTTTTTTTTCAAGACTTCCTATACTGAAATCTCATAATAACTTGATTGCAGGTGGCTCAAGACTTAAAAGCTTGATTGCAGGTGGCTCAAGACTTAAAAGCTTTATTGCATGTGGCTCAATACTTAAAAGCTTGATTGCATGTGGCTCAATACTTAAAAGCTTGACTGCAGGTGGCTCAAGACTTAAAATCTTGATTGCAGGTGGCTGAAGACTTAAAAGCTTGATTGCATGTGGCTCAATACTTAAAATCTTGATTGCAGGTGGCTCAAGACTTAAAATCTTGATTGCATGTGGCTCAAGATTTAAAAGCTTGAAAACCAATTAATAATTGTGTGAAATAAGCGTGAATAGCTAGGAAACTCTGGAACTTCATTTAAAAAGTTAACGTGACCATTCACGTGTTGTATTTATAGGGGAAATTCTCTTATTTTAAGGATTTGTCTCGCAAAATCGTATTACTTATGTGGGGACGCCTAAATGTCTCCCTGTTTTAAAACCCGTGTTCCATATTGTCCCGTATTCTCATCTCTGATAGCAGAATGTTCAGGAATACCCAGATAGATCTAAAACAAAATATCTTAGTGGGAGTGTCGCTGTTATTGAATAGTAGTGAAATACAACAAGTAGGCCTGGCTGGTACACTTGTAAGTAAAGTTATAATCTCTGTCTCTCTCTCTTTTTCTCTCTCTTTCTCTTTTTTTTTTCTCTCTCTCTCTCTCTCTGCCTCTCACCCGCATCCACTCACCCACTCGCCCACTCACACTGATTCACATTTCCCGTATTTAAACTTAGAAAAGATGGCGAGATGACAACAAATGCAATGTAAATCGACGAAATGATTTGTATTTTCAATACATTCTGTCACAGCTGGTGATTGCACAATATTATTATTATTATTATTATTATTATTATTATTCCCGTAGTATGAGTCCTGTAAGTTGATCTAATCAGACACATTATTTCATATTCGTTGATTTACTTCTTAAATTACAAACAAACAAACAAAAAACCGCAGAAAAAGCTTCATAATAAACATACCGGCCATTTTTTAAAAAACCGTGATCTTACATCTCTCTCTCTCTCTGAACCTTTAGTGCCCAGGGCACATGGGGCTTCCGCAAGGGTTTTCCACAAATGCCTGTCTTTCGCCTTTTTTTCTGCTCTTGCCCAGGTGAGCCCTCTATTGCTCAACATCCTTTCTGTTGTTCTTCTCCATGTCTCTTTTGGTCTACCCTTACTTCTGCTCCCCTGTGGTGTCCATCTTAGTGCTATTTTTGGTAGTGAGTTGTCAGTCATTCGGAGCACATGTCCCAACCATCGCCAGCGTCTTTCCTCAATAATTGTTGTCAGTGGTTTCATCTGCATTTCTGCCAATAAGATGTTATTTCTTATGGTGTTTGGCCAAAATATTTTTTTAATTCTACGTAAACATTTAGTCTGGAAAGAATTCAACTTGTTTTCTATGGTTTTGGTGATTTTCCAGCATTCACTTCCATAGAGTAGTACACTTAGAACATTACTCTTAAATATCCTGATTTTCATATTTATGCTTAGTTTATTTGATTTCCATATATTCTGCAGCATTGCAAAAGCCTGGTTTGCTCTAGTAAGTCTGCTGTTGATGTCCTCTGTGTTGTCTCCATTTTCTACTACTCTGCTGCCAAGGTATACAAATTCGTTGACCTCCTCCACTAACTTGTTATCTACTCTGAGTACATTTCTGTTGTTCACATTTTGCTTCATTAACTTTGTGTGATCTTACATAGTAATTTAATTTTTTTTTTTTAAAAATATGAATCGTGGGGAAACCCTTACGAAGCAATATAAACATGCTTGTTTTATCTCAGAATTTCTGTTTCCATGGTTAGTACCCAGACTTGGCACTTGTACTATTGTTATCAGTTTCAACTTGACCTACGTGAATCTTTCATCGGCCAGCCATCAACCAGTGTTAAAAGATTTTATGACACAGATATATTAAATCAGAGTAGAAGGAGGCTTCCGTGGATTTCTGTAATGCTCCATTCAGATCTGGACAAAAACTGGTTTTTTATAAATAAGATGACATACCCAAGCAAATGCATCAGATTTCTCTCTTAAAACTGACACTTGTAAATTCGTCGGATTCAGCTGAATTTATTAGGACTAAAATATATCAAGACATGAATTTATAGCGTTTCATATGCATGCTGATTTTTTTACACACAAACACACACATATAACGAAAAAAACGTTTCTTTACCAGAATTACAACACTCAAACACAGCAAGGGGCCTAACTCATCTACGTGACAGCTCTTTTTCTTTCCCCGTTTTTTTTATTTTTTAAATAGCCTAGAAGAGGGCAGTCTGGAAAGGCAGTCTATTATTGCGTCTTTTCTCTAACAACATTAGCAGACTATTGACGTCGTGACAACGTCGGAGTTTGTCTGGTCTACCTCCTGAAGCTGTCGTATCAATCTCACGCTGAGCTCTTCAGTGGTCTTAACAGCCGCCTAAGCTAAAGCTCGATTCATAACGCAGCTAAGACACAAAACGACGGACCCTCGGCGTTCTTTTATCATCCCAGAGTTCAAGGTCAACATAACTGAAGAAGAAAATGAAAAGAAACGGGATAATACAAACTTAATATCGCGGCGTGGTTTAGAGGGGGGGCCCGGCTCTTAGTTCTGGTATAGTTACCGTTGTAGTGTGTAATTTGATAAAGTGAATCGTACTTTGCTACATTCCTCATTTACGCATTACTTTAAGCTAAATCAAACAGTTCCATCTACTACATTACCCGAAACCCAATCATTCAGTTCTGTAGTGTATATGATTTGAAAATATATGTTCAACATTACTGGGAACGAAGTCATACAGTCCTGTATTACTCATTTTTTGAACCTATATTCTATATTACTTGAAACTAACTTTTACAGTACAACATTCTACATTACTTGAAACTAACTGTTACTATATAACATTCTACATTACTAGAAACTGAATTTTTGGACACTATATTCCACGTTATGTCATAACTCTATCAGTGACAATGTGAATTGGATTGCAAGTAAAAACAGATATTCTGTCCTAACTGGCTAGCAAAATAGGACTTGAAATTAACAAGGAAACAACAAATATAATGAAACTTCCCATTAATCAAGGAGGGAAAATATACGCAGGAAGAAACAGCTGTTGAAGAAGTACACCAGTTTGCATACCTCGGCAGCTACACAGACCACGATGGTGACACTAGAAAGGAACTTAGAATTGCAAAGGCAGCATTGACTTCAAGAATCTTGAGAATATATTCTCAAAAGTTACAGGCGCAAAAGTCAAGCTAAGATTATTCAATTCAAATGTAATAACCACCTTCATTTATGCATGCAAAAGCTGGAAAACAACTAAAGAAATAGACAACAAATTAAACTCTTGAAAACAAATACACAAGGAAAATAATCGGTATAAAGTAGAACGATTTCAACAACAACGCAGAGATACGGCAGATGAGCGAACAACAACCTGTCTCATGGGTGATTAGAAAAAAGTTATGGATATATATCGGTCACGTGATGAGAAGAAACAGTCAGATAATCCCAAAACAAGCTATCAAATGGAACACAACAGGCCGAAGTCTTTTAAAAAGAGGTCTACAACGTGAAACTCTAAAGAGGACATTGTTAAAAGAGGCCAAATTAGTTGGCATAAAATCTCCTGATGTGGTTGAAAAGCTCGCCGAAAACAGGAAAGCTTAGCAAACTACCATACTATGTGATGTTTAACGGCACGGGAAGGATGTAAGATGTAAGAAGATGATATTCCACTTTAGTTCAAACTCCTTTTCTCTGTAATTACATAATGTACTGTTAAACTCTGCTTTAGCTGTTCATTACCCGTGCAGACAATAGTTTGTGTCCACTGCTCGTGCAAACAGTATAAGGGGTCACATAATCCATTGTCTGGTGCAGACAGTAGAAACATGTTCAGATATCTATTGTCTGTGTAGACAATAAAAACTTGTTCGGATATCCAGTGCTTATGAATACAGTAGAAACATGTTCGGGTATCCATTTTCTGTGCAGACTATGGAAACTTTGTCAGACAGTATAAATGTGGTCAGATATTGCCCATATATATAGTAGAAATTTGGTCAGGTGTGCAGACAGGTATATACAGCCTCACAAGCGCGGAGTTCCATCAGTTCATCATCTACATTGCTAGAACTCCGTGTAAATGCTACACGAATTCCTGAACAAATCCATTAGGACCTCCATTTCCATTTGGAGATGGAAATTATCGAGATGCTATTATATATCTTCTGGAACCACTCCCCCCTCCCCAAAACAAAACAAAACAAAAACAAAACAAATTCCCTTCTAGTTCTGTTGTGCTAAATTATCACCAGACCATCAGTCTGCATTTGTTGGGATATACAGCAAAAGGGGCGTCAGTAACTCTCTGCGCGGGAAGTTAGGAGTCATACAAATAATCAAGCAGTGCGCATTCAGCTATCATTGTTCAGTGTCACAACACTCGAGCGTAATATTCCAGGCGCAGAACTTGTTCTTTCGGAGGCGGCGCTGGCGTTCTTTCTCTTCACATGAAGCCATTCTGAGTTACGCACCGTTGATAGATGGGAGACGACTGCAGGCCTGCAACATAAAAGACGTCTTATCACAGCGCTTGACCCTATTGTTGGTATTCGCCTACCCCAGGGTAACAGGCATCAAGAAGACAACCATGTGGAACGGCATAATGGCTAAGTAATAATGAGAGAAATCAACTTAATGGACTTAACATTGCTCAAACTCTAGGCGTAAATTTTGGACCGGTAGGCGGTTTTGTGGTCTCCGGATTGGCAGAAACTCGACGTTTGCGTCTGAAGAATTTTACAAGCTGCAACCAGTGCAAAATGACGTGGAGACGCACAATGCAGGAAGAACTAAAGGAAGCGGGGAAGACACGGTTTGAGATATCCGGACTTTCTCGAGACAGGATTGGCTGGAGAGTTTTTGTTGATGCCTTATGCTCCGTTGCAAGTATAGGGGACTGATAAACCAGTGCAAAACTGATGGGAGGAGATTTTAAAATAAGATTTTTCACTAAACATACAGCTACCCCTTCTCTTCCTTCAACTAATTTTAGCTGCAAAATTGTGAATATAATTTTAGAGTTATTTCCCTCTGTTAGTACAGATGTACACACAGATATAGCATGTTATGCCGACAGGTTATTGCAACTTATTACAGTAAGACAGGGATGGTCAGGATTTGACAGACTGAATTAGTCTTATCAAGTGTCTAGCAATGTTTGATGGAAATGAGGAAGTTAATTAAACAGGAAACAGAAACAAATATCCCGCTTTATACTTTAAAAAAAAAATATATATGTGCAGGTCAGTTGGTCGTGTTGATTGTGGAGGTTTTAAACAGTTAAACTATACATTTCTCTTATGTTTAAAACAAAATGTGTAGAAAATGAGAACACTATCTTTTATCACTAAAATTGTTGAACTATGTGAAGAACCACAGAAGATTCTGTACTAGCGTGACAGTGCTTTAAGGGAGATAAACGGGATTTTTTTTGGTCAACTTTGATGGCGCGTGAGCTAAACATTAAATTGTAAAGACAGCTATAGTGGTCTGTTTTCTTGGTGTTTTTTTTTTTTGTTTTTGTCTTTTGTTTTCTTTTTGTTTTCTTATTTTCTTTTTTCTTCTCTATTTTTCTTTTCTTTCCTTTCTTCTCCTCTTGCTTTCTTTTATTCTTTTGTTCTCTTATTTTTTCTTTCCTTTTCTTTCTTTTTTCCCTTTGTTTTTTTTCTTTTTTTTTTTTCTCTTTTTTTTTCTTTCTTTTGTTCTTTTCTGTTTTTCTGTACTTTTTATTATTCTCTTCCTTATTTCTTTTCTGTTTCTTTATTTTACCGTTTTCCTTCTTTTCCTCTTTTTCTTTTCTGTTCTGTTTTGTTCTCTTGTGTTAGATAGATAGATAGATAGATAGATAGATAGATAGATAGATAGATAGATAGATAGATAGATAGATAGATAGGTAGATAGGTAGGTAGGTAGGTAGATAGATAGATAGATAACTTGGTTACCATGAAACCCAGGGGTTTTTTTGGAGAGAGGGGGGGGGGAACAGTCCACAGACCAAAAAAATAGATTGGCTAGATAAAAGAAACAAAAACGTTTAGCATCATTTGTTGCTGCTTTTTCGGTAGTAACAGGGCAACAACTTGGGGTTCACAGCCGAAATAATTTAAGAACCGCTGAGTTAAAGAGGGCCAAGATGGCTCTTGAAAGCGTAAAATACAATTTCATTACACCAGCGTAAAGACAATAAAACGTTAATCTGTATAACCTTTGGCCGTCTGAGCCAGTTGGTGGGTACAGATACGGACAGGTGGCCCGCTCGACAAAGGTGCAAGTCGCCGTAAACAAGCTGAATGTAAGCTTTTGGCGCTCATTGTGAACACGGGCTGCTGGCTACACGTGCTATTCTTGGCGCTCTTGAAACATTGAGGCGCCTTTGTGACTGCCCGTCCCGGGAGAAGAGACCTATCAATGGCACTACGGTCGTCTGGGAGAAAAGGACGGGTTCTTTCCCTCCCGATTTTTTTTTTCCCCTCCAGTCTTTTTCCCCGTAATCATTCAAATGCGTCAGTTTTTCCTTTTATTCAATTATTTGTGGAGTAAAATCCTAGAGAAATGTCCCGTTTTTCCCCGCTTTAAACGTACACTTGTTATTATTATTATTCAAAAAAAAAAAAAAAACGATATTCAGAAATGGGCACACAAAAAAAAAAAAAAAATGGGGCAAAAATTCTTTCGGCGCTGTGAATTTCAGGCAGCCACGAATGCAAATGTGATTCAGAAAGAAAGAAAGAAAGAAAAAACACAACGAGCAGATTAAAAATTAGAGAGATTAAAAAACAGAGAGAGAGAGAGAGAGAGAGAGAGAGAGAGAGAAAAGTTGAAGGCTTCATAGAAAAAAAGAAAGTTTTAATTACCCTTCACGATTATTAGCATTCTTTCTCTCTCTCTCCCCTTCCCCCCCCCCCCCCCAACTAAAAAAAACATTGTATGCTTAGTGTATGACTGTCAGTTGAAGACATGTGGTAGCAGCAAATCAGGAGTCATTTTTCTGGGATTTCATTTGTTTCCAAAAAATATTTCCTCTTGTGACGGAATATTCCTCTTGTAATAATGTACAATGTAAATACTGTTAAGAGAGGCCAAATTAATAGGCATAAAATCCTTTGATGAGGTTGAAAAGCTCGCCGAAAGCAGGGAAAATTGGCGAACTACTTTGCGAGCCCTATGTGACGTTTAACGGCACGGGAAGGATGTTAATATATATATATATATTAATGTATTTTTTTCTCTAATAATTTTGTGGTCGAACGTGACTGAAACTGATGACCTTCTCAGAATCTGAGACTCTCAACTATGTCAAGATTCTGCTTACCTCATCAGCCCTCTCTGCCATCAACACGGCTCCGAGTTGCCCAATATGTCTTCATACTCATCAACACGGCTCCGAGTTGCCCAATATGTCTTCATACTCATCAACATGGCTCCGAGTTGCCCAATATGTCTTCATACTCATCAACACGGCTCCGAGTTGCCCAATATGTCTTCATACTCATCAACACGGCTCCGAGTTGCCCAATATGTCTTCATACTATTTTCTCCAGATCGTGTTTACTCCCCATCCCCCTTTTCTAGTTAAGAATTCCTGGACTACTTCATTTCTTCTTCTTCTTCTTCTTCTTCTTCAACCTGCTTTATATACTTAGTAACCTAGAATGGAATGGAAGATGTGTCACTATGAAGAATTCCATGATCACCATGTGGTCTTCATGCTTTTCCCCAGTCTTTCACCCAAAGAAAAAAAGGTTAGAACTATTAAGTCTTGACTCTTTGTAGAAAGCAGTTCATAGATTTAGGGTTTTTTTTTTTTACAAAACAATTTATAAATTCTAAATCCCAGTAGAAAACAATTCATTGATTCTTAAGTCTCAATTATCATAGATTCTAAGTCCGTGTAGAAGGCAATTAAAAAATTATTAAGTCTCATTATCATAGATTCTAAGTCTCAGTATTATAGATTTTACGTCTCACTGTCACCACTCTCATTATAAACCCGATACGATAATAATATCTTTCATCTTTTTCGTCTCCTACTTATTTTGGATGTTAACGTAGGAACTTTTTTTTCCCCCTTGTTTCTATTTTCCTCTTCTAACAAAAAGATAATTATTATGACAGTAGTTGACGATCATTGCATACTGTCATGGCTTTCTTTCCTTTTCTGGATTGTGCACAAAGAGACGTACCGATGTCTTCCCAATCAAGCTGCAATTTCAGGCGAGTCAGTGCATCTCTTCTTAGATCTTTTTCCTTTTCCAACAAAATAGCTGTTGCGACAGGCTGTTTCTAGAGAGAACTCTGAGGGAAGAGTAGGGTTCTTGACTGTGCTGTCATTGAAATCTCTGCAGTTTAAGAAATTCTGTTCCTGGTGGAAAGGTAGATGTAACTGTTGTTAATAAACCAAACATGAAGACGACTTTTCTGCACTTGTGTGGTTTCTTCCTGCAGCGGCAAGTAATGAAGAAACAAAGCATTTAAATAACCACATACACTAAAACTGACTTTCGTCTTGAGCATTTGTTCAGATTTGTGAGAAACAAAAGACTCCGTCACAGATTTAAGAGGGTAAAAAAAAAAAAAACTGAAAAGATCTAAGAAAATTTCGTCCTTTGAACGATTCATTATTTTCAGTCTTCTGACCTTGCTTATTATTATTACTATTATTATTATTATTATTATTTTCTCTTACTAAGAAAAAGAACAGTGGTTGGATCTTTGTGTGACAAAACACTTACGACTTGTGCAATGAAAGGAGCGGAATTCTGAAGTGCCATGAAAGTTCTCCAGTGCGTGGATTCAGCCGCTAAGAAATGCCATCACCAGCTGACAGCTAAAGGAACATACCCCTTCAGAGATCACTAAACTTCATCGCAATGTAAAAGGGAGGGGAAAAAAAGCATCAAGGAAGGTGAATAAATAGGATAAAAAAAAGATAGTGGAACAAAAAATTACCAAAGAAAAGGAAAGCAAAACGAGAAACAATACAAAATCTAGAAGCAGCACTCACAAGCACATCAGAATGAGAAAATAGACGAGGAAATATCGAACGAGGAGCGGAGAAACCGGAAATAAGGACAACAGAAACAAAGAAACAAAATGATTCTATTAAGTCTGGTAATGCCATTGTTTCCTTGCTTCCTTCCGTATCTCTCACACACACGCACACATTGCATTCATTTGCTGCTACTCTGTTTGCAAATGGCAGGCTGAGTAATTATTATAAACCAGAGCTTCGTGTCTTGGAAGACGTTGGGTCCATTCTAGAAGCTCACTTTCTGTCGAAAGGCAATTTCATTGTATAAGATTTGGCCAGAATCTCGTAAGAGTTATTACTGAAATGCTGTTTTTTTTGTTGTTGTTGTTTTTTTTTTTTTGTAATTTTTAAAATGCTTTTCAGATGTGGTTTCTTGCACTTAACTGAATATATTGATCCAGACCCTATATTGATTTAGTCAGTCAGAATTCAAAGAAATTTGCAGAGCTTACCTAACTAAATATAGTTTAGGGGCGTCTAAACTTTTTAGCCTGCAGGCCACATGCGGCCCGTGGGGTCTTCTTTTGTAGCCTGTAAGGAAGTTATAAGAGTGTAGTGTATTTTATTAATTTGTTAGCCAAGAAACTATGAGTTTTAGCTTTGTGCTGCGAAAGAAACAACTCATTATGGCTCCCGCTGACTTTGTAGTCAACATTATATTTCCTTGAAGCTTGTTATGTAATTCGGCAAAAACTGGTTGATTTCTGCGCGAACCAACGCTCCACTCGTGGATATAATTGTAGCCACTGGGACCTTTGAAGCTAGATACCTCTGTTTAGTATATTGCGTCCACAAGTATGCAGAAAAATGTATAATTAACGTGCACGCGAAAATGTGGAAAGTAACAAAGGTAACACAAAGAGAAAAGAAAACTCGTTTGTCCTTTCTGTTCTTGATTCAGTATTTCCCTAGCTGTTACCCCCTTGATTCAGTATTTCCCTAGCTGTTACCCCCTTGATTCAGTATTTCCCTAGCTGTTACCCCCTTGATTCAGTATTTCCCTAGCTGTTACCCGCTTGATTCAGTATTTCACTTGCTGTTTGGGCATGAAAAATTAAGCAATAGTCTTGTATTCCCCCCCCCCCCTCCAAGTCTCAAGTTGGCCAAGAGCCTAACACACTCAAGTTTTATATTTATTTCATTACATTTCCTTCTTCCCTATTATAATTAGCCGTATTTCCAGTGGGATCTATTCGTACGTGAACGCGACGAGTTCCTTTAATGCACTAGTACCTCAGTGCACAGTGAGTTGTCTCTTCTTGTAGAAAAGACTTCTCTCTCTCTCTCTCTCTCTCTCTCTCTCTGCATGTGCGTATCTCTGTGGGTATGTATGTGTGTGTGTATTTTCCTAACAACTGATTACAGTAAGTTCTGCAAGAGTTAGAGCCCAGAGAGCTCCATAAGATTTTGCTGCTCGTTGGCACAATTTTGAGCCTGTGTTCAGATATATTTTCAAAAAAAAAAAAAAAGCTCATAAATGTGACTCGTAAAGGAAAATTATACAGAGTATAATTTAAAGCTCTCATGGAAAGGTAACAAAAAAAACGCCCAAAACCAGCAGAATCCACAGAAATCAGGAAAAACAAAACTGATGTAACGCTATAATATCTTTCTTCAGCGCTGCTATAATGCATAGTATCATCAGGAAAATGAAAAATAAAAGTAGCAATGTTTATTTTTTTAAAACGCGGCATGATTTTTTTTTTGTGTGGAGGAAAGGGGAGGGGGGGGGTGAGTGGAGGGAGAGGCGCTGGCGTGCACCTTAGATAGGACATTGAATGGAACTCATTCACTTTGTGTTGAGAAGCTATGACGCTACCACTGAGTAAAACCCACATTTTTTATGTTAATTGAAGAGTCCTATAAAATGATGGATTCCCAAGTTCATATTTTGAAGCCCGTATGTAATGTTTATAACATTTATAGCTTTGATAGTTTTTGTAGGCATAACATCCCTTGATGAGGTTGAAAAGCATACCAAAAACAGAAAAACTTGGCACACTACCACGCGAGCCCTATGTGACGTTTAACGGCATGGGAATGATACGTTAAATATACAAAGCTTCGAAACTTTCAACATTTCTGTCTATAACTGATACAGGACATCTGCGTCCTAATTGTGACTGATGTTGACCAGTATGTCTATCATTTGTCACTTGCTGTTGGCACTCAGCGACCTGTAGTTGCCATGCTAGCTTCGACCAAGACCTTGTCTCACCTCTTCGTCGGTACCCCCAGTAACAGACCTACCATAATCCTCATGGTGGTGGAGACTGTTAAAGAAGCACTGCTTTTGATCTCGAACTCATGGATTAAAAATAGCTGTCATAACCCTGCCAGCAAACCGACACGATGTTATCATTCAGTTTCTTCACTGCATCGACTGTAAAAGAACACCGGATTGCAGTTCCACGGAGGTAGAAGAAGACGAAGATTATATGCTCTGTGTGTATGTGTACTCGCATATTTTGTTTTTATCCTTCAGCTAAGAACAGAAAGCATGTTTGAAAGGTTCTTAATCGTTAAAAGAGGTTTCCATCTTTCCCACTGTCTGTTTACCAGGACTGTTCTTTGTGGTGTTTCGATTGTGAACTCCAGTCCCTGGTATCGTAAAGTTCCCCCCCTTTTCTCGCGTCTCGTTGATCGACGCGATGGAGACGGGAATGAAAGGGAGGTAAATCAGGATATTCCTCTGGAGTAACTCCTTTAACGTTAGCCCCCTATGGCCGCCGTATTGGAAAGTAATGAACCTCAAAATGAATTCGGTAATTATGTTTGCACCGAACATGATTTATGGTGAAGGGAAAGGACAAAATATAGTTCAAGAAATAAAAATTGCCAGCTTATCCCTCGCGATAACGGCTCGATGAGTTTCGTACTGGACGACGCGTGCCTGGTTCGAAATAAACGCATTACAACTCGGTGAATGAGGAACACGACCTTCTTTTCAGAGGCCACCAGATTTTGTTAGCCTCTAAATGTAGTTGTGTCCCTTAGATAAAAGGGGAGAAAATTGTAAAAAAAAAAAGAAGGTGGGAGACATAAAAATGTTTGAGGTGGAAGGAGATAATAGCCTAAAGTTTTTTTCTGTGTCGACTTTTCCCGTATCTTGGGCAGATCTGGCCTGATTTCTGTTAACACATACTGGTCCGTAGTCCTAATCTGTTTCCTCTGCCACTCATCGTTTCTTAAGTCAAGGATTACTGCCCTTATCTTCACGCCATCCAGCCTGTCCCAGTATTCTCCCATGGGTGACGTCATCAGTGACGGCGGATTTCAGATAATTGCCATTGTTTGAGATGGTTTCGAAGAAAAGAACAGAGAGGAGATAGAGAAAAAAAAGGCGAAGTATGATGATGAGTCATGTGGTGTGAGTATGTATATGTTTATATTGACGCCCTTCAGACTGGTGTACCGCAAACTATGGATAGCCGCTTGAAGATGGTATTAATTTTTGTTCGGAGTCACTGTAATAATATCATCTCCCCAACCAGTGACGTTTCGTAACGGAGGGTTGTCTGCTCTTGACTGGGTGATTGTTCGTCCTACTGGAGTCACGGGTTCGATCCTCGGAGGTTATTTTGCAATATACTTTTTTTTTCTTTCTCTCGTGTGTGAAGCGTTTTTGTCTACAGTTTTTCCGAGCCTAATCATGCGTAGTTTGTTGTGATAGTTTGCCATGATATTGTGCTGTGATACTATGCTCTGATACTGTGTTGTGACATTTTCTGTGATACTATGCTATGATACTGTGCTCTGATACTTTGCTGTGATACTTTCTTTTGATACTTTGCTGTGATACTTTGTTTTGATACTTTGCTGTGATACTTTGTTCTGATACTTTGCTGTGATACTTTGTTCTAATATTGAAAAATTACTGCACCTACCACACATTGAAATAACACAAGGAGATTCTGTTATACAGAAGTCCTTATCATTATTATTTTAAAACTTCTCTTAAAGTCCTATGTTCCTTTTGAGTTAAAAAAAAATTATACAGCGCTGCAGTCCTGTACATTTGCAAAACAAATCGTGTTATCAGCAACCACAATAATCCTTCCTTCATTTTTAAAAAAAAAATATTGTTCTTTAACTATATCATCTTTTGTTCATTATTCCACTCCGTTTCGTCGTTTACGTTTTCTCCCCTGATACATTAACATTGTTTAGAAAGGCCTTCGTTGTTACAGCAACCCTGGACTGTTAATTTCCTTTCGTTTAGTCTCTTAGCTCTTCTACCCGAAAAATGCCGGAGAATTAATGTTAAAAGCTTGTGATAAGGTGAACGGTTTTTGTCGGACATTATGCATGAGGAATTTTTTTTTTTTTTGGCGGTTTCGTTGGGGGGGGGGGGGGGGTCAAGTCTCACAGCTTTTCTGGCAGTCGTGTTGATTCAGAGACTCTGCGGGCCCCCCCCCCCCACCCCATACACACACCCCTTTAATAAAAGTGTAAATATGGAGAAAGTTTAGGCATTCTTTGTGCCACCTGGCAGAGATGAAGTACCAGGAATATTGCTACGGGACCGTTTTTAGCAGACAACTATCTGCCGCCATCTTCCATAATCAAGATTTAATGCCCTGCCCTTTAAAAAAAAAAAAGAGCATTCTGTAATTATTTATGAAACTACAGGGCACGCGCGAAGAAGGATGCAACAATAGAATAGAGACTGAATATAAAAAAGCGCACGCCATTTAGACCAGCGATCCTATAGAAAAATACATAAATAAAAATAGGCGACAAGTGTTGATCTCTCGCGGTTTGAGAAGATGGAAATGAAAGATTCTTAAGCAATAATGTAGATCACGCCTAGTGAAAACTGCAGCTTGATTAGAATATTTGGGCTAATCTTGACAAATACGTAAGGCAAGAATATTATTCTAATATCTCCATTGCTCGGGGACAAATGAGTGAACATTCCGCTGTGCTTCTATTAATAATTTGCAATAATTATAATGAATTACTAATTAATCAGACAAGAGAGCAGCATTATAATATGGGGGGAAAGAGGAACCAAACTTAGGAATTTCCCCGGGACAACGGGAACATAAGTTCGTAGAGACGGCCGTAACATTATCAATTCAACAGAAGCTGATCAACGATAATCTTAATATTACAGTTTTCCGAAACTGGAATATCATTTCCAACCTAATCCTCCTTCCCTGGCCGTCCAATGCAAATTTTCATTCGTTCTGCTGGAAAAATTCAAAGCAGCGTGTCTTCTTTCTGCGTTAAAATGTGTATAAACGTGCAGTTCCGATCTTGGAGGGACTGACTCTCTTCTTCATGCGCTACTCCCAAGACATTTATAGAAAACTGTGACGACTAGCCACCACCACCATCATCATCATCATCTGCGACGTCATCATATTCTCAAATTATTACAGTCGTTATCACAGGACAGATGAGCAGAATTTCAACGCTCTAAACAGGGGAGGGGGGAATTTACTGGGTTTTCTCCCTTGTGTCTCTGGTTCGTTATCTCTTTCCCCAGTATGAAAGATCCATTCCTCGTTTAGAAGGAATATCATACCAAAGTATGAGAATCGGTGTCAGAGAAGAACGACACATTATCCTCTGATCACAGCTCTGTTCCATTTCTGTCTCATTGCTCCCAGCGCCTGACTGCCTGCCCCTCTCGTTGGGCCTGTATATATTAGAGCGTAGCTTGAAGTTAACCCTATTGAAAGAATCATACTTATGGGGGGGGGGGGGGGTCAACACTAGAACGCCAAGAAAAGCCATGTAACCCACTCCTCATCCTGGTACAGTGTGTGTGTGCTTCAAAATTAATGATGTCAGCCGACATCGGACATAAGTTCTGAAAGTCCCAACTACAGACCAGCCCGGAAGTACGTTTAAAAAAAGACATCAGCAAACAATCTACAGAATTTTACAGAACACAATGGTAATGTAAATCGCTCTTTCCATATATAATAAAACATGGCTTCGATTTATATAAAAATCGATATTAGCATAGAAGTATGGGGTGATCTACATATGTAGATCAGTGACTTTCTGTAAGAATACGAAAATGAAAAAAAAAACAACAAAAACTAGCAAGCCAGGAAAAAAAAAATAAAACGATTTTTGGCAGAACAACAGCCATCTCTACTACCATGCAATAGCCACTACCAAACTAAGGAATGCGAACAGGAATCAGGTATGTCCTATATTGGGAAGATGTTTCCTGTTCACATTCAGCAACATCATACATTACAGATGTTTGCTTCGACCATAACTGTGACAAGAAGAAGAAGAAGCCTGAGAAAGCATAGAGCCCTACATGTGTTTAAAAAAAGAAATCTCCCAAGATGATTGGAAGAATGCCATTTTCCTTACAATATCCATTTCTCATTTCTTTCTTAAAGCGAAGCAACCTTCACGTCGTGTCGTATTAAGTTTTAAACCTTCTTTGCTCTCGAGGTATTGAAGTTTCGCTCTCATTCAACAGAAAGGGCCCCATTACGCCAGACAGTAAACACATTTCCTTCTTTGTTGAAGTTAAATTGTTGAGGATTTGAAGACCTTAGGGGATGTTATTGTATTCCGTGATCTCACGTCGTGCATGAAATAAAAAAAAAGTTCTCGGAGTATCTCTACTACACAACAAATGATTTCCTCCATTCTTTTATTAAGTATAAGACTCATAAAGACACATGCACCCAGGAATACGCTAGGTTATGTTGTTTTAAAATTTGTTTAGATATAGCGAGATCTGGCTCCATTCATCTGTTTCCACGTGTCTATGTATCGTTCCCTCTCTTTCTCCGGCTCTCTCTCTCTCTCTCTCTCTCTCTCTCTCTCTCTCTCCTCTTCACTCCACTTGCCTATCGCCGCCTTTATTTTTTAACTTAAGATATTTACAATATTGCGTTGTTTTTCCAGACATCTTGACACAAAAGCTCTAGAGTTTCAGCATGCTAGGAATAGTTAGAACGTATCATTAAAGACGGGAAAACTGAAAGAAAAGAGAGATAGATGGTCAGGAGAAGAAAAGAAGGGACAGTCTTAGAGGTATGAACGTCTACTCGATCTGGGGCTGCTGCATTTATAATGATGCTGATGATGAATTCCATGTGAAAATTTGTATTAATGGAATTCAGCAAAGATCTAGAGCCATGATCGCCCACCCGACCTGAAAAATGGAATTCAGCAAAGATCTAGAGGCATGATCGCCCATCCGACCCGGGACGGCATCTATAATGATGATAATGATTTCCATATGAAAGTTTATGTGGCCAAGTATTCCCGAAAAGTGAAGACAGAAAGACTGAAAACAGCAGGTTCTGTGACTTTTTTGTTAGCGCTACAATACTGGGGGGGGGGGGGGGGGGGAACAAGCAAGCAGTATTCACAACCTGTCAGGAGTTGGGTCCTGTTTATGCTCATTTAAGACAATATGCAGAGCAGATACGAGAATGTCCCGACTGCAGTGATGCTGCCTCTTGAGACAATTCACAATCCCTGTAGGTTTCTTTATGCTCCTGTATATGTTTATGATCAGAAAGTCCGTCAACAGATACTCTGGCACGGGGTTATTTGTTCCGCGACCTCTAGTCTTTGCTTAGGTTTTTAACATAAAAGGACAAGAACAAAATTCATATTTCCCTCCTTTCACTCGCTCGCGAAGTCATTTATACGGGATGTTCTCACGTCCCCTGGGATCCTGGGACGACAGTGATTCAAGATGGCTTCTTTGATTTCATTAGCAGTTCACGCATTCATCATTTTATCCTAACTATCTTCCCCCGAATTGGCGTCACACCCCTCACCCGGCTGTACACGTCGACTTCGAGGGACAGTGGGCAAATTATCCTGGCTTTGTTCCGAATGAGTAAGGGAAGGGGGGGGGGAGGAGAGACTTTTAGCTGTGTTTAAGGAGGGGAAAGCGCCGGACTTCCTCTGTTTCGACTTTTGTGCGTACCCGAAGCACTGAAGTGTGCCCGGAACGAAGTCTTGTAAGGTCATATCTGTGTTCTGTACAGTTCGGCATAGCTGGAAACGTGGCCGAGTGGTTTATCTGTCTCTTGGGTAGGCGGTTGCTCATACTGTTGGATTTCAGGCTTATATTCTCCGCCGTCTTCTTACCTGTTTTCTTTTTGAAATAAAGCTTTGTCTGTAGTTTTTCGAAGCTGGCTTCGTCTCACACATTGTCACGATAATTCTCGGAACCTTATTTTTCCTATATACCAATGCCTCTTTCATACATCTTTTCATGAGTTTAATCAGTTACTTTTTTTTTTCATCTCTCCTGCTGCCGTATGTGCTTCAAACACAGATTCTTGCTTCCCATCATAGTGTTTACCATGTTATGACTGATGAACCCACTGTTTTCTTCAACGTGGTACACTGACTAAAGGAATCATTCTTTGATTTGTGCACTCGTTTATAGATCGAGCTCTTATCTTGAAACAGGCGTCAAGTCGGATGGGGAGTTGGTTACGGTGATTTGGTCAAATTCCCGAAGAAAAGAGGTCTTGGGGGTAGATTCAGGCTTTATAGAGAACTGAAAGAACGCAATAGTTTGTGTCCCATAGCGAGACCTAGCAGTGTGAAATGTTGGTCGGTGCAGATGTGACAGAGGGAAGGGAGACTTCCTTCCGGGAGGTGCCATGGAAAATCTATACAGTTGAGAGGTTTGTTGATAAGACGACACGGCCCGGTTGATGTCACTCGGGGAGACAAGAGATCTGAACTGTGTGGCAGGAAAAACGCATCGTAAAGTAACCAACACTTGATTGGAACTATTAGCAAACACACTATTGGATGGAATCTGCAGCATGCCTGGCAGCTATCCTGAATGCAGTGATTCCGTAGTCTGATTTTTGAACCTTTGGAGAGATCGAGGCGGAGCGAGATGTCAGTATAGATATACACACACAAAACATATATACAAAAGACTAAGGTAGTATATAAAGATAGATTATACATACGTCATTTGAGAGAAACAAATTGAAATATAAGATACAGCTAGAATGACAACAGAAATGATAGAAAACTAAAAGGTCTAGGAGGTTTTGGGTTAAAATTCTATGCGAGTGCCGAGACAAGCGCCGAGATGGAAGGGGAGGGACAGTGACACCTGGTGTGCATGTATGTTAGTAGGGAGGTTATACACGCTCTTGGTTTGGGCGTCTGGGATACCTGAACCGTCCCACCAGCAAATTCGAACAACTGAACCATCCCACTAACCCAGTCAGATATCTTAACTGTCCTCCAAATACGACACCTTAACCGTCCCATTAACACAGATACCTGATCTGCCCCACTAGCACGTTCATACACCTGAACTGTCCCACTAGCACGTTCATACACCTGAACTGTCCCACTAGCACGTTCATACACCTGAACTGTCCCACTAGCACGTTCATACACCTGAACTGTCCCACTAGCACGTTCATACACCTGAACTGTCCCACTAGCACGTTCATACACCTGAACTGTCCCACTAGCACGTTCATACACCTGAACTGTCCTACTTTAACACGGACGCCTAAACCGTCCCACTAACACAGCAAAATACGTGAGCCGTCCCGCTTGGATATTCATACACCTGAACCTGTCCTACTAACACATTCATACATCTGAACCGTCCTGTTAACACATTCATACATCTGAACCTGTCCTGCTAACACATTCATACACCTGAACCTGTTCTATTAGCACATCCATAGACCTGACCTGTCCCATTGACACGGTCTTCTTTTTTTCCTTAATCTTTTGTTTGGAAAAGCTGAAACTTAACATCAGCTTGACAGTTCAGCTCACAACTGCCCACTGTTGCATTACACAGAATAGGAGGCGGAAAAAAACCGATTTTTCTCTGGGTCTTAATATTAGTGGCTGTTGGTGACTGGAGGCTTTCTAAGGGTAACAGAAGCCCGCTTGAGAAGGTTTTATATTACCTAATGTTTTAACGCGTTTGTCTGCGCTATGGAGAAGCATCATCTTGTCCAGATTTTGTTAATGAGATTACAGGTGTGGCACATGAGGGATTTTCAGTGTCCTGTCACCGTCTGTGTGGCACTGGAGCTCTTTCGTCTCGGTTTACGTTTACTCGTGAGTTGTGTTTCTTGTTTTGTTTGCTGTTCTTGTTGTAGTTTTGAAACTGTACACTAAGATTTGTAGGTAACAGAGGAAGAGGCCCCCCACGCAGGGGATGGAGAGGGGAAGTTACAGGAACATTAAATATCCCATTATATGAAGCAAATCTTCGAGCCATATCAAGATGTCTATTTGTCCCCTCAACACAGAAAGGTATATGAGGAAAAAAGACAAGACAAGACAGGATGAAAAGATCTTGCATCTGGTTACTGTACACAACAAAAATGAATCCCTCTATAGGATTTTATAACCAAAGTTTCACATTATTCTACGGCTTCGTTTGTTCCCAAGCCTGCTTCTTTGCTTATCTGACTAATGATAATGACCACGAGATGTGACGGGTTACTTCAGGTAGCCACAACATTTGTTGCTCCAGACGTATGCATGGAAGACATCAACAGATGAAAACACTGTTTTAAGAGACACGAGTATGCTCTGAACAGTAGTTCAGTATGCGTATTTACTGTATAACACACAAAGAAGATAATAACGAACAAACAAACAAAAAATAAATGTGAAATGAACAACATGCATCAATTAAAAAATCAGCATTGTATGATCAGCAAGCGAACTGCAATTAAGTTAAATTTACTGCTGAGTTACGCTGGCCAACAAACGTCATTTAGAAATATGACCCGGATGTATGCATTTAAATTTTTTTGTTTTCGCCAGAAAACATTTTCATCCCTTGTTTTTCACTGCTCCAACATCCGGAAAGAAATGAGCACGATCTGGGTGTGTCTGTGCTTTTTTTTTTTTTTTTTCTTAAAGAAAAGGGGGAAAGGTCTTTTGGGCCTCTTAAAGATAAAGAATTTTTCGGAGGTCAGTGTTTGCTTTTGCGCAGATCCTTCAATCGAAGTGTGGATCTGTTTTTGTTTTTGTTGTTGTTGGAACTTCTCAGAATGTGTCTGAACTAAAATATACGAACAACTCCATGGCAGGAGCATTGTACATTTGCCAGAGCCAGTGAAGTAAATCTGGTTTACAATATGTTAAGTCTTGTGTTTTATACAGGGTTTTATTTTCGTCTACCTGGCCAACAGGGTAAGCATCCAGGTGTGTTGTCTGGGCTGAGGAGTCTACTCTGATCATTCTAGCAAATGGTTATAGGATTCTCTGACCAATTCCGTGATTCATTTTCAAGATGTGCTTGTCATATTCACATAGATACGGCACAGTAATATCACTGCACAGGTTGATAAGAGAGAGAAAGAGAGAGAAAGAAAAAGAGAGAGAGGAGATATAATACAAGTCGACACCTCTTCCCCCCCACCCTCTCTCCCCCTCTCTCTCTCTTCTCTTTCTCTTTCTCTCTCTCTCTCTCTCTCTCTCTCTCTCTCTCTGGTGTTTAAAATTCAAATTCACAAGTCCAACTTGCCTCTCAGAGTACAGATGCAGGCGAACAGACAGACAGGCGGCCTCGATGATTAACAATGACAGCCATCAATCACTCTCTGCCCTTCTCTCAGCTGCCTTGTCTCTGCTCCACTGCCCCATGACAAACAGGAACGTGAATGCAAGTACTTTCTGAGGACCGCCGCCGTTGTCGCTTTGACAATTTTTTTTTTTTTTTGCATGGGCTCCAGAGCGATGCGTCAGCTGGGCTACCAAGTAATCCAAGGACAGAGACTTCTGTGGAGAAACTTGGTGTTCCTGTGTCCAGCCATGCGGAACCAGTACTATGGATAATTAATGCTTCTCCATCCATGAAAACTACCATTTGTTGTTCGTGGGGGTTTTTCCCCCTCCTTTTTTTTTAAATGAACCCAAAAAAAAGTTTAAGATTAGGGGTTGGGGGTTGGGACATGGGATTGATGTTAGGACGGAACAGGAAGCCATATTTCTGAGAGGAAGGGAAAGATAAACGACTCCAATTAACAGATCTGGAGATGACACTAATGAGAAAAACAAGAATCTGTATAGATGTTTACGACAACTATCTATCTATCTGTCTGTCTGTCTGTATGCCTGTTTGTCTGTCTAATCCGTCTGTCTGTCTGTTCGTCCGTCCGTCCATCTATGTGTGTCTGTTGTATCCACCAAATGTCAAAGTATATACATAAGATAGTAGGGCCGTGTCTGTCTTTGCCTATATAAATTTATCAGATGGAACAGAGAGTGAAGACGCCCGATAAGGTAATCAGAGACCCATAACTGATATGCCAGCGTCAGGGTTAGCGACCCATGTCTGATCAAGACCCTGTCCCACCTCTCCCTGGTACCCCCAGTAACAGGCATATCCTGGATAACGGGGGCAGGGATCGTCGTAGTCCCCATGGTGATGGGGTCTGCTAAAGAACCATTGCACACCCCCTGCTTTTTAGCTGTACTCCGGGACTTAAAAAGTAGCCGCCATAACCTGCTGTGCCTCCACACCTCTACAGCATCGGCTGCAAAGAACAACAGCTCGCAGTTACAGGGAGTTCGTACGAGTACAAGAATAAGATGGAACAGGAGCAAATACGAAAGATGAGATTGGGTACGTGAGACTAGAGACACTAATTCATCTGTATATTCTCCTGTATAAGAAATCTTTCTTTTGTCTCACAGTAAAGACTAATACATGGCGGAATGTCACGTACGGAAGAGATTTTATCTGAGACTAGAAACTGGTTGAGCTGATCCCGTGGCTTAGCCAGACAAAGCAGTAGATCCTGCCTCTCCCTTTCTTCCATAAGTTAAGAAACAATAGATGTATTCCTTCCTTTCTTCTATAATTAAAAAAACAATGAACTTAGCCCTTCATTTCTTCCATAATTTAAGAAACAATAGATTTATTTCTTTCTTTCCTCCACATTTAAAGAAACAATAGATTTATTCCTTTCTTTCCTCCACATTTTAAAAAAACAATAGACTTAGCCCGTCATTTTTTCCATAATTTAAGAATAAATAGATTTAGCCCTTCCTTTCTTCCATAATTTAAGAAACAATAGATTTATTCCTTTCTTTCTTCCGTAATTAAAAAGAACCAGTAGACTTAGCCCGTCATTTTTTCCATAATTTAAGAAACAGTAGATTTACCCCTTTATTTCTTCCATAATTTAAGAAACAGTAGATTTACCCCTTTATTTCTTCCATAATTTAAGAAACAGTAGATTTACCCCTTTATTTCTTCCATAATGTAAGAAACAGTAGATTTACCCCTTTATTTCTTCCATAATGTAAGAAACAGTAGATTTGGCCCTTTATTTCTTCAATAATGTAAGAAACAGTAGATTTACCCCTATATTTCTTCCATAATGTAAGAAACAGTAGATTTAGCCCTTTATTTCTTCCATAATTTAATAAAATAATAATAATAATAATAAAATGTTGTTGAGGTGTTTTTTTGTTTTTGGTAACATTGTTTTGTGTTTTAGGAATGTATAATGTTTCGGACTTTCACTTCTAACTGTCTCCCATGTTCGTGCAAAGAGCTAAACATTTAGAGGGGTTAAATTCAAGGTGGATGCGACCCACATGTCTGTCTCTGCGGAAGCCAGGCCAGCACTGCGTGTTTTGACAAGTCGTCAGATGGGTGGTCCAGGACGGGGTCATTTGGACGAGGGGGGGGGGGGAACAGTAACATGGGATAGATGAGAGATGAAGACTAATTAACATGGAACACGGTACCCCTGTCATTTCGGACATGCTGACGAGTGTGGGTCATGGTGCCCCATGTTGAGAATAACAAGGGCTGGAGTCCAGGTGAATAGAGGCCATTTTATTGCTACTAATGCATTACCAGAAAAAATAGAAGAGGGGTGGGGGGGGGGGAGCAATTGTATGTTTCTGAAATCTTATTGAGAGGAGGTAAACGTTCCCAGACTGTGAATCCTATCTACATACACATCAGAACCATTTACAAGCTGCAGAGCATATCCTGCAAACCATGCGCTCTCTGCGGAAACTTAAGAGAACAAACCTGGTCCTCACGTGAAGAATACGGATGGGGAAAACTATGGGGGCACGTATTAGCTCCTGCTGACTATGGTATTCACGGAGGCGTTCCTATCTCCTAGCCGTATATCTCAGGATATAAAACAAAGACAACCAACAACAACAACAATTCTTTACTTCTAAAAGCGAAAAGAAAACTTTTTTTTTTTTTTTGCAAAGAACGTGCAAAGAACGTGCAAAGAACCCCAAATGTATGAATTGTTAAAATAATTACACAAAACAAACGCCTGTAAATGTTCTTCTTTCGGATTTTGGGCATAGTCATTTTAAGCTGCAAAGTACACTAAATAACAGCGCTTATCTATAATACAAGGTAGTTTGTACCACTCTGGGAGTTTAAGTCTGGCAGTTAAATGCCAGGTAATATGTCTCAGATGTTGATAAGGACAAACATTCATACAACTTATGTCTCGTGAAGAGAATAAAAACAACAGTTGTGTAATTATCATTAAATATATATATAATAAAATCAACTACAGTATCTTCTTCTTCTTTCTCAGCTTTCCAAGCCATTAAGGCTCATTTGCTGAAAATAAAGTTCCTAACCTTCTCTCTCCAGTTGGTGACACAAGTTTCTTGTCTATCCTCTACTATGTTGTCTCCCCATCTCTGTCTTGGTCTACCTCTCGGTCTTGTTTCCTTCTTCTCTTGCACATACATCATTTTCGTTTGTCTGTTCTCTTCCATCAAGTACAACATAAAACGTACTTTTCGTGTGGCGAAAAGTGCAGCTAGAAATATCACAACATAAAACGCAGTCACAGACGCTGTGACGGAAAGTCTAGCTACAAATGCTTTCTGTTGATAGTTGACATGGAGGTCGCTGTTGTACTTGACAAATCTTCTTTTCCACTCGCTGCACTAAATTTAACTGACATTGTGTTCCTGACACTGCTGTCCTCATATGTTATCCTCTCTTTTTTTTTCCCCTAAGTGTCCGTTTCTGAGATGTAATTTTACACGTGTAAAATCAAGAGATAAGCCGGGCTGACGAACTTACATAACTGTCCTCTTCTTCATTCGTTCAGACATCGCCACCAGTATCTCTTTTATCTCTTCTCTAGTTTCTAGGCTCGCCGTATAGCTTCTCTGGAAGGAAGGTGTTGGCTGGGTCCTTGTTGTGTAGCTTCTAACTCTGAAGGATATGATCAATGGTCCCCCTAAGCTGCGCGGTGGTTGCATGGCCGCGCACATTAAAAAAAAAAGTGCAGTGCGGGACATTTTACATACAGCCCCCCCCCCAAAAAAAAAAAATATAACTTTCACTTTTAATTTAAATTTTCCTGATGTTACCTTATATTACTGTGGTACGACAGCTTTATGCGAGTTCAGTTTCAGGGAGATTACAGAAGAAGAAGAAAAAAACTTACTGATCTCTTTCTCTTTAAAGAATATACTAGTTTCATTTCCACAGTGGTTTAATTATCGTTATATGAGACACCATTTGAAAAACTATGCCTTAGAGAACATTCACAGTTCACTATAACAACAACAGTGTGGTTCTTTGTCACGAAAAGACCGATTGACAGTGATCCGGACGTCATTTTGACAGATGATATCTGTAGAAGGAAGAAAAACAAGCTGTAAAATATGCACCCTGGTCTTCGCATACACAAATGTTTTTTTTTTTCCTTTTATCTCGAAAGCAGAAGCATATCAACAATCATTTCATACAGTTTAAACTCTACATGTATCAAATATCATGTATAAACGCTGAAAACATGGCGTCTTTTCATGTTAATTATGCCCACACATTTCTGAATATGTGAACACTGAGTCAACGTTTTTTTTTTCTTTTCTTTTCTTTTCCCCTTCTTTTTGAATAGATTGAGCTATTATTTACCTTGGTATTCATTTTCCGATAGTAGCCTTTTTGTTTGGGGGCTCTGGCATACAACAGGGAACGTAGCATCAACGCGGAATCTTATTCTGGATGCGTTGCAATTATATTTCACAAAGGCAAAGATATGAAGGAAAATCATTAGAAATTTGATATTTTAAACCATAGATTGGTGTTTATTTGTCAGTATTTTATGATTCCGCGGCGCCATTAACACGTGCAGCTTATTGCGTTGCCTGTCTATTCACCAGTATGAGATGATAGCAATCTTGGGGCATTTACTACGCACATGATGATCGTGCCTGAATATTGCGAAGGCATCAGGATGATGCTTCGCTTTGCTGCTTTTCTTGTCGAGACTGCGAACAACAACCGCCCGCAAAAAAAAGTGTTCCGTAGATATCATTCACTTCAGTCATGTGGAAAATCTTTTTCTGGTCCGTAGCAGTGGCAGAGGTTTGGCGTTACGCTGGGGGATTCGCGTTTGTTCGTCATTGCGATCTCTGAACAAAATTTTACGAAGTAATCTCCGCTACGTGCTTGTAATCAGATTCGGGCATAGTTAACATACAGCGTACGCAAATTTTGCACCATCTGCACCTTATAGAGCGTGTCATGAACGTGTGCGAGTGTGTGTGTGTGTTGTATACAGAACTTCGCAACCCTGGTCCTTTCCTACATTTACTGGCACGAGCGATGAGATGATAAATATGCTTGCGATTCGCTGTCTTGAAGTCACTCTTTGAACTTCAGACGTTCTATAAACTTTATAAAGGAAAAACATTCTTTTAAATAGGTTTTAATTACACCAGGGAGAGAGGGAAAAAAATGAAGGACTATGAAAAGTCTGAAGGGGAGTTTTTCACTAGAAAGCCTGGAGTTACAGGAGATCGCGGAAAGCATAGGACTCAAGCCCAGACTTGGCTTATCAGTAATAAGTGGAGCAAGAGAATAGGGAGAAAAGGAAAAAAGCTAGTGAAGTAACAGAAGGACAGCCGCATCTCTCTCTCTATCTCTTTCTCTCTCTCACTGCATCTCTCTTTCTTCCTCTCTCTCTCTCTCTTTCTGCATTTCTCTCTCTATCCTCTATTTCTCTCTCTCTCTCTCTCTTTGTGCTAGAAACAAGGTTATTTATGTTCTACTTGAGTACGGTCAACAGGTCTCTAAGACTGAAACAACAGAGAAGTCCTGTTGTTGGCGGTTGTCGAGAGTAAGTAGGTTTCATTCCTCTTCAGTGTCCATTTTAATTTCTGTACTTAGTATACAAATATTTTAAACAAGATATGTATATTTTCCTCTCATTTCCTCTCTTGATTGTTTTTTTTTTCTTATTCTAATTTTCGTATCCGCAGTGCGCCTTTTGTCAGACTTTGAATAAAAGATGTACCATAGAATGTCCTATATAGATATCTCTCTCTATGCGAGCTGTAATCTGATCCTACGTCACAGTTAGAGGAATCATTCGAAAATGGTTCAAATTTCTACATTCGACCCGCGCTTGTTCATCTCACTGCTTTCTTCTTTTCAACAGTTCTTCTCTGGGTCACATTTTGGATATCTTAAATGAAGATGTTCACATCGACACTATGTTCATCCTCGCAACGACGCGTCACTTTTTGATGGATGTTCGCGATTTAAAATTTTGTCAGAGAAATGTCCTAATCGCAAAAGGCAAGGGGCAGAGCCTAGCAACATTCCTCTCGGCAGTGAGATGCCCAATCATCCTCCAAAAAAATGACCCAGGTTGTCACTTATTTCAAGTTAATATCTTGGCCTTTTCTTACGCTGAAGGTATTTCTTCAGATTTTCAAACCGGTTTTCTTGTGTCTTGGGGGGGGGGGGGGTTTGAGGGGAGGAATTTCGTCTGATTACGTGATGAGTTGTCCGTGGAGCACAGAGAAATCTAGTTATGTGCTCCGGTCACCAAGTTGATGAGATGACTATATCACGAAAGAATGCGGATATTTTTTTCTTGCGAGTTCTGCCGGTTTTGTTTTTCTTTTCCCAGTAAATTTGTAACGTTGACCCAGCCGAAGAGTGTGAAAAATAGGTCTTTACTTCTTAGAAGGAGAACTTTAGTAACACACATTTCTGTGATGTTTCTCCCTCTTTTTAAGGAATATAACCAACTAGGCTCTGGGAGAACTGAAGGATAGAATCAAGTGTGCACGGCTTGTTTCTTCTTTGACCGCTTTCTCTATTATTGCGAACGCGCAATCTAGAATCAAAGCGGGAAAACGTTCAGGATACTTTCCCCTGTGTTTTTCCCCGTGTGATATCAGATTTATCTCTTGACCTCCATTTCCCAGCTGAGCCCTGGGCTCTTGTACGTCTATCATTCGAAGATCAGATCCCAGTCACACGCACCAGTGCCTGGTACGGACGGGGCTCTAGGACACACCCTGGAATTGTCCGTTGCTAACAGACCGTGAACGCATCAGGGCTGCATGCAAGCGTCACCTGAATGGGCTTCAATTTTCGCGCAAATTTGACGTCGTGAAGGCAAATAAAATACAATGTTGCTGGCCACACCTAGGTAGTAGTAGTGGTTATTCTTAAGACCAGTCACGAAGACAGAGGCTGAAACGTTTTGAGGATACTGTAATCATGTCTGGCAACAACAGAGTTCATTACAGAATTCCTGTTTTACGATCAAACAGGAAAACAGAAAGATTTTACTAGAAAAATATTTCAAATCAGGGGAAGGAAAAAAAAAGCTAGAAACATCGCTTGTCTTCGCTTATAGAGTAACTGATTTAGCACATGGACTTGTATATCATTTGATGATTCGGTTGCAAAAATCACGTGATTGGAAACTTTACTACACGTTAGAAATCGGTTACCAGAACAGAAGTTTAGAATCTTGTACATTTACAAGAGTCAGAAAAATGTGGAGTGTGTTTTAGAATTGGTTTGAAAAACTGTGAAAATAGTGCAAATGTCCATGTGGAAAAAAAAATAGTTGGAAGAGAACTGCTAAGGTGTTCTAGAAGAAGCAATAACATTTCATAAATTGTTTTTAAAAAAAACCTATATCAAGATTGTATATTGGGTCTTCTTCTTGGGTATCACTGGAATCCACTGGGCTTTGCAGCCCATGTTACGAAAGTCTTGAAGCACAAACATTGTGCCACACAGGGAGTACGTCACAGAGTCTTTCTTTGCTGATCCAGAGTGAAGCGAAGAATAGGGGGAAAGGTGTTCAGATTCTTAGCCATCATCCTATCTTCGGTTGACCGGAATGAGCCTGCTGCTTGCAGCGCCGGCAGGAGAGCTGGGATAGGGTCTTGACCATCTACGGTTCACTAGTCTATTAAGAGTTTTATTGTATGTATTTCCCTTTTTTTTTCATTAGGATTGCCAATAACTGAAACCTGAAACGGCGTGTGACAAGTCTGTGCATGCCTGGTTCCTACTGTAGCTAAAACTTAATGCACTGTATAGAATCATGACTACAACTTAACCCTTGGGATCTCTCAGTCAAACTTTACGTAGAGCCAGTATTTCGGTGTCCATATTTGAAGTACTACTTGCAGCTGCAGTCCTTACACAGGCGATGTAGAAGTAAAGGGGAAATATTAGCAGGACGTGAAAGAATAGATTAGAATGGATCACTGTTCAGTGTTTAAAAGAAATTTTTTTTTAGGTATTTCTTTATTGAAAATTTCTCTACTGAAAACCAGTAGCGACCAAACGATAAAAGTGATTTTTTTTGTGTGTGTTGCTGTTTGGATAATCACAATCCCACTAACTCTCTTTCTCTCTTTCTCTCTCGTCTCCCTCTCACCAAAGATTACACATGTTAAGTGTGACTGTGTGAACCTGACTGGTGATTTAAGAGTTAATACTGATTTATTACCTGAAGCGTGACCTGATCAGTCATGTGACGCAGGCGGTCTGAATGTTCATTTTAAATATTTGCGGTTCTGTAAGTTTTCTCAGCTGTCCTTTATGTAAGCAAATATATGTAATTATTATATAGTGTTATTTTTTATAGCCACTTTTTCACTGTCATTCCACTGTTGTGTCATTTGTCAATATCATTCCTCCTGTGTCATTTTCATGCTGTCGTTCCAAACTGTCATTTTCCACTATCATTCGCATAGAGTCATTTTCCACTATCATTTGCAGTCATTTTCCATTATCATTTCCTCACTGTCATTTTCCACTACCATTGCCCACTGTTACTTTCCACTGTCATTCGCCCACTGTTATTTTCCACTATCATTCGTCCACTGTTATTCGCACACTGTTATTCTCCACTATCAGAGTCCAGTGACAAGTTTTAGTGCCGATATTACATGTACATACGATAAATATATGTAACTGGCAGATCCAACCAGCCTTTTCCCAAACATTCCATCTCTTTTCATATTTTTTTAAACTTTACACTAATTATTCTATTTCACCTGCTTAAGTTTCTATATGTTTAAACCTCCTTCCCTCCCTTTTTAAAAAAAAAATAGTTGTTATTTGTCTATAATTTCCTCTCCTTTGAACGGCGTCTCAGTATTTTCTACATATTGTATCCCGTTTGTTCCGTGGTGCAGTCTGTGTGTCTGTTCTTTTCATTTCGCATTCGCAATTTTCTCCGTCGACATAAAATGGGGGTATCACGGTAATGCGTTTTGGCAGCTGGAGTCCACAAGCCTCGGCCGTGGACTTCTAGAGTTAATTCCTCCTAACTAGCATTCGCGGGCCCCCAAGTTTCTTATTGCTAACAGATGACAAAATGCTGCCACTTCAGTGCTTCGGGCACTGCCATCAAAAGACGTATGTGCATAAAACGGATTTTGTGGCTGAAAGCTAGTGTGTGCAACTGCATGAGAATTTTAAATTTCACAGTTTTGCGGATTATGTTACATCGACTTTTGCCTGTCTTTCAATTGAATATTCACAATCTGTTTCTTTTTTTGTTCTCCTCAGATTAAAAAAAACAACATTTCATGTTATTTCTAACATTAGAAAGAAGTTAGTGCAAAAAGCATGTTGAATTTCCAGTTATGTAAAACGTTCGGCCGTGGAAGAGTTATGCTGTTATTATATAACTCAGCAGAAAAGCCTGATATATACTAAACAGTAATGGAGGATGAGCAGGTGAGATATGTTCCGATTGTTTACACAGTACCTTGCTAACTGACCGTTTTGTTAAGCGTTAAGCAAACACATTGTGAGTACAGCCTGAAGATCAGTATGGACTATATCAGAACCAACGTTGGACTTCGTATTTGTTAGCTTTCTTTCTCTACTGAGCCTGGCTTACCTCAGCGACGGTAATACACAGTGACAGAAGTTATGTAAATTGTACCACAGCAAGTGTGTATGTGTAATAAAGTGTACCACAACAACTATCCATATATAATAAATTATACGGCGCATATAGACCGGTTATGTGTAGTCATGTTACTGTTGTTGTTATTATTATTTCTTATTGTATTTCAATAAAAAAATTCGACCTCCAAAATAATCCCAGCAGGTACTCGATTTTATCTAAGCAAGCTCTGACAGCCGCAAGTTGGATGTAAAGTGTCAAGCGTATATTTCAGGAGCTAGACACAAAGATAATGGCACCCTGCGGGCGAACAGTTCGCCAGAGTTAGATACAGTTAACTTTCGCATACTCCGTGTGGCTGCTTGCTCGTCAAGGACTACCTCAGTGCTCGCTTTCTGTGGAGCTTTCTTTCTCCACGGAACCTGGCTTACCTCAGCGGCGGCAGTGCGCAGTGACAGAAGTTATTCCGGTGTTTCTTCTTCATCATTATCCTCTTCGTCTTCTTCTTCATCTTGGTGCTTAGGACTTCTATTATCAGCAGCTGATGCTTTAGTGATTGTCTAGAAAGGGGGGGGGGGGGAGAGAGGTAGTGGAGACAGAATCATTAAGAGAAAGAGGGGTGAGGGATTAAGGTGAGATCATTTGTGCTAAATAACTTGTTCGGAAATCCCTTCTTTACATCATTCGGATGAGGCCTGATACACGTTAGTGGAAGCGTTAACGACAGTGGATCTAACTGTTTTGGAGATGAGGTCAGCGGAAAGTCAATGATAATACATTTGCTAGATGGACGCCCATGTGAAGAGCCTTCCTTGCTCGTACAGGATTCCCAGTGACTCAAGAGAGTTTCAAGAATCCAGGCTGCGAAACATTAATGAGCTGGAATGTCTTTAATATGTCCTCTGGAGGCTCACTCCTATTTCAGTCTTTCACTGCTCTTCTTCTTCTGCTGCTACTGCGACCCACGTGTATGCCTCAGACATTTATAAACATTGTCTAGATAAACTGTGCAGTCTTCTGGAGCTCAGGCCGCACTGTCACACACTCGTGACTGCAGACGAGACACAGGTTTCCAGACTCGAGAACATCCTGCAGTTCTGCCCCACCCCTTCCCTGTCAGAAGGGTAGAACCCAGCTCTGGCCCCCACCCTGCCAAGACGGTGGAGCTCAGCTCTGGTCACAGGGAGCTGCACTGGATTATATGAGTTTCAAACTATCCAGCTGAGAAAGGAAAGAAAGAAAGAAGCTCGTTGCTCGAGGTGAAGTGATAACAGATCTGTGTGATAGGTAAGAAAGAAATGAGTGTCAAATCAAACCCCCCCTCTCTCTCTCTTTCTCTCTCCCTCTCCCTCTCTCTCTCTCTCTCTCTCTCTCTCTCTCTCTCTCTCTCTCCAGTGTATGTATTCCCGTTATATTTCTGCTCTGCGAAGGTCTACCGTCTTGAAGACCTGTCAGTTTGGTTTTTTTTTTTAAAAATCTTGAACGCGCGAGTAAAAACAAAATAAACGCCGCCAGACAGAAGATAACCGCAACAATAATGTTATCACATTCTCCATGCGTGATCCCCGCTTACGTACTTATGGGCAAAATGCTGAAGTTTATTGCTGAGAAGAAAAATTATTAAATTTTTTGTAGTTATTTTGTGAGATATTATCACTGCGGGCGACGAGTGAAGGGAAGTAACTGTATTTTTAAAATCCACTATCCTTTGCTAGGCTCAGAGTTGTCTGTCGGAACTTCACGCTGGGAACTATGTCTGGACTCGCTGTTTCAGTTCTTCGTCCCGTTAACTTAAAACTTTTGTCTAGAATATTCAGCCTTAAGAGCATGAAAGATTTGACCCGTTAATTCCTTTAATTTTCAGAGCACGGGGTTTAGTTGTTTTCGGACACAGTAATAGCACAATATATATGTAGCACTATATATAATACAAGCAAGCACGTAAAAACTAACCGTGCTCGGAGCATAGGTTTTTACGTATAGATTCTCAGACAGATATCACTGTTTTATTTTTCCCCTCCTACATTTTTTTTCCCTTCCAGTGGAATCGTTTGTTTTTCAAGGTCTGATTGATGTCTTCTTTCCAAATAATTTGGAGGTGGCCCTAGAGGCTCTTGCCTTTTATGCCTGCCATATGATCTTTAACAGCGATTTAGATGCATTTAAAACTGATTCACTGTGTAATTTGTTTTAGCTGGTCTGGAGTTGTACTTTTGTTGTTTGAAACAGGCCAGATAATTACTCTCAGTTATCTGCATTTTTGTTTGTTTGTTTGTTACAGTTTTAGGTCCACACTGTCGGCCTAAGAATGCGTAACTGGCTTCAATCTTTATGATTGTGGGGTTTTTATTTTTTTTTTCCTTTGTCTAAAGTTATTCTACTCCAGTTTAGCGATGTTAATTATCAATTCCAGACCTACAGTTTTATGTTTACACATTTCCTCACGTATCGTTGGAATGGGGCCCATTTTTCACTCACGCTATACCGGCACAGCTTATTTTAACTTCGGCTGGCCTAAATATTTTGCCAATCTGGCAACCAGACTCTGAGTTTCCTCCCGTTATGTGTTGACTGGGGCCAGCCCTGGTAGGGACAGCCGGCAACAAACACGTTTTGTCTATGTTTGGTCGTAAATCACGGCCGTTGTTGCTAGGGAAGACCTGGCCATGCCAGACACTGTGAAATTGACTGCCAAATCTGTAAGCAGAATAGTTGCCTTCCTGTTTCCAAAGCCAGGCTTTTCATTTGTGATTTTATTTGAAGTGGCTTTCATTTTTATGTTTGTTTGTTGATAGGTATTCATAGATCCAACCTGGCCGCTATGGCCTTGAGATATTATATATTAGTTATGAATAAAATTATAAATAATCACACTTTCATGAGCCGAAGGTCGTGGACACACAGTCCATTTCCAACAGAATGGGTTCAACTGTTAAGCCAGTCAGCTGTGACAAGCCTAACGTGGCTTTACTGTCCAGGGCATGCGGGAGTACATGGAATTGATAATACAGTCCTAACATCACTCTCTCTCTCTCTCTGTTTCTCTGAACCGTAAGTGCCCAGAGCACATGGGGCTTCCGCAAGGGTTTTGCACAAATGCCTGTCCTTTGCCTCTGTTTTTCCACACTTGCCCAGGTGAGCCCTCTAACTCTTATCATCCTCTCCGTTGTTCTTCTCCATGTCTAGAACATGTCCTAACATAGTATCCCCAATACCCCTTAACGACATAGAAATCACTTTTTAACCCTTTTTTAAAATTATAAATATGTTGACATAAAAGTAAGCAAAGCCAGAAGAAGTCTCGACTCATGGCGCAAAAACCAGGTATATTTCATATGTCATAAAATTGCTATTCTTATAAGTAGCAACTGGTGTTCCTAAAAGTAGCAACTGCTATTCTTAAAAGTAGCAACTACTATTCCTAAAAGTAGCAGCTGCTATTCCTAAAGGTAGCAACTGCTATTCTTAAAAGTGAGGGGGGCACAACGGTGTACTTGTTATTGCCTGCCACTCACAAGGTCCCTGGTTCGATTTCGCACTCGGGCGAAATTTTTTAGGATCGGCCTAGACCGGGGTCAACTCAGCCTTTAAAAAAAAATTAGTACCTGGGGTTTCCATTGCAGACAGGGTGCTGCCATCCCTACCTCAAATGATATAGTGGCCTAGAGATGTGAAGACGCTAAAACTTCACACCCCTACGGTATACAAATGCTACGGGACTTTTTGTTTTAGAGATTCTTCCTTCAAAAGTGAATAATGCCTCATTTTCTTACTTCCTGTTTTCAGTCACGAGCCACTGACGCCGCCACTGAAAATTTTAGAAGTACCGTGACGGATAATTGTATGTGACCTCAGACTTGGCTTCGGTGGCTAGATGTTGCCACGACCTACAGAAGCAATGCATTTTCTTTCGAGTTTATGTCTGGGGGGGGGGGGAGGAATCATGGATTTCAACTGTCTTCTTCTTCTTCATCTTCGTTCCTCTCAGGTTTTCACTCTCATATGTAAGTTGTGGGGAGGGAGGGGGTTGGGGGTTGGGGTGGAATCTGACCAGGTCGTTTGACACTACAAAAGCTGGCCACAGACCATAAGAGGTGGAGCGAATATGTTGCTGCCCTGCAAGACACCACAGGGCTTACCGGGCGGTGATTGCTTAGCCGACCAAGGACATGGATGGATGGATGGATGGATGGATGGATGTATGAATGGATGGATGGATGGAGTAAAGATAGTGTTGGTCATCACATTTATTCGAAAAATAACTACCCCTTAGTCGACCAACACCATCTTTACTCCATCCATCCATGCGTGCTGTCTCCTACAGACGGGGGAGAGAGAATTTTTTAAACGGAGATGGGGAGAGGGATAGAGATTAAGAAAAAGTTGATGTTGAGGAACATTGTAAATAGTGTAAAGGTCTAGGAAGTTATGAGAACACCTTTAAATGTACTTTCTCTTAATGTGAAACCTCCATGAAAGCGCCAGCGAGGTTAGGAGCGATCAGATATGTCTCACAGTACACGCCATATCTATCCATTTAGCGTTCCACGGGGCGCCTATCGCTCCCAGCCCGAGCGAATGAAAGAGCTGCCAGTGTGGGCACAGTTACAGAAGATTCCTGGACCTTCGTTGAGATGTCGAAGATTCTCCTGACTGATTAGAAATCTTAGAACTGTCTGTCTGCTCCAGCAAGTAGAAATCTTACTCCCTGCTCCAGGCACGCGCTGAGTGTTAGAAGGTATATATAAACTGTCTGTACTGTCACTCATAAGGAATGCGAAGGCCTGTTCACATACCTTAGAAGTTAATGACTTCTCTCGATTGTCCATGCTCTCAGAACCTGACATTCAGAATCTAGGAGCTTAGGAGCTATAGTCAGTATATGAGAGATACTAAAAACTGTTGTCCTCAAAAACGGTGGTGTATGGGTTAGTATACCAGCCTGCTCATAGAAGGTCCCTGGTTCGATTTCGCACGGGGGGAGGGGGGATATTTCATCGGACCGACTGTCACCGGGGTCAGCCAAGCTTAAAACAGAAAAAAAGAACAAAAACAAGAAAGCTGGGTACCTATGGTTTCGCTACGAAAAAAAAAAAAAAAGGCAGCGAGAGGACACCTCAAAAACTGTACTGACCCAGAAATGTGAAGGCACCAACACTTCACATTCCTACCCCAAGATACTGGACATTTTTTTGTTTTTGTTTTTTTGTTCCTCATATAAAACTTGTAACACCAGCTGAAAGTCAAACTGTTTAGGTATATATACAGGATTTGTTACAAGCTCTCATCAAACTGTTTAGGTATATACAGGATTTGGTACAAGTTCTCAAACTTTGCCTTGGATCTGTCGGCACAGTAGAGGGCTATTTGGTCTGGGTCACATCTTCCAGTCTGCCTTTCTCTAGAAAGCAAAATCTTCTTTCCACAGCTTGGTAGAACGGGGCACGTCCAGCGGAAGCGGAAATACGTATAAAAATAGCGCGCCATTTCACTGCTCCTGGTCTGAACAGTTTATTGGTCACTTTATCATATCCTCTCCTCGGGCCACGAAATTTGCAGACACCCTGTTTATATCCACATTCTCCAAATCTTTTTCTTCCACGCAAAGCTTCATGTTTGAATCTACATGCCCGTCTAACGTAGGATACCTCGGATTCAGCCTGCATGACCACTCAGTGCAAGACACTTCGAATTCAGTTTGTGTATTTAACTCATTCAAAGTCTTTGAACAATTTCAGAGTTCAGGTGTTAAGAATCAAAGTCCCCCTAATGTGGCAAAAACAAAAGAAAGTCTAGCTCTCAAGTGAGCGTGGGGGCTGTTTTCATTTCTTTCCCTTTCTGTGCCATAATCGTTCTGGTACCCGAATCCTGTTTCCAGCATTTTCCGTGGATTTATAAAATACATTAATGGTCTCGGCTGTTGCCATGATATGTTCCATAAATATTTTACATTAAGTCTCATGCTTTATTTTTTAAGACAAGATGAGGTGGAGAAGAGAAAGAAAGAAAGAAAAAACAAAGATTTATGAGATTATGAGTCCCCTTACCATCCTGAGATTGCTTACGTCTGATAAAGATTGATAACGGGGGGGTTTATCTCCGCCTGATTTTTTGCGGCGCTAGTTGTCATGTTGAGAAACTGTCATGATGAGAAACTATGTTAAGAAGTTTTTTTTTTCCCTTTGCTTTAGTGCTGCAGCATGTACCCCTGTGTCTTCTTTCTCGAAACCAGTGGTTCCCATTCTGTGATCCACGGACCACAAGTCAGTTTGATCCGCGTCAGCGTTAGCTTTTTTTTTTCTTTCTGGTATTTAAGTGTCATTATCTGCAGAATAGAAACAATTAAGAGGTCACGACATTGCGATTGTACATATAAGATGATGGTCTGTGGTTGATATGCAGTTGGAGTGGTCCTTGGGTATAAAAAGTTGAGAACCACTGTTCAAAACGGCTGCGAAATTTGCTGAGGAGACAAAGAGAAAGCCCCAAACTCTCGACTTCTGCAGTTCCATAGATCTTTTTTTTTTCTTCTAAACTATTTGTTTTCATTCAGTGATCCTAAAGGATGAATACGTTGATCATTATTAAAATGTCTATTACTTTTATATCTTACGCTTGTTTCAATTATCGTGGGGGGGGGGGTGTTCTCCTTTCTAATTTTTCAGTGTATTGATGAAGTATACTCCCTCTAAGGTGTCGGATGTAAGATGGCTGAGTGGATAGCGTGCTGTCCTCTCGTGGAT
This sequence comes from Achatina immaculata, assembly GCA_009760885.1. Taxonomy (NCBI): domain Eukaryota; kingdom Metazoa; phylum Mollusca; class Gastropoda; order Stylommatophora; family Achatinidae; genus Lissachatina; species Lissachatina immaculata. The sequence continues at coordinate 79,866,575 of CM019702.1, read as the reverse complement.
AAGCGTGTGCATCTCATGGATTGCGTGGCCGCAGTTTTACACTCGTACAAGTTACATTTGTGAGGGTTCCATTAATTTTCCGTTGGCTGCATTAGTGCTACATCGATGACAAAACAGGGAATGTCTAATAAAAGCAAACGAAGAAAGGTGCCTAACTAAATCCATCAGAAAAACGATCGTCATCATTCATTTTACATATAGCGAGAAGACAAGGGCTTGAAATCAGCATAACAGCGGTGAAAGATACATGGCAAGAGATGCAGTGGGAAGTCGGAAAAAAAAATAATCATGGAGAGTCTAACACGACAGCACAATTAAAAAAGTCACCAAATGAGTTCACGGAAAATGTCAAAGATCGAGATCTGTTGAGAAGCATCACTTGCCAACCCCTGCCTGCGCGGATCTGATAATAATAATGACATTATTGTTGTTACTATACGTGCACGGATAACTGTATGTGTGCTATTTTAAATAGTAGAAATTATACCTGCAGCAATACACTTAGTAGTAACGATCGGTTATTCTATTTTAGTGAGTCTGGTTTTTTGTGTGCTTGTTTGAATGGCGCTGTTTATTTGTGGATTGCACAGCTGAAAAATGATCAACAACGCGAGGTGAAAAACACTCAACAGTACAGACAGCTCCTTTTTGAAATGGAATCACCGGTAACAGTACAAAGAGTCTTGCTTTTTGTGGACTTAGTAACAATATTACAGAGTGTGTGCGTGGAGTTTTCACATTTTTCCAGCTCTCGCGTGCGGCAGCGCTCACCCCAAAGTCGTTTCACTTGACAGCTTGAGCCAAATGCAGCCGAATCCTTGGCGCCACCGGTAGTCGGATTTGAACAATATCAGCCAGGTCTTGTACCTTCTCTCCCAGATCTTCTAGTGTGTGTATGTGTCTTATTTCGGTTTAAGAAAAAAAAAAGAAAAAGAAAATAACAGGATACACCTTTTTGTTTTGAAGGTTTAATGGGCTAGTAAAATAATGCGAAGCAGAATATACAGCCATGTAACAAGGAAAGGGATTGGCTGAATTTAGATGGAGGGGGGGAAAAGGGCAGAAAAAGGGCGGGGTCAGAAAACAGGATGTCAACTTGAAATTTCAAGATTTCTGAAGTAAAATGGAAGGTGGGGCGGTATAAGTTTGTATTTCCCTGCTTACAATTTCAGAGAGTAAAACCTACGTTTTGAATGACGTGGATGTTGCTCATTTACCTGCAGGTTTTATAGAACATCCCCCCCTCCCCCCATAGACATTTTCTTTATTTTGGAAGCTGAAGGCGGAAGACAGCCCAAGTTGCCACTTTGATTGCCCCAAGTGAAGCTCGTTAGACTCCGTGGGCTCTTAACGCAATAAAAGAACCCGTGGTCTACCTTCCTGCTCGCATAAAACCAGGTTAATGCCTACCGTTCCCTGGCTGTGTCGGCCATAACAGGACTCAATGTTGAAGTGTATTGTGCAATTTGGAGGCCGGTTTTCTTGTGCTGCTGTCTCACGGGTACGTTTTGTGAGCTCGGCTAAAGATGAATAATGGGCCAAGCAGTTGCACCGGCGTCAGCCTAGATTTCATGTCTGCTTCGTGCAGCATTTTTTTTTTACTTCTCTTAAGTGACACTAGCGACAACAGCGTTGTGGATAATGCTTGCGGTGGGAAGCAGGAAACGGTAGAAGATGACGAAGGTGAAGGTTGAGAAGTAGAAGAAGAAAAGATAAAATATGTAAGTCACTGACTGCAGCTGAATGTTCTCTTTACGTAGCTACATTGAGTTCCTGCAAGTCATCTCTAAAGGTCTTGAAACACAAGTAATACGTTCTTGGGAGGGGGAGGGGCTCTAATTCCTGTAGCGTATTCACGAAACAGGCTTATTGTTAGGGTGCACCACCATGGAAGTCATGGAACTATCCACACCTTTAGCCAGACTAAAGGAATGAATAGACTATATCCAGACACACATAAAAAAGGTGGTAGGACAGGGTCTTGACCAGTTCTAGGCCAGTGAGTCTTATACCAGCACAGAGCCACCAGCACAACCACCTTTCCCGTCCCTGCCCGGCGACAAGAATAAATGCTAGAAAGAAAAAAGCAGCAACCGTGATCCATATTCTGAACAACAAACGGCCAGGGAAACTGTTGCAACAGGTTTACAATCTAATACCTCCACAGACACGAGGCGAATTCAAGATCTAGTCAAGACGATACGATGATATTCCGGTGAGATTTCGAGTGCGCGAATGAGCACCTGCGTCTTCGTATCGGCGGGAGCACTGAGTGAGTGATGAGAGATGGTGGCTACCCCGAGACTATCCAGCACAAACTGGCGCCACCGGGACATAGAACTTCTAAAAAAGAAAGCGCAACACATGCAGGAAACTGCAGGCAGAGAACACATTTTATTCCTTGTGCGTCTATGAGTGTGTTTTCAGGTTGTTCGTCTGTCTGGTTTTTTTCCGGTGTTTGGGGCAGTGAAGACGAGGAAACGGTTTCAAAACAAAAACTTTCACCGGAAATTTGGCGGTGATAGAATGTGTAGTTGTATTTGCGGAATCTATCTATCTATCTATCTATCTATCTATCTATCTATCTATCTATCTATCTATCTATCTATCTATCTATCTATCTATCTATCTGTCTATCTATCTATCTATCTATCTATATGTCTGTCTGTCTATCTATCTATCTGTCTATCTGTCTGTCTATCTATCTATCTATCTATCTATCTATCTATCTATCTATCTATCTGTCTGTCTGTCTGTCTGTCTGTCTGTCTGTCTATCTGTATGTCTGTCTGTCTGTCTATCTATCTATCTATCTATCTATCTATCTATCTATCTATCTATCTATCTATCTATCTATCTGTATGTCTGTCTGTCTATCTATCTATCTATCTATCTATCTATCTATCTATCTATCTATCTATCTATCTGTATGTCTTTCTGTCTATCTATCTATCTATCTGTCTATCTGTCTGTCTGTCTGTCTATCTATCTATCTAATTTGTCTGCCTGTCTACAATGTCTATGTGCCTACATGCGTCTGATTTAAGACAGTATTTCGCTTACGTCTTACTTCCTTCTCCTAGCAGTGAATATTTTTGGCCATAGAGTGTTCTAGCAAACGTTCAGCTGAACCAACGCACTAAGGAAAACCTCAAGATAATTTCACTTGTTAGCGTCCAACCAGATTTTAAATGCTGCCATCGCTCCCTCTCCCCCTTAAAAAAATATCGATTTTATAGTCGTCAGCTGATCTTATGTTACCAACAGGAGTAAGGCCACGTGATCAATCTCACAAGGAGACAGCTCCGCCAGACAGTAGCTTGCTAGCAGCACGTTAACTTCTGTACGACTAGTTCCGCCAATCTTCCAATAAAATCTACTTTAATGCAACTTCCCAGCTTCCTCTAGCGCTCTAATCCAGTCTCGCAAATTACCCACACAGCGCTTGATCCCTACATCATTAAGATTGTACACCGAACAAGAATGTCATACCCCAAAGTGTGATAATCAGATTTATTTTTGAAAGTTGGGAGCGCTAAAGCGAAAAAGAGAGGGGGAGGGGAGGGAGATGAGAAGAGGAGGAGAAAAAAAAAAGGTGAAACCATTGCCTTCGTTAATGATCTTCCCTCCATTTCATTTACTCTGTCAATTGAAACGAATTCCACATCCCGTCTGTCATCCCACGGTTGTCTGCATTTTTCCCTCTCGCTCTCGCCAGCTCCCTGATACTTATCGCTGTTTCCAATTTCTCTCCGAAATTACAGCTCACAATTGCATGTTTTCCGCGCCGGGCTCAGAACTTGCGTCAATTTCCTATCGAGTTCTGCACAGACGAAGTCCTCATTTGCCGAGCTGGTTTGTGGGAGAGTGAACCATGAACCAAAACCTATCAAACTGGTCTTCAGTTTTCTACAAGCCGTGAAGTGCTAGTGGTATCTCTCCTTCTGCAGGTCTGTAGATACCCGTTTTAGCATATTTTATCATCATTGATGTCGGTAATCCAACGCAGAATTTCGCTCTAAGATGGCTGGTCGAGTCACAGTCTTGCATCCAATTTATGACCAGATTTTATACTGTCACAACATTCTTCATTTTAGTTTAGAAGTTTTGTTCTATCGACTTGTTTTTTTTTTGTTGTATGTGTGTGAATTCAAAAAGGTATAATTCTCCAATTCTCCACATCGCGCTGCCATTTTCCGTGTGGTCATGAACGAATGGACCTAGTTGTTGTTGTTATTATTGTTGTTGTTGTTGTTGTTGTTGTTGTTGCTGCATACTTTCCATGGTGTCAGCTATCGTTTTAAAACTTTGACACCGTCTGGTTTATGAAAAAAAACTTTGTCAAATATTACATTTTCTAATGCCAGGTTAGTTTCTGACCTCCGTGTTCTTGAACACAGTTTATTCTCATCACTCTCTGCCAACCACTCCATCCACGCACACAGTCCCCAGCCAGCCGCTCTTCGTTTGATTTCTGTATCTTTCATCGACTTGTATATTCACTCCCAATTTTCTCTCCCCCAATTTCTTTCATTTCCTTCTAGTTTTCTTAGCATTGCTGTGTTTGTTATATTTCTTGTCATTTTCTTCTACCGCTTCCTCTTTCTCAGCTCTTCCCCCCATCTCGCCAGCACCATCCGAAGTTTCTCGGTAGTAGCACTTTTATCGTTGCGCATTCCCAATCGCCTTCCTGGCGCAGTATGAAGGGCCCGAAGCTCGCACGAGGGCCATCAATCTTCACGATAATCCGAGAACAGAAACTGACAGCCCTGACTATCGGATGGGTCTTCAGCTGTGATGAGCTTTGCCCAACCTAGTTAAAGACGGAGACGGCAAGGAGAGTGGAAGGAAAAGCCCCCGGGGAGGGGAGGGGGGAGGGAGTAGTGAAGAGAGAACTGGGATAGAGTTTAAAAAAAAAAATTCTGAAAGGACTAGATTCGCATTCAGAGTAAGGTTGCGTGAAGACGAGAGAAACAAAACTAAGAGAGGGAATGCAGAAGAGGCGAGAGATAGCCAGGTAGAGTACGTTACAAGAAAACAGAGATGATAGCCAAAAATAATTAGAGATAGAGAAGAAGAGGGGAGGGAGAGAGAATAAACAAAGAAGCATTTTCATTAACATGAAAATGGCACGCACGGACAGGCTTTTAATCACGAAGTCCTGTAACTGAGCCATCGTGTCTGTCTCTAATCACATGCACGGTCGTGTCTCGCACCGTGTCATCTAACCAATTCTCAATCCGGAACCAAGAGGGGGGAATCTTTTTTTTTTTTTTTTGGTTTTTGTTTTGTTCTCCGCCTTGAAATTATTTATCAACGAAGACGATGCTACCACCGGTTGTTGGGGATGTTGCTGTGTTTGGGGATGTGTTGCTGTGTTTGGGGATGTGTTGCTGTGTTTGGGGATGTGTTGCTGTGTTTGGGGATGTGTTGCTGTGTTTGGGGATGTGTTGCTGTGTTTGGTAATGCTACATGTGCTGTTTTCTAGGATCTAGCTGCATCATGACGCAGCAGAATCTGTCTGTCTGTCTGTCTGTCTGCTAACTTCACTGGGGTGTTTATTTTGTTACTATTTATTTCATTCAGAAGCTCTCCAAAGTTTCTAGTACTTTGTATAACTGTTTTAGTGTTACATTCAAAACACATCTAACTTTGTTGTTCTTGTAACAAACCCATTACCTTCTGAGATGGTGTAAATATTAGCAACTGCACCACTTACAACACACAAAAACTTATACTAATATATATATATATATATATATATATATACAGGGTTTGCCATAAAGCATAGCTGGATTTTTAAAATGGAAAATAAATAAGCTATACATGTTTCTTTTTTTTTAAATAGTGAAATAAAACTCAGAAAAGTGGTCATTTTTATTATTACTGACAATCAATATTAGGTTTTGAAAATTACGCCGGTTAGATGACTGCCATTACATTTTATACATATAGCCAGGCGTCTGGAAAATTCCTGCATAGCACCATTTAACATGTTCAAAGGGATATTTTGAATGCAGTGTTGGATTCGATCTTTTAGGTCTGCAGTTGACTGTGGTCGACTAGCATACACCGTGTTCTTGAGATACCCTCACAAAAAGAAGTCTGCGGTCGATAAATCCGGTGACCTTGCCGGCCAATGAATATTCCCAAATCTGAAAATAAGACGATTGGTAAATACTTGTTGCAGCATGGCCATAAACTGACGGGCTGTGTGGGCAGTTGCTCCATCTTGTTGAAACCATATTAGTCTCTTATTTCTATTGGCCACGTCTGGAATGAAGTATTCAGTTAGCATCTGTACATAAAGATCACTATTAACAATAAGAGGATGCCAGGTGCCAAAACGTTTGTAACAGCTGATCGCCGAGGGCTACTCACCAATGCGTTGAGGACTTCTTGAATTCGTTCAGGTGTCTGTTGACGACCAGTAGACTTGTTATTTAAGGCAATTAGCGGTTTCCTTAAATTTTTTGACCCACCTCAAAATTGTTTTGTCCTCCGATCAGGAACATTATCACGGGGATGCAACTCAAAATGGCGACGAAACTTTCGTTGTACAATAATAGACGATTCTCAACTTTTAAAATAAGTTTCAACGATGAATGCAAGATGTTGTGTTGCCAAGAAGCCATTGTTAAAAATGACCGTTTGTCTGCTTCATCTCTGACGTCATGTTTTTTTCACACGTATTCAGTGTCTGCGCACTACGTCAGTTAGATCAAGCTATGCTTTATTCCGGACTTTGTATATACAATTTATTTAACAAGTCTGTTTGCTTTGTCCAGCTCACAAGGACAACTTTCTCGTTTAAATACGGGTCTATTTTAACGTCAACAAAAGTGGTTCTTCATTATACAGATAATTCTCGCTTTTCGACGTGGTTTCGTTCAGATAATCTCGTCGGAAAGCGAAATGGACGTAAATCGAAGTTCATGAGTGTGAGTAAACGGTAGTTTACTGTCAATAGAGGCTAGGTTATTAGCATATAAATAGAGTGATCCTATAATCTGTACACACGTTTTGAAATTACTGTATACTGTATTCGAAACAAATATTTGTAAATGTACAATAACAGCTCGCTGGACCGATGGTTGGGAAACACGAATCGTCATAAAGCGGGGACTTCAGATAACGGGGACTATCAGTACTCAACACTAGTGCACTCTACAATATCTCTGAGAAAACCCGACACCAGCATAGCAAGACAGGCACTGACATGGAATCCTCAAGGAAATAGAAAACGAGGAAGACCTAGACTTACTTGGTGAAGTGAAATTACGACAGTGCTCAGAGACAAAGGATGCACATGAAAGGAAGCAGAGAATAATTCCAAGAACAGGGATGACTGAAGAGCCTTTATCCGTGGCATATTCTCTCAAGGGAGTGGATGATGACGATGATGATGATACTACAATATCTAATAGTGGAAGCAGAAATTCTGGTTACAGGGGTTCAGAAATTGACCATACCATCCCATGTCACTGTGTACAATGCACGACCTCATACACTTAGTGAGACTCAAACTCACGATCCTGAATGCCTAGTGCAATAGTTGAACCTCATAGCCACCAGGCCACTTGGCTTGTAATGCATCAGTACTTTAGTCCTACTGATGTTTTTTCTTATATAAATTCCCACTCATAGCTATAGTGAGCAAGCAATATTACCACAGTAGAGCAAATTCGTACAACTACGGATAATTTGATTATTAAATTCAGGCCTCTATCGAGCATACGAACTACCATGACACCTTTCACACACCTGTCCTACCTCTTGTACCGTGAGGTGTCTGGAGGAGATGCAGTTGACATTTGTGGACCAAATGGGTGGCCTCGGTGATGGTCATGCCATAATTAGCTGGTGTCTCTCTGATGCCATCTATCCATCTCTTTCTAGGTCTTCCTGTAATTCTTTGGTCAAAGACTCTAGCGGCGTGATTCTTTGCTCATCTATGTGTCGAAGGCGTGGCATAGTTCCTACCATCTGTCCATCACTTTCTGGCTCTTCCTGTAATTCTTTGGTCAAAGACTACCGGCGTTATTTTTTGCTCATCTATGTGTCGTAGACATGGCATAGTTCCTACCATCTGTCGTATAGTGCCATTTCTTAGCTTGTCAAACCCGGTGACGTTTGCTGCTTCCCATTTCACATGTGGTTCTTTTATTCTGCTGTTTCTTAGTAAGTGGCCAGGTCTTTCACTGGTAGCGCAGCGTTGGTAGGAATATGCTATTAATTAGTTGTTCTCTTAGTTTCTATTAATTAGTTGTTCTCTTAGTTTCTATTAATTAGTTGTTCTCTTAGTTTCAAGTAGGATCTTGGGATGTGTATGCAGCGGAGATAGCTGGTGTGCAACAGGATTGGCTCTTTGTGTTCTACCATCAGTTTCTTTATCAAGCTTTCCGTCTTCTGTGAATAGGCGGAAAAATCGTTGACACATAAGCGTAAGCTTTGTGCTCAAACCGAAATAATGAGTTTAACTCGTACTAGAAGCTGTTAGGTCGAGTTATTTATGCATTCTTTTTTAACCTTTTAATGGTGATGTTGTTGTTTCATAACCACGCCAACCCACCCCTCCCCCTTTCTTTTCACAGGTTTTGATATTAATTAATATACACCGAAAAGGAAAACATTTTCTGTATAAAAGCACACAAAATATTTTGAAATATAGAAGCCACTGCTTCGGCAATGGATCAGAATTGTATATAAACGACTTATGAAAATGTATATTTTGTTAATAACGCGCATAGTTTTTAAATTTCTGTAATACTCTCAACTCTCTTTCTCCAAAAAAAAAAAAAAAACTGCCTGTGCTGGCAGATATTGCATGCCTGTACAAATTAATGCTCATAGTGATGTTTAGGAAAAATTCTAAATAAAATTTGTGAAAAGTAGGGCATTTCTAGCTCAACCTATATTTTCAAATTATAGAGTAACTTCCTTTCAGTTACTTTCTACTAAAATTTCTCAACAAAATTTATTCTGGCTCGGCGTGGAAAATGATTCGGAAGTGAAAGAGTTAAATTCTAAGTTAGAAGATGCTCTTTCCAGTAGCATAGCGCTAGTGTCATCAAAACGCGCAAGGATCAGAAAGGCTTCGTTAGTAGAGAAAATTATGGGTTACTTTATACTGTCAATTTGTAGATGTGGCTGATGGTAATCATTTTGATGACATTTAAACGAAGGCATTGTTACTGTCAACAATGTCTTATATCTCGGGTTTAAAATGTGAAAATTGTTATATATAGCAGCTTTAAAATGTGAAAAATGTCTTATGTCTCAGCTTTACAGTGTGGAAAATGTCTTATGTAGCAGCCGTAAATTGTCAAAAATATCTCATATCTCAGATTTAAATTGTGAAAAATGTATTATATATCAGTTTCAAAATGTGAATACTGTCTCAGCATTAAAATGTGATAATTGTTTTATATATCAGCTTTAATTTGTGATAAAAATGTTATATAGGATCTGCTTTATTTATACCAGGATAAATTTCTGTTCGAAAGGTAGAATTAATGTGAACGTGAAAGGTAGGAAACGAGGAGGGAGAGAGAGGTAGAAATGGGGAGAGAGAGAGAGGGAGGGAAAATGTCACATTCTTCTGTGTGTGACTTCACCAAGACAAGAATAGAATTGTACATTAATTTTAATGGGTCAAGTTTGAAGCACACAAAGAGAACTTGAAGACACGACTCGGCGACCTCTTGGCGGGATTAAAGCGTTAGATTTGGTCGTCGGTTCCGGAGAGACAGGGGTCAGGAAATGGACCCAAAAGTGTCTGGTGCAATCAGACTCCAGGCTTTGACATATTGGGTGCGTCCAAGCAGAGCTCTTCCTAGTTCCAGGCTTGGTGCTTCTGTCGGATGTTAAGTGAGGGGGGCGATATTGTGTATGAGGCAGACAGAGAGAGAGAGAGAGAGAGAAAATTGGAGGGTTAATGAGTGAGAGATAGACACAGTGAAAGAGGGAGGGAGAGAGAAAGTTGAGTGAGATAGATACCGTGAAAGAGGGAGAGAAAGAGAGAAGAATAGTAAGAGAGAGAGAAGAAAAGTGGAAAGGTTAGTGAATGAGAGAGAAGGAAAATGGAAAGGTAAATGACTGAGAATGAGAGAGAGGGAAGTAGGGGGAAAGTCAGAAGGCTAGAAAGTAAGAGACAGACTAAGTGAGATGATGTAAGGTACAAGAAAAACGTGTACGAGCAGTGACTAGATAGTATTAGAACTATTTTGGCTCTTTTGTTAATATAACACAGTAACAGTGAAATAATGTGGGGAAACAAAAGCTGAGAAATTAAATATGAGAAAGTGCAAGGATGAGGATCTGAAGTGAGATATGTAGAAGAATATAAAACGTCCGATGTAACCAAGGGATAAGGCATTCGCTTTGATTGTTCTGACATAAAATGAATTTCAGTTGGTTAAAGGTTTCCAAAAACAGTCAAATTTGAACTTTTTTTTGCTTTTTTTGTAGATAGCGTGCTTTGAAAGTTTCTGTGTCTTCTACACACTGAGTGTGCGTGCTTTGAAAGTTTCTGTGTCTTCTACATACTGAGTGTGCGTGCTTTGAAAGTTTCTGTGTCTTCTACATACTGAGTGTGCGTGCTTTGAAAGTTTCTGTGTCTTCTACATACTGAGTGTGCGTGCTTTGAAAGTTTCTGTGTCTTCTACACACTGAGTGTGCTCCCTGCTTTTATTATTTAGAAACCGGAGCCAGGCCGATGAACTCAATTATTCTACGATGTTTGAGCTATCCTGTTGTATTCAAGGCAGGGACGATGCGAGAGATCTTACCAGGACACAACCGGCCAGTCAATATCTGATAATGCCAAGTTGGTCTTATTGACAAATCTACGGAAGCTCATTCGGAACTGCAATATCCCGGCTCGTATTGGCTAATTTTGGCTCATATATGTTGCTTCTGGACCGGCGGTTCTAGACTTCATTGCCCGCAAGACTACGCCGACGGCATAGAAGAGTAATCTGTCGGTCTGAGGATGTCTGAATGATTTTTATTTTGTTCCTTCATTTTCTTATTCTTTTTCTTTTTTTTTTTAATTTCGTCTCTTGTTGGTTTTGTTGAAGTAAGCCCCTTAAGTTCTGCTATTCGCCTAGTTACAAGCCTTCATTGTGATATAATGCACGAAAATAAATTCCTATGCTTAAAAATTTGACACTACATTGTTAAGTAAAAACGGGCACGAACATATATGTTTGATAGGAGAAGACTGAAGATATTTTGCCTCGCTACAGATGTCCATTTGCTGATGACATAGGTCTTATTAGTGACAATGTGAATTCCATGCAAGAAAAAAAACAGATACCCTGTCTTCACTGGCTAGCAAAATAGGACTTGAAATCAACAAGGACAAAATAAAGATAATGAAACTTCCCGTTAATCAAAATGGAAAAATACACGTAGAAGGGACAGGTATTGAAGAAGTCAATCAATTTGCACACGTTGGCAGCTACATAGGCCAGGATGGTGACACCAGAAAGGAAGTTAGAATTAGAATTGCAAAAGCAGCATTAATCTTCAAGAATCTTGAACATATGGCATTCAATCGTCTACAGCTTCGCAACATCATCTTCCACAGCCTCGCAACATCATCTTCCACAGCCTCGCAACATCATCTTTCACAGCCTCGCAACATCATCTTCCACAGCTTCGCAACATCATCTTCCACAGCCTCGCAACACAAAATCTTCCACAGCCTCGCAACATCATCTTCCACAGCCTCGCAACACAAAATCTTCCACAGCCTCGCAACACAAAATCTTCCACAGCCTCGCAACATCATCTTCCACAGCCTCTCAGCATCATCTTCCACAGCCTCTCAGCATCATCTTCCACAGCCTCGCAACACAAAATCTTCCACAGCCTCGCAACACAAAATCTTCCACAGCCTCGCAACATCATCTTCCACAGCCTCGCAACACAAAATCTTCCACAGCCTCGCAACATCATCTTCCACAGCCTCGCAACACAAAATCTTCCACAGCCTCGCAACACAAAATCTTCCACAGCCTCGCAACACAAAATCTTCCACAGCCTCGCAACACAAAATCTTCCACAGCCTCGCAACACAAAATCTTCCACAGCCTCGCAACATCATCTTCAACATACTCAGTCTACGAAAACCGCGCATCAGGGGCAGTTTCTTCTTCTTCTTTTTCTCGGTTTTTTTTCCCCAATTTCTTCGTTCAGACCTGACTTTTCCTCTTTTTTTTTTGTTTCTCCGCCATCAAAACAAAGATAGGAAAGGAGTATACGCGCGGAGCAATTTTAAATCCACAGTTCATTACTCGACAGGAAACGGGATACTCAAAGCTTTGTGGGAACTCAATTAAAATGCTAAAACTGGGTAAATTTGAAGTTGCAATGTGAGCCTTCCCAGATTTCCACATCCTACTTTACAAATTGATCCTATCTATTTATTTTGGCTCTCTCTCTCTTTCTCTCTCTCTCTCTCTCTCTCTTTCTCTCTCTCTCTGGGCATCCAGGTTAACTCTGTAGACCCCTTCAAGCCTCATGATGCTTCAAGCTTCCGTTATCTAGTTTTGCTCCCTATCCCTTTAAAAACCGTATTCACTTTTCAAATTTTCCTTTCTTGCTTTGATATTTACATTAACGGCCTCATTTTCAGATCAGTACTAAAACTAAGATAATATCTCCTCTCTCTCTCTCTCTCTCTCTCTCTCTTTGAAATAAAGATCAATCAATCAATCAATCTCTCTGGTCCATGCCAATCAGACGTTGGTCGTTATTGATTTCCACAACCATCTATCCTTTGCTCTTTCTATAATCTGTGTTTTGGACTGTGTGCTCTGTTTCAGTCTTTTAGTCCGTCAAGTATCTTTTTCTTTGTCTTCCTCTGTCCCGTTTTCTGTAATATAATAATAATAATATGAGGATAAATATAACCTGTACCGTCTCTGTTTTTTTTTCCCTAAGTGCAAATCATTCGGCAGTTATTCTATGCTCGTGTACCTTATAACTTATTGAAACCTGTAGAAGTAAGGGCGTCGCAAAATAGACGCATTTGTAAACACAGAATCTTCTATTTAATATAAAGGGATACACGCGGGTGCGCGTCCTGTTTCGCTATTACAAAGTTTGGGTCTTATTAAAGGTAGGTTGTCACTTAGCCCAGTCGTTTCAGCAGCGGTAGCTCGCAAGTAAATATTTTCTCTCCACTAATTACCTTATTATAAATCCGCTCGCCCTCCTTTCTGGCGGCGAAGGTAGACTCCAAGCCGAGCAGTTGGACAGACAGGGCTTTTGATAAGGCTAATGGGTTTGGGGGGGCTTTAAAAAATAAGGAAAAAAAAAGCGTACAGCTACGGAATCACCTTCGTGTTCAGATCTCGTACAAGTCATGGCTAATGCGAAGCTGCTCTTTAAAGAAAACAAGGAAAGGAAGACAAAGCCAAACAGAATATAAAAGAGGTTCGCTTGTTTATTCTCTTGCAGCCTCAGCCGGAAGCGCTGGCTCCGCGGAGAGACACCAAGAGCAAACATAAAACTGCGTCTACAATAATTGCTTTGATGATCCAAAAAAAAAATTGCTTTGATGATCCCAAAAAAAATTGCAGAGCAGAGGTCTCATTTTCTGTTTTTTCTTTCCCAACCTTGGCTTGCAATTGTGTTGCTGATTGTTGTCTTTTGTGCCAAACGTGTGTGCTTCAAGCATTGTCCTGAAAGCAGCCTCTAATCTGAATGTGGTGTAGCCTTCTCGATATCGTTGAGCTTTCTTACCTTTGTACACAGCCAGAATACCATGGTTGGCGCTGTTGCTCTGGGGATTCAGCAAGGATTTAGCCCTGCCTATAATTTGGACTGGGAAACCAGCAGATCACAAGAGTGTGGCTTATATCAGAAAACACAAGACTGTGTCGCGCAGATGATGAAAGAATCCACGGGTAGATTAGTGCTAGAACTATACAGATATATACAGGTATATCCGGCTACATTATTCCAAAAAGATATCTGGAATTCAGGACAAGTAATCAATTTTATAACTGAATAACACATGTTTTTTTTTTTAAACAGTGGGCATTTCATGCAGATTCTTTTTTTTTTCTTTCAGTTTTTTTTCTTTTCGTTTTCTTTAAAACGTCTTCAACATTGCTCATATCTTTTGAATCAGACCTTTTCAAAAATTCAATTTCTCATATAGTTCACATCGACCGACCTTTTATGATCTCACGTTCAAAATTTAAAATTCCTCTTTATCACATCTGATCGTGCAAGTGAGAGCAGAGACTAGTTCTAGATCCGTTTTAATAGGAAAGGCGCCAAACTGATGTCCAGACTCGTGGCTGTACGAGCAACTTGTACTTAAAAGTGGATGTTTCAGTGGCTATTGTTCCAGTATCAACTTTTTACTTTGGAGCAACAACCAAAAAATGCATGAAATAATCGACTAATTTCTGAGTTATTTTGACATTTGTTTATCTTCCTTACGGAATTCTATGAATCGTAGTTGTCGCCAACATCATCAACAAAACTATTATTTTATTTTAAGTACATAGTGTACAAAATGTGGAGGACCGAGAAACAAAATCTAACAGAAGTAACGGCTCTGCGGTTGAACATACAGCATTCTTCTTTTAGCACCAAAGGTTCAAAAACTTATCTAGGCACAGCATTCTTCTTTTAGCACCAAAGGTTCAAAAACTTATCTAGGCCGGTGGTTTTCAACCTATGTTCAGCGGAACTGGGCATTATCAGGTGGTCCTCGGTTGTGTTATCAGTTCGATATCAAGTGCCATTTATTACATTAAAAATAAAAGGCTCGATGATCCACAAGTTTCTTATAGTTTGAAAAATTGTCCTTAGGCGTAAAAAAAAAAAAAAGTTAGGAACAAGATCTCTGAGCAACCTTGTCCAGGTCGTTCTCTGCCAGATATTTCCTCATACTTCCATTATCCCATCTCTATTTCCGTTTCTTCTTCTGCTTCATTTGTTTGTCGGGCAGTTCATAGGACCAAGAACATCGCTCTCTCTCTCTCTCTCTCTCTCTGAGATGAGACTCTTCCCATGTATGTTCTGTTCAGATCTCTTTCATCTTTTCGTTAGTGCAGTTCTGGCGATAACTGAATGACTGCTCAGTGAATCAAAGCTAACCCATCTTCATCTTGATACGCCTCTGTACTGCCTATATACGTAAGGGACGGAAGGAAGTGAAAAGAGACTAGTTACCTAGTGAAATGAGAAGGTTCGTGTTCTGTTTATGGAAGACAAGGCACCGAAAAACGTCTCATGCAACTTCTGACACTATGTATTTTAGTACAGATCTGCAAGTGAAGTATTTTCAGTTATAATTTATATTAGAAACATCGTTTACTCCCAGCAGCTTCTAAATTCCTGAACATTTTCTTTGCCTTTATCAGCTATGAACCCTTACCTTAAGGCTGCTTGTATGGGAACATTCTGTCCAGCTTTCATATTCCGCCAGCCATTTGTTTGGCAATGCGCAGGTATTCTCCTGTTTAAAAGACTATGTCCGGTGTCATTATACATGATCAAGATACGGCATGAAATCACAGATACACAGGAAATTCTTAGCACCATGTGGGACTCTAACCCACATCCCTTCGTCCAGTCGGTTGATACATGACCACGGCGGTACACACAAACGTAGGTCAGTGGCGGCCCCACTATGATATTTTCATTTTCTTTTGAAGGGAGTTGTAGCTGTCAA
Organism: Achatina immaculata; assembly: GCA_009760885.1. Taxonomy (NCBI): domain Eukaryota; kingdom Metazoa; phylum Mollusca; class Gastropoda; order Stylommatophora; family Achatinidae; genus Lissachatina; species Lissachatina immaculata. Next base: position 79,850,872 of record CM019702.1, on the reverse strand, counting down.
CAATACAATACTTCATTTCTTGCTATTATTTGTTCACGATTTGTGGTCAATATATTTTTGTTTATGCTTACCATTTTCAGGTTTATTAACGCAAGGAGAAGGATAGTTCAACCAATGATTGATCAGTCCAACAGGGCAGGCCCTGGAGCTCACGCAGCATACAATCCTGAGGCAGCAGGCATGGGGTACTTTGACAACCAGCACATGCAGATGGGGGCCCACAGCCAGTACTCTTTCGCTATGAGCGTCACAGAGAGTAAGTGGTCTTATATATTAACTAGCAGTGATCTGGTTAAACAACTTTTAAGTGAAACGTTTATTTAAGTTATTTATTTACAAGTCCTGCTTGTTCAAAGAATGATAACAGCCATTATTTGTTCGACATATAATGAGAAGGGCTTGAAAACATCATAACAAGGAAGATAAATGGAAAGAGATGCAGGGGAAGACCAAAATAATAATAAGTGATAAAATCATGGACAGTCTAACCCCGATGGCAAGACAAAAAAAAACAACAAACCACCAACTGAGCTGACGGAAAATATCAAGGGACGAGGGCTGTGGAGAAGCACGGCTACCAATGCTCAGTTAGATATTCTCATCCGCTTCATTCCTTATTTAAAAGTTTTAAGGTTTTGCCACAGCTTTTTCATCAGCTTCACCGACAGCGAAGATGACTGGTAGAGCGACGGAGCAGTTGCTGGGGGCTATGCGAGCAGTAGCGGGCCCTGACCAACGTTTTGCGTTGCTGCTTTCCCTTGCAGGATCCGCTCATCCAACAACAGAGCGGAGATCGCTATTGTCTCCGCGCTAATGGAGTTTGTCAAGGAGGAATTAGCTACCTTGCCAATCCACAAGCACTGCTGTAACCAGTTCCCCCATTCAGTGCGAAGTCAACGCCTAAACAACTTAAAAGCATAATCAACAAGGAACACCCAGCACATAGTTCTAGAGAAACACATCGAGAACATCTGCATTGTTTAATTATCAGTTAAGGTTGGTTGTTTCATGGCCAAATATATTCGCCTTGATTCATAAAGGTGTTTCAGACCAAAATATTTCACTTTTATTGATAAAGGTGTTTCATTATCAAAATATTTCACCTTGATTTCTTATTTCTCTCTCTCTCTTCGCCACCCCCCTCCCCCCAACATTTTTTGTAACAGAGATTTCATGTCTCCTTCTTATCTGTGTCCTTTGACCTTCGTTTTGCAGGGCTCCAAGGCGGCCACGATCTATACGACCCCATGAAGGCTGGCTACTCTCACCTGGACACCAGCCAGAGGTACGACATGCTGGGCATGCAGGGCATGCACCGGCCGGACATGTACGGTACCCCTCCTTCCTCCTACGCTCAGATGGCACAGTTCTCGCCACCAGTCCACTCTCAGGCCATGCTCATACCGGGCCATCCCCACCACATGATGATGGGGCACGGAAACCCCGGAATGGCCCACCACGGGATGGCCACGGCTCAAAGCCCACCACTTCACATGGAGGGCATGGGAGGTCACATACAGGACATCCATGCCGGGTAACCGTCGATCTCTAGGACACAAACCTCCCTCTACCCTCAATAATTTGAATGTCAAGTCTTCTCTTGCTTCACCGACACAGAAAAGTAAATATAGCCATCTTGATCCTCTCCTTCCACGATTCCGGACCTCAGTGACTAGTTCATGATTTCCACCATGACATCCTCGATACAGGAAACAAGAGATGCAACAGTTCTTTCTTCTTCTGGTCAGTTTCTTTTAAAAAAATTAAATAAAAGGGAAAAAAAAGAAAAAAAAAGTCGTATGTGAGTGTTCATTTGCTTCAGATTTTCGTCTGGAAAGTTTCAGTCTTAATGATCTTTTCCCCCCACAAAATATTTTACTCCATAGTGAGCTGTAGGGAGATCTTTCATCTATTTCTCTGCTATAAAGTGGAGTCTTTAAAGTGGCATATATGGAAAAACCTCCAGAAACTGTGGTAGCAGTCAGTGCATGGGATTATGGAGAACCACCAGGTAGTCTGTGGTTATATGATACACAACAAAGCCATCTCGGATTGACAACTTAATACACATCAGAAGGAATGTTTTGTTTGGTTTTTTTTTCTGTCAATAGTGGGCAGTGCCAGTTCAAGGGCAGAGTGTTACGCTGCATTAATAACGTATCTTTTCAGGAGCATAAGCTTGTGTTACAACCGATTCTAGTTCACTACTGCCCTTAATTTCCAGGAATCCGTTCTCTCAGAGTTTAGGAGAATTTTCTGATGTCCACCAGGTGTTGCTGCAAACCTCTAAAACTGACTTTCGGGTTTGTGAAAACATAAATGTGCAAAAAGAAACCTTGTGGAAGTGTGGCTTGAACAGCGAAGAACTGATGGATGAACTAAATAAAACGAGAAAAATCTTGAAATAAAATTTTGAAGTTAATAATTGACCATTTTGACCAAAAAAAAAAAAAGATTTTGTTGGATGTGAATATCGAGCATGGACATTTGTTGCATGTACAAGTCTTACTTAACAGAAGAGAACACTGCAGATTTTGTTGTTTTTTTTTTTTGGTGTGATTTAAAAAAAGATTGTGCATCCTATATTTGACTTTACCTTAACACCACACACAGTGATCTGCGACAAAATTATCTGTGCTATCTACACAGATAAAGACATATCTCTTGCATTCTGGCCTGAAGTTGCGAACTTTCAAACTAATATTTTTTTTTAATGGAACAGAATAGTGTCTCTTTCCTGACATTTCTCATGAGAAAGAAGTCTAATGTCTGGATGTCTGCAGTCTAAATAACAGTCATGGTTGTCTTCGTGACACACACCAGAAGTGATTACGAAGTATGGTATAGTTTATGTGCAACAAATCCAGGGTGGACACATTATTCCCATAATCACTGAAATATAACAATGATTGATAATGCCATTGTCACTTGAAAACTGACAATGGCTGATAATGCCAGTCACTGAAAAGTGACAATGATAATGCCAGAGTCACTGAAAAGTGGCAGTGACAATGATAATGCCAGAGTCACTGAAAAGTGACAATGACTGATAATCCCAGAGTCACTTGAATAGTGACAATGACTGATAAAGCCCGAGTCACTGAAAAGTGACAGTGACAATGATAATGCCAGAGTCACTTTAAAAGTGACAATGACTGATAACGACGATACAGACAAGCCACAACACAGCTAGCTTACCACTGCTGCAGGAGATAATGAATGTGAGCTGTGCAATGGAGATTGCTTGTAGCTTCATGATTGTTGGGAGAGTGCGTGTACGTTCATGACTGTATAATTTCAGGTGGCAACGCAATTGTATATTTTACTGCATTTTGTTAAAATAATGCACAGAAATGGCATGCACAACATACGCATATGTTATTGAGAGATTTTTGAAGCAACAAGAACGAAATGTACTACATACACATAGATCTTTCCTTATCACCTTACAATTACTTTTCTGTGTGTCCAGTGAAGTTTGTTTCACTGCAAGGCGCGTTTGTTAAGTCAGTCTGTAACATGGCCTTGTACAACTTTATTATAGGTCCACCTTTCTATCATCTCTTTCTTCTCTCTCTCTCTGTCCCACACACACACACTACTTTCTTTCAAGAATAGGTTTAAATTTTTTTTTTTTTAAATTAGGTTTTAAAAGTAACATGAAAATTCTTAAAATTCAGAACCAATGTTTCTTGCATTTTTAAAGGTCACTTTTAGGTGGAAAAAAAATTCCGCCCGGAATTGTTTAATTTGTAGTAAACATCGCAGCAACTTTAGAACACAAACAGTTTCTCACTCACGCATGCACAAATTTACAAGAGGCGCTGTGGACAGTATGTGTGAGGACTGTCAAAATAGCCTTGTGGTTTTTAGCCACAGGTGACCTTTAAGGTCAAGTTTTGACTTGGTTAAAGTTAAGTATTTGCTTGACTTTATATAAAACAAAGCTGGGAAAGAATTAAATCTTGCTGGAACTACTCTTCTTTCTGTTCTACTGACAGCCCTTAAGCGCTGTTGTCATGGAGACCAAAGGATGAGGTTGGCTACTGGTGTTTGTTTGTGGTTTTTTTTTTTCTTCTAAGCCTGCCTGGTCAGTGGGCTAATTTTATGTATTGCATTAAATATCAGCTGTCACAAATGATATGATGATGATGTTGATGATGATGCTAGTCAATCTTCTTTTTTTTTTTTCCCCTCTAAACTTTATTTTCGAATAATTTGAACTGATAAAATCTCTTATATGTTTCCTCATTTTGATTGCATTATAATATCCTACATTTTATACATATATACAGATCTAAGTTTTGTTTATCATGTTTTTATTTTTTTGTTCTTTTAGGCTGAGGCTCAGACATTTGCTTTGTCTGTTGTAAGACAGAATTGTTTTGCTTTCTTTGACAATTTTAAATTGAAATTAATTGGCTCGTTGTTTATTTCCTTACTATTATTTTTTTTTAAAAATTTTTGTTTGTTTGTTTCATGTTTCCTGCGTTTTCTGTTATACAGTTTTTAATTAACATACTCTTGCAGGAAAATTTCTAAAGTGGTACATTCTTATTTTTTAAAACCATCTTAAACCATACATTTTCTATGATAAAAAGTAAAGTAGTACAGATTTATATCAAAGAGAATTTCAAAAGTTGGTACACTGTTATATAACAGAATCAGACTTTACTGGGTTGTTAAGGACATCTATTAGTAATGAAAAATTTCGTGGCTATTGCTGTGCAGTCCAAAATAGTGGTTTGGTTCAGTCTTTTTTTAATACTGAAGACGTCACCTGTAGTTATAAAACACACATACACACGCACACACAAAGATCAAGTCTGGAAAATGGCAGATTTTATATTTTCCAGCTACGTCATGTGGCCATTAATTTTTTTTTTTTAAATTTCGGTAATGTGTATGTTACCGAAAGTTATGTATTTTTTTTATTTTTCAATGGCCGTATATTGTGGAAAAGAAGTCCTAACGGTACAAAGAGAAGCAAAAGTTAGGAACAGTTTTATTTGGTAGGAAAATTTTATTTTCAATTTCAGCAAAAGTCCAGCTTCATTCTTCACCAGATAGCGGTTATCAAGGAAGACATGATACAGAAAGGAAATAACAAGGAAGACATGATACAGAAAGGAAATAACAAGGAAGACATGATACAGAAAGGAAATAACAAGGAAGACATGATACAGAAAGGAAATAACAAGGAAGACATGATACAGAAAGGAAATAACAAGGAAGACATGATACAGAAAGGAAATAACAAGGAAGACATGATACAGAAAGGAAATAACAAGGAAGACATGATACAGAAAGGAAATAACAAGGAAGACATGATACAGAAAGGAAATAGTGTTAAAAAGAAAGTGGGGATAAACCATTTCCGTTTTATTTTTATTCTTCTTTGTTCTTTTTTTTTTTTAAATTGTTACTAGGAAAGCTAATCTCAAAAGTTTCATTATATTTATTCTGTTACTAAATAGTTCTTAAGTCATTAAAGAAAAAAAAAGTTAAGATTTTTGTCTTTATTTTTTTGTTTATGTTTTGACATTAAAAAAAAGATTTAGAGATCGAGAGTTCCCTAGCCTTTAACTGTATTATGCCCTAGGCTTTCATTGTAATATGTATTGAGATTTCCCTGGCCTTTCATTGTATTATGCCCTTGCCTTTCATTGTAATATGTATTATGAGTTCTCTACCTTTTATTTTTGTTCTGTATTGAAAGTTTCTTAGCTTTTTCATCCTGTTCCGAGTTTGTATTTCCTTCACTGGATATTTTGTTCTATTTCTTACACATTCTAAGTTCCAGCTTTCACTAGGCTCCCAGCTCGTAGTTTTAGGTTTGTTTTGCTTTCATTCTTCTTTGCTTAAGCTATCACGTGGTATTGAGCTTCTGATATTCACCAGTGAGAATTTGGGTGTCTGAACCTGTGTTCCGGTAATACACGTGACCATTTCCTTTTAGTCTAGGGTGAGTCTTGAGGTTAGTTCTAGGTGTACTCCAGATATTAGCTATATAAAAAGCTGTAGGTATCAGATAGTGGTCAACTTTTATCAAAATCCAAATCCTAGAATAGTTATAAAACAAAACCTATTGCTCTGGATTAACAAAATCTATTGCTCTGGATTAACAAATTGAAACTCAACCAAGTGAACTTAAGGTAGATATAAAAGGACTAAGATCTACAGAGAAACGTGACCACCAAAGAGCATAACATCTTATGATGATGATGATGATGATGATGATGATGATTACTCTGCTCAAACTCGCCGATTCATTACTTATCAAAACTTCCCTGAAAAGTTTAACAAGTCAAAAACCCAGAGTGATATATAAATAATGTCCGTTTCCTTTTGAGGCATGCATATTTTATTTGAAAATTCAAGCCAAAACCATAAACTAGTGAAACGATGTAGTCTCGTTTTATGGTATAAATATTTTTTTTTCATAGGTTTTTATCTGTACTGTTGCGTTTTTCCTCCTACTTTAAAAAAAAAAACAACAACTTTTGTGTCCGGTCCTCCCATTTTTGTGTTTGTGTGTGGCTACCCTCGGGCTGGCTGAGATATGAAACAACGTTGATCAGTGCATTCCAGTTTCTGTTTTTTTTTCTTACGTTCACCTTTATCATAATGAACAAAAATTTGTGATTTATTTTTGTGAATCTCTTCTCCGTATAAAAGTTTGATAAATTTTATATAATCTTTGTTTCTTCATTATCATTTTCTTTCTTTTTTTTCTGTTTTCTTTCTTTCATTTGTTTTTTATTCTGTTATACAATGGAAAGCTTGTGCGAAAGAGACTTTGCTTCCGTTCGACCCAATCAAAACCAGTCAGAAGTTTGTTTTTTTTCCACTGGTTTTCTATTTTTTTTTTAGTTACGTAATTTCATTTCGCTTTTAACCTATTCGTGAGCAGTTAGAGCTTGCTTTGATTTGTTTTGAAAGTCGGAAATTTGTTGTTTCCTTTCTCAACTAAAATCCTCGAGACAGTATTTTATATTCTCTGCTCTTGGGGGGAAAAAAAAATTACTGTTATCTGGGTGCAGGGTGAGGCGTACCTGTGTACATGGTTGGGGTGTTTTGAAGAAGCACTTTGCGAGAAAGCAGACAGCCGCCATCTGTTGGTGTTGATGCGTGTTTTTCTTGCTGGGAAAATTCTGAATATTTCTGACCTTTCTAGCTAGATTTTGATTTTTGAATTTTCTCCAAACAAAATAAATGTTGATTTAGACTTTTATCTATTTCTGAAAATGTCAGTTTCAAACTTTTCCTTCCGTTTCCAAATGTTTAAAATTTAGATTTCCCTTTCATTCTCATTGTCAAGGTAATTTCTTTTCCTTCACCAAAGTTTAGATGAAGAATGTTCACTAACTTCTCTCCATCAACCAAGCTGAAGCAGCATATTTTAAAAATAATCCTTTCATAATTTATAAACACAAGTTCCAGGCCGCTAGAGAAAGCTATCAATCAGAACCATGAACACCTTCTCATACGGGTCAGTACCAGCATGTTCGAACATGAAAGTGTATCGAACTATAGCCAGAGAGTTGTCTTTCTTTGGGAACTGATACTGCAAGTTCCGCTCATAGTGAACTCGACCGATACAAACTGTCGGCTTTTCAAAATCAGATCACTACAGCGGTTATCAGTTTCTTTGAAATCGACAATAGATGAATTATTCCAAATTTTAATCGACTACTGAGTAGTGTTCTTTCTGTTAAAAATAAAATTAAAAAAAAAAGTATTCAGAGTTCTCTGAATAAGAATATTGCAGAATAAGAACGACAACAATGGCACTTTTCGACGTACATTATAACGTTTAAACGATTATTTTTTATGTCCTTTAATCTTTAAAATACATTTTATTTATGATTTTTTTAAAAATTCAATTATAAGAAATATTCAGTCCACCAATGGAGCAGCAAGCTACGTTGCTAAGCTGACACCTCTCTTAGTAGCAGATACTGAGTTTAAAAAGAGAAGGAACTAACAATGAACTTCACGTTAAAAAAAAGGTGAAGAACTGAGCACCATGGCTCTGTCTGACATTCTGCCATCTATTATTGTTTTTTGTTTTTTCTCCCCAGATGTTTTTTTTTCCGGTCGATCTATCTCTTTCTTCTTTACTACAATGCTCTCGTAGGTTATTTTTAAAATGTAATGTGTAACCACGTAATATTTCCTCTTTCAAACCCCGCCCCCTAAGACCACACCAACCCAAACCCCAGCTCTGAAGCTGTCTCATCAGCAGTTTGACCTGCCATTTTTTTTTTCTACACAGTCTGATTTGTGTGTAAATCTGTTTCCATTAGACTAACTTGAACGAGAATCTATTTTACACAGACTGGTTATGCTGTAAATCTCATTTGCGAATACTGGCTTTACACAAACTGATTGAACTGTAAATGTGTAAAACCCAGATTGATTTAAGATTGATTAAACTGTAAATTTAGTTGATATAAACCGCGTGACCCTAGTACGTGTTACCAAAGATTATGACATAAAAGTTTTGTACAAAAGTGATATGTTACAGTACAATGTCATGCCCTTATTAACATTAAATGTATGTCTTTTTTTTGTTATTACATTTTGGTGAGTTTAAAATCATAACATTGATGCTACAATGTAGAGATGAATGTATGTAAATACATATATATATATATTTTTTTGTTTTATTTCCTGGGTTCTCTGAAAGTTGGAACTTCTACATTGCTATGTAAGTCAATGAATGGAACACTTGTCAATTGCCTATTTTATTTATGCCTATTTCAAAGGCACTATTTAATCAGGAATATTTGATTTTTTTTTTCCATGGGATAACCGCTGGTTTTTCCGTGAATGAGAAATTTAAAATGTATTCAATAGTTAGAGGACTGTATGCATCATTTAATCTCCAGGAATTCAATTATGAGATTGGCCAGTTGTTGAATATGAGACCAACAACTCCGGTAACCACTTTTCAGACTTAATATGGTCATACATGAACTCAGTGTCAGCAACATAAGAAGGAGTTAAAAGTCTAGGCGGACATGGATGATGATGATGATGATGGTGGTAGTGGTGTTGATGATGATGACGATGATGATGATGTTTGAAGATTCCAGCGAAATACATGCTAACATAGGTTGGATAATAAACTGTGTGCTTTTTACCCAGATTATTTTCTGAGTGGAAACAGCAGCGCGGTGATTATATTAATAATTATGAATAATTTATTCAGCTGCATTTGTTTCGTTTTCTATTCTCTTGTTTTCATTTTTAAATGCTGGTGTCAGACGCCCCGTAACGGCCCAACATTTGTGTAAATTAATATCATTATATTAATCTGTGTAAAGATTCTGTTATTACCTGTGTATGCATGGACTTTTGAGACATTGATACTTGTTACCTTATTATATTATGATTTACGCCTACTGCTTGAGAGAACGAGAGAGAGAGAGAGAGATTTGAATGAGTTTACACGATGTTGTGGTTCATGATAAAAGACACTTCTATGTTGAGAAGTAAGCGAATGTAAAGGTGGAATGTGTATGAAGCGAACATTTAGTGAAAACGTTGCCTTCCCCTCCCCCCACCCAAATGGGCTGAGTGTCAAATGTTTACCTTAATAAAATGCAATTTTAGAACATAGTTTAGATCAGGTAAAATACATTCTGGATTTGAACAGAAAATGAGTTTGTAGGTCAGTAGAATTTCGAGTGAAAAAAAAAATAGTTGTATATATCGTTTTTTTTTGTGTGTGTGTGTTTCTTTTAGCTACTGTCTTTACTGTCTTTTTTTTTTTTTAAAAAAGAAAAAAAAACATGTTCATATTCGTCTGGAACGTGAAGAACTGTTTATACATTACTACACTCGCTCCGGGATGATGATAGTAATAATAATTTTTTTTAAAAATAACATTGTGAGAAAACTATTATTCTGTTACTTCATACTTTGTGGGATAATGAGGGGAGGAGGGGATATTTATTTCTCTTAACACAAGGCAGAAGAAAGATACCAGCACATACACTCACGCGGACATATGCACACATACACATATATGAATCGAAGCAGGAAGAAGAACGGAAGCTCTGAAAGTGGAAACTGAAAAAAAAAAAACAACAACAAACCTATGCTCTTCAGTTGAATTAGAAAATCAAGGGGCTGCAGAAATTAGAATGATGTTTACTGATGCAACAGATTGTTACGTTGGTTATACAGAGCTGCAGGAGTGTCATTAAACCGTTTATTATGTACGTAATACATAAATATATATTTTCCTTTACTCAAGGAATAGCTTCATTAGACAATGGTAGAAGATCTATTTTCATAAATGGTGTAGGTACTTGCTCTGAGTACGATCTCCTATAGTGTTTAACACTATTAGATCAATGGATCCCAAACTGAGGCTGAGAAACAAATTAGATCGCAGGAAATCTCAGGATGTACCGGATGAGCATATAGTCTTTCTCTGATGTCACAAATTTATTTATCACACCCACACACAACCTGTGCTACGAGTAGATACATACATGTGGACATTTGCACATTTTACTTATCATGTGCTCTGTGTTGTGTCCGGAGAACATTTAAGCGACGCTCAATTTCTTGCCATGTGTTCTCCAACATTCTCTTAGTCATCGTCGCTAAAGCATCCTTTATCCAATTCTTTTAAGGTCACCAACACGTGCTAGTAACTTCCCATTGCTAACCTTTGATGCTTTTGACATCTGGCAGATCTCGTCCATATCCGTTTCTGAATCTTCGTTGAACTGTAACAGGCGAGTTTGATACCACAGAAAACACTGCAGTTTCTCCGTTTGATACCACAAAACACACTATGCTTTCTCCGTTTCATTATACCACGAAACACTCTGTGCTTTCTCTGTTTCGTTATAATACATGCGCTTTCTCCTCCATAGACGCCATTTTGATTCTGGTGATTGCAGTGCCGCCTGCATAGAAAAAAAAAACACTCTAAGAACTGACCTACGTAATGCCGCAACGTTCTTGTTTCTCTCTCTCTTCTCTCTTTCTACCTCTTCTCTCTCTCTCTAGCACAGTTTTTAAGATACTATGAATCAGGAAAAGAACTTCATGATCATTCTGTATAATGAAAAGTGTTGGAAAAGGGAGGAGGGAGGGGGGGGGGAGAGAAAGCAAGCACTAAAAGAGAAAAAAATAAAGATGTTAAAGAAATAATCTTCTTGCTCTTTTGTAACCTGAACATGAAAAGAAAAAGCAAATGACATTTGTTTCTGTTCAATGAAATGTTTTTTTAAATAGCTTTTTTTCTTCTTCCACCTTAATATTTCATAACATCTTGAAAAATCTGTAATTATTTAGCGGGTGATTTTTTTTTTTTGCAATTAGTGACAAAGTTATGTCGTGTCTGGCATCGAAATAATATTTAGTTAATTATGTTGTTGTTGAATTTAAATTTTTGTTTTATCTTTTTCATGGGTCAGTGGTCATAGACCTTTGTTGGTTTAGTGTCGCACTCTCACAAAAGTTGAGAATCATTGTCTTAGACCAACGGACACAGCTTTAATGTTAACGTTAAAATATAAATTCACTGGTTTACAAGTGATGTTTACGATGGTTAAAAAAAATAAAAGAAAGGAATATTGAAATTATTAATAACAGTGGCTGTTTAATATAAAATACTTGTTTCTGTTATTTTTTTGTATTAATTTTTTCGTTACTGTATTGTATTATTGATAAAGGTTGTCAAATGTTATGTATGGGATTACTTCTTTTTTAAAGTGAAGAAAAAGTGATGTGTCATGTCGACTCTTCTGTGTGGGTATGAAGGAGTTTTTTTTGTTTCATGTCATTATTTAAATATATTATTCTCAAACCATCACACATATATATTTCACAGGCACACACACAGACAAATAAGCTATTACTTTTGTGAATGTTTTACCGTCATCTTTTGTCTGGGGTAACTTTTTTTTGTTTTTTTTTTTTAAAGAAAATTGAGAAATAACTATTATTAATGTGATTTACGCTTGTGTGCATACCGTGTCATTATTTTGCACATGTTGGATAACACAAAATATGTCAATACATGATGTTGTGTCACATGATGATGTAACTGATGTAATTTGATGTACCAGCGAGGGTGTGTGTGTGTGGTGAGTGAGTAAGTGAATGTTAATCATTGTTTGTCTTGATGTTATCAAGTACCATTAAACATGAGAGAGAGAGAAAAAAAAAAACAAAACGATATATATGTTGTCGAAGATTAAAATAAAACAAAAAAATAAACATTGGATTTTGAAAACAGATTTGACTGAAGTCTTACATTCATTCATTCATCGTCTTCAGTCACTCATTAATGTATTCATTCGTGTCATTACTTCGTCCATGTGTTGGCATTCCTGTGAAAGGCGCTTATTTGAAGTCTGCATGCTGTTGTCTCTCACTGCAGCTATTATGTGGATTAACTATTTCATTCCAAAACAACACCGGCAGTGTTGGTAACCCTTACATCCCATGCAAATCAGTGCTCAGAGCGCTATTTAGGTAAACTGTAAGAGTTACTTCCTTTCAGTTTCTTTCTACCAAAATCATCATCCTCGCCTTTCACTCCCTTGAGAGCTTAGGCCACGGATAAAGGCTCTCCAGTCATCCTTGTTCTTGGGAATACTCTCTGATTCCTTTCATGTGTATCCCTTGTTTCTGAGCAACGTCATAATTTCTCTTCCCCAAGTAAGTCTAGGTCTTCCTCGTTTTCTATTTCCTTGAGGATTCCATGTCAGTGCCTGTCTTGCTATGCTGGTGTCGGGTTTCTACCAAAATGTATCATCAAAATTTATTCTGGCGGAACATGGAGATTAATTCAAGAGAAAAATAGTTCAGTTACCATCTAACACATTCACTAACTACAGAATGTTTACTGGAGCTATTCTTAAGATTTTTTTTCTTTTGTCTCAGTTCTGGAAAGTTTTTAGTTTGTGTGTTTTCTATTTGGTGTGTTGGAAGGAACTTTCCAAAGGCAAAGACTCAGACCCCTTCTGACATTCTGCTGTTCATCATACAATTTTCACTTAACTTCTAAAAATGTAGTGTAATACAAGGAAGATTAACTACATTCTAAACGTAATAAAGTGCACAAGGAAAATTAAAATAACAAAACTTCAAACTCTGATCCACGCCTTCAGTAATATATAAAACATACTAAATACATGAGATGTAGTTATTATCACATTCATACACCCACACACAACAGTGATAATGCTGCACAAAACTGAAATACATTAACAGAATTGCTGGAATCATTCTGTAACATATTTTGACTTTTACGCAAATGCAGAACTCTAAAGTGAAGTACGGGTCTTCTGGGGATATATGACTCGAATTCTAAGAGATGTTGAAAAAAACGCTTGGAAGCTGAAAGAATGAATACTACTTAAGAGTATTAAATGAGATGGAAGAGTATTCCAAAAAGTGCGCGGCAGAATAAGCAAGGTTTTGTTTTTCTTTTACCTACAGGTCAAGCACAAGGTTTGGAAGAAGACCGCTGTTTAGACATTGGCTATGTTTTGGATTGTTGGAGAGAGAGCACGCATTTGAGTGGGTTCGCGTATGTTTGTCTGTGTATGTATGTGAATGCGTGTAAAACAACACATAGTGATACGCTCGAAGGATTTTCTTTTCCAGTGGAAATCAATAGCTGTCAGTTTATAGCTTTGTTCCCTTTTTCTTCTACTTCTTCTTTTTTAAATCACACTGCAAGTATAGAGCAAGCAGTTTAGTTTTCGTGTCAAATTTTGTACAAAATATTACTTTTAAATTTACTTTCAGGTTTCAAACATACAGCAAAACCGCCCGTAAAATCGTTTATGAAAAGCTGGATACAATTGTTATGTTATCTTGAGTTGGCCCTTGTTTACATTTGCACATGACCAAGTTTTTTTTATCTCCCTTTTATCAGTATTTTTCACACATACTTCTATATATGACCTCTCAATGCTCATCAGCTCATTTTAGAATGATTATCACTTCTACCCATCTATTCATTCGTCGGTTTATCCATCCATCTGTTTCAAAGAAATGCATACGTCTGTCCGTTTCTTGTCTGTCCTTTTCCTCACCCTTCATACTAAACAAAAGTATTACTGGAGTCTAACTGTACGTATCACACACCAGTGAATGGAACATCCAAATCAGACATCGATTTTTGTGTCAGAATCTACGAGATATTTAATTCAGGACAATAGGAATCTCCTTCCTTCCAGTCTTTGAGCCGGCAAGAATTTCTAATCCATTAGGACTTTGACAAACCAGAAGGAAATGAAGAGTAATTTGTATCCTATAAAGGCAAGCCGTTCGCTTCTCTCCTTCAGGTTTCTTTCATCGCTTGACATGTGTGCTCGTGTGAGCACTTTTAAAACAGAGCAATGATCTTTATCTGCTCAACAAGCGATGAGGTTGTTTTCCTTCCTGAAACCTAAAAAAAAAAAAAAAATGCCGTGTAGATCACGTGGAGAAAACGATATTATTTTGGAATAGGAATCTTAATATTCTACCATTTTCTCCACTTTCATTTGTTTCTTTTTTTTTTTTTAATTTTAATAAATATAAAATAAGGTGTTGTTTCGTAAGTGTAAGATCCGAGTTTAGTTACTGCTTATATCTCCATATATCGTAAGTGTAAGATCCGAGTTTAGTTACTGCTTATATCTCCATATATCGTAAGTGTAAGATCCGAGTTTAGTTACTGCTTATATCTCCATATATCGTAAGTGTAAGATCCGAGTTTAGTTACTGCTTATGTCTCCATATATCGTAAGTGTAAGATCCGAGTTTAGTTACTGCTTATATCTCCATATATCGTAAGTGTAAGATCCGAGTTTGGTAACCCTTACATCCCATGCAAATCAGTGCTCAGAGCGCTATTTAAGTAAACTGTAAGAGTTACTTCCTTTCAGTTTCTTTCTACCAAAATCATCATCCTCGCCTTTCACTCCCTTGAGAGCTTAGGCCACGGATAAAGGCTCTCCAGTCATCCTTGTTCTTGGGAATACTCTCTGATTCCTTTCATGTGTATCCCTTGTCTCTGAGCACTGTCATAATTTCTCTTCTCCAAGTAAGTCTAGGTCTTCCTCGTTTTCTATTTCCTTGAGGATTCCATGTCAGTGCCTGTCTTGCTATGCTGGTGTCGGGTTTCTACCAAAATGTATCATCAAAATTTATTCTGGGGGAACATGGAGATTAATTCAGGAGAAAAATAGTTCAGTTACCATCTAACACATTCACTAACTACAGAATGTTTACTGGAGCTATTCTTAAGATTTTTTTTCTTTTGTCTCAGTTCTGGAAAGTTTTTAGTTTGTGTGTTTTCTATTTGGTGTGTTGGAAGGAACTTTCCAAAGGCAAAGACTCAGACCCCTTCTGACATTCTGCTGTTCATCATACAATTTTCACTTAACTTCTAAAAATGTAGTGTAATACAAGGAAGATTAACTACATTCTAAACGTAATAAAGTGCACAAGGAAAATTAAAATGACAAAACATTCAAACTCTGATCCACGCCTTCAGTAATATATAAAACATACTAAATACATGAGATGTAGTTATTATCACATTCATACACCCACACACAACAGTGATAATGCTGCACAAAATTGAAATACATTAACAGAATTGCTGGAATCATTCTGTAACATATTTTGACTTTTACGCAAATGCAGAACTCAAGTGAAGTACGGGTCTTCTGGGGATATATGACTCGAATTCTAAGAGATGTTGAAAAAAACGCTTAGAAGCTGAAAGAATGAATACTACTTAAGAGTATTAAATGAGATGGAAGAGTATTCCAAAAAGTGCGCGGCAGAATAAGCAAGGTTTTGTTTTTCTTTTACCTACAGGTCAAGCACAAGGTTTGGAAGAAGACCGCTGTTTAGACATTGGCTATGTTTTGGATTGTTGGAGAGAGAGCACGCATTTGAGTGGGTTCGCGTATGTTTGTCTGTGTATGTATGTGAATGCGTGTAAAACAACACATAGTGATACGCTCGAAGGATTTTCTTTTCCAGTGGAAATCAATAGCTGTCAGTTTATAGCTTTGTTCCCTTTTTCTTCTACTTCTTCTTTTTTAAATCACACTGCAAGTATAGAGCAAGCAGTTTAGTTTTCGTGTCAAATTTTGTACAAAATATTACTTTTAAATTTACTTTCAGGTTTCAAACATACAGCAAAATCGCCCGTAAAATCGTTTATGAAAAGCTGGATACAATTGTTATATTATCTTGAGTTGGCCCTTGTTTACATTTGCACATGACCAAGTTTTTTTATCTCCCTTTTATCAGTTGTTTTTCACACATACTTCTATATATGACCTCTCAATGCTCATCAGCTCATTTTAGAATGATTATCACTTCTACCCATCTATTCATTCGTCGGTTTATCCATCCATCTGTTTCATAGAAATGCATATGTCTGTCCGTTTCTTGTCTGTCCTTTTCCTCACCCTTCATACTAAACAAAAGTATTACTGGAGTCTAACTGTACGTATCACACACCAGTGAATGGAACATCCAAATCAGACATCGATTTTTGTGTCAGAATCTACGAGATATTTAATTCAGGACAATAGGAATCTCCTTCCTTCCAGTCTTTGAGCCGGCAAGAATTTCTAATCCATTAGGACTTTGACAAACCAGAAGGAAATGAAGAGTAATTTGTATCCTATAAAGGCAAGCCGTTCGCTTCTCTCCTTCAGGTTTCTTTCATCGCTTGACATGTGTGCTCGTGTGAGCACTTTTAAAACAGAGCAATGATCTTTATCTGCTCAACAAGCGATGAGGTTGTTTTCCTTCCTGAAACCTAAAAAAAAAAAAATGCCGTGTAGATCACGTGGAGAAAATGATATTTTGTTGGAATAGGAATCTATATATTCTACCATTTTCTCCACCTTCATTTGTTTTCTTTTTTTTTTTTTTAAATTTTAATAAATATAAAATAAGGTGTTGTTTCGTAAGTGTGAGATCCGAGTTTAGTTACTGCTTATGTCTCCATATATCGTAAGTGTGAGACCCGAGTTTAGTTACTGCTTATGTCTCCATATATCGTAAGTGTGAGACCCGAGTTTAGTTACTGCTTATATCTCCATATATCGTAAGTGTAAGATCCGAGTTTAGTTACTGCTTATATCTCCATATATCGTAAGTGTGAGATCCGAGTTTAGTTACTGCTTATATCTCCATATATCGTAAGTGTAAGATCCGAGTTTAGTTACTGCTTATATCTCCATATATCGTAAGTGTAAGATCCGAGTTTAGTTACTGCTTATATCTCCATATATCGTAAGTGTAAGATCCGAGTTTAGTTACTGCTTATATCTCCATATATCGTAAGTGTAAGATCCGAGTTTAGTTACTGCTTATATCTCCATATATCGTAAGTGTGAGATCCGAGTTTAGTTACTGCTTATATCTCCATATATCGTAAGTGTGAGATCCGAGTTTAGTTACTGCTTATATCTCCATATATCGTAAGTGTGAGACCCGAGTTTAGTTACTGCTTATATCTCCATATATCGTAAGTGTAAGATCCGAGTTTAGTTACTGCTTATATCTCCATATATCGTAAGTGTAAGATCCGAGTTTAGTTACTGCTTATATCTCCATATATCGTAAGTGTAAGATCCGAGTTTAGTTACTGCTTATATCTCCATATATCGTAAGTGTGAGACCCGAGTTTGGTTACTGCTTACGCCTCCATATTTCGTAAATGTGAGACCCAAGTTTAGTTACTGCTTATATCTCCATATATCGTAAGTGTGAGATCCGAGTTTAATTACTGCTTATATCTCCATATTTCGTAAATGTGAGACCCGAGTTTAGTTACTGCTTATGTCTCCATATATCGTAAGTGTGAGACCCGAGTTTAGTTACTGCTTATGTCTCCATATATCGTAAGTGTGAGACCCGAGTTTAGTTACTGCTTATGTCTCCATATATCGTAAGTGTGAGACCCGAGTTTAGTTACTGCTTATGTCTCCATATATCGTAAGTGTGAGACCCGAGTTTAGTTACTGCTTATGTCTCCATATATCGTAAGTGTGAGACCCGAGTTTGGTTACTGTTTATGTCTCCATATATCGTAAGTGTGAGACCCGAGTTTGGTTACGACTTATGTGTTCATATATCCAGGATAGACGTTAGTTTGACAACACTAAACAGTTTGAGTGAGTTGAGAGCTGTGTAAGCATCTGCGCTGTCTTGGGTTAGTGACTCCTTGGGTGAGTTCAGTTTCCCTAAGAAAGAAAAAAACCCCCGTGTGGTACCCGGGATCTGCAAAGAATAGGACCACTGTACCCTACCATGCATGATCGTAAAAGGCGACTAAGGAGGGTTCAGCATAGGGCCAGCAACCCTATCTGGTAAAAAACTATCAGACTGCTACAGAAACAGAAGCAAGGGAAAAAGCAAATGCAGGTGGAAGGAGAAATGCGTATCAGGAAACTGAGCCCATGAAGGTTGTGGATGAAAGCCAGCCACTGGAAGTCCCCAGCCCGACTGCAGACCTCCTGGAACCTAAACAAAAGATGCAAATAGGCAGCTGGAATGTAAGAACACTAAACCAGACTGGAAAACTAGCACAATCCATCAAGGAAATGCACAGATACAAACTAGACATACTAGGAATACAAGAAGCAAGATGGACAGGACAAGGCAGAAGGAAATTAACAACACAGCACACAGAAGATACAATAATATGGTCAGGTAAAGAAGATCTTCATGAAGGAGGAGTAGCATTGATTATAACAAAAGAAGCATCAAGAGCATTGCTGAAATGGACCCCAATAAATGAGAGATTATTATATGCACGGTTCAACTCAAGATTCACGAAGCTGTCTATTATAGTTTGTTATGCACCAACAGAAGCAGCTGAAGAGGAATTAAAAGAAGATTTTTACAACAGCCTCCAAGCCACAGTAGAAACAATACCCAAGCATGATATGCTACTCATCTTGGGCGACTTCAATGCAAAAGTAGGTGAAGGAAATGAAGATAGAAGAAGAATCATGGGAAGAGAAGGAATCGGAGAAATAAATGAAAATGGAGAAAGACTGTGCAGTTTCTGTGAAGAAAACATGATGACCATGGAGGGACAATTTTCCAACACAAAAACATCCATAAGGTGACTTGGAGGTCACCAGATAAAACCACAGAAAACCAAATCGACCACATACTAATAAACAACAAGTGGAAACGGTCACTACAAGATGTGCGAGCAAGGAAAGGAGCAGATATAGGAAGTGATCACAACCTTCTGGTAGCAAAAATAAAACTAAAATTAAGGAAAGCCAGAATCGGAGAACACAGAAAGATACATTTTGATACAAGAAAACTGATAGACCAGCAAACAAGAAATGAATTCTCAATAATACTTAAGAACCGCTTCAGTGTCCTACAAGACGAAGCAGAAATGTCCATATTAGAGTTCAATAAAACACTACAGGAAACAGCAAAAGAGGTGCTGGGATATCGGAAAAGGAGAAAAGAGGAATGGATAAGTGAGACCACATGGGAAAAGATAGAGCAAAGAAAAGAAATCAAGAAAAAATTACTGAACACCAAATCACAACGGCTTAAAGAACGAGTTTTAAGTAATTATGCACAAAAAGACAAAGAAGTGAAGGAATCATGCCGTCAAGATAAACGTCAGTATTATGACAACTTAGCAGAGACAGCAGAGAAAGCAGCATATACAAATGACATGAAAACCATATATAAAATCACAAAGCAGATGACAGGTAACTTCAATACAAGATGTGAAAGTGCAGTAAGAACACAAAATGGACAACTGGTCAGTGGAGAAAGAGAAAAAATTGAAAGATGGAGGGAACACTTTAACACCCTACTAAACAGAACACAAGCAGCACAAGCAATAGATATACCTGAAGCAAAAGCGGAACTAAACATCAATACAGGACCAATAACAATAAATGAATAAAAGAGGCGATAAAGATGCTAAAATCAGACAGGGCACCAGGTGAAGATGAAGTGACTGCTGAGATGTTGAAAGCAGAAGAAACAGAAACACCAAAACAACTTTGCCGGATATTACAACAAATTTGGGATTTAGAAAAAGCCCCAGAGGAGTGGAAAACTGGTCTTATAGTAAAACTACCAAAGAAGGGTGACCTCAGAGATTGCGGGAACTGGAGAGGCATTACCCTACTGCCACTCACTAGTAAAGTATTTTGCAGAATAATCATCAACAGAATTGTACCAACACTTGAGGAAAAACTTCGGAAAGAGCAGGCAGGATTTAGGAAAGGAAGATCATGCATAGACCATATATTTGTACTTAGACAAATATTAGAACAGGCAAATGAATGGCATAGCACAACATATGCATTATTCATAGATTTTGAGAAAGCCTTTGACAGTGTCAACAGAGATGCACTGTGGAAAATCCTAAGATGGCATGGCCTCCCCCATAAAATAGTTAATGTAATCAAAGCCCTATACGAGGGTTTTCAGTGCAAAGTTATCTGTGGAGAACATACCTCCAGCAGCTTTAGGGTACAAACAGGAGTGAAACAGGGATGTGTACTATCACCAACATTATTTATCTTGGCAGTAGACTGGTTAATGAAGGAGGCAACATCAGACAAACGCAGAGGATTACAATGGACCCTTAACACAGTGCTGGAGGACCTTGACTTTGCGGACGACATTTGTCTATTATCAAGCAGTCACAAAGATATGCAAGATAAAATAAACAAGTTAACCCAGAATGCAAACAACATAGGACTAAAGATCAACGTAGGAAAGACAAAGTTAATGAAGCAAAATGTGAACAACAGAAATGTACTCAGAGTAGATAACAAGTTAGTGGAGGAGGTCAACGAATTTGTATACCTTGGCAGCAGAGTAGTAGAAAATGGAGACAGCACAGAGGACATCAACAGCAGACTTACTAGAGCAAACCAGGCTTTTGCAATGCTACAGAATATATGGAAATCAAATAAACTAAGCATAAATATGAAAATCAGGATATTTAAGAGTAATGTTCTAAGTGTACTACTCTATGGAAGTGAATGCTGGAAAATCACCAAAACCATAGAAAACAAGTTGAATTCTTTCCAGACTAAATGTTTACGTAGAATTAAAAAAATATTTTGGCCAAACACCATAAGAAATAACATCTTATTGGCAGAAATGCAGATGAAACCACTGACAACAATTATTGAGGAAAGACGCTGGCGATGGTTGGGACATGTGCTCCGAATGACTGACAACTCACTACCAAAAATAGCACTAAGATGGACACCACAGGGGAGCAGAAGTAAGGGCAGACCAAAAGAGACACGGAGAAGAACAACAGAAAGGATGTTGAGCAATAGAGGGCTCACCTGGGCAAGAGCAGAAAAAAAGGCGAAAGACAGGCATTTGTGGAAAACCCTTGCGGAAGCCCCATGTGCCCTGGGCACTTAAGGTTCAGAGAGAGAGAGAAGAAAGAAAAATAGTCGCCAGACCAAAATGTAGTCATTTAAAATATAATGATTGTTGCCCCTTGTTAACTCTTTTCTATAGATTGTTGCCCCTTGTTAACTCTTTTCTATAGATTGTTGCCTCTTGTTAACTCTTTTCTATAGATTGTTGCCCCTTGTTAACTCTTTTCTATAGATTGTTGTCCCTTGCTAACTCTTCTGTACGCATCGAATTTAATAATCCTCCCTCGCTTTCTTTCTTTTTCTATGTATGTACGTATGTTGGTATGTATGTCTTTATGTATTTATGTATGTATATGTGTATCTACATTGTATCTGACCACCAAAAACAATGATAGCCAGGCCCGATGAGAAGAGATGAGGGCCCGGGTTGAATCTCTCGGATCCCCCAGGCTGCTGAGGCACACGGCGCCCCTGCTTTCGCCTCTCGTTTCTCACACATTCACAAACAAACGCACAAAAGTATATTTCGTCTGAAATCAAATATAAGTATCGGTAGGAAAAAAAAACCAGCTGTCAAGGCATCATAATGATGATAGAAGAGTGCACATAGGAAGTATACAAAGCACTGTGATAGACAGCAGTCAGCACTGGATATGTGCTCATGAAATCTAGAACAAGCTAGGAAAACTTTTTCCTTTACGCGGATCATATACTCTTTTTTAAAAATGTAAAATTTACGAACCTCGTAAGCACAACACTACTGTAACCCTATAATTTAAAAGTCAGTATTATTAACGTTTCATGTAAATTGAGGTTCTAAGAACTGCAAACGCGCCACAAACAGCCTCTGGCAGTCAAGTCCAGCTCCTGGCCTTCCCGTGGCAGAACTGTTTAAACTGACAGGAGAAGGGGCGAGGGCGAATATCTGGCGCCTGAAAACCAGATACTTAGGGTAGATGAGTGGCACGTTTGGTGGCTCATCTGCCGCTGTTGGCGAGATCTTCAGCTGCCGTGTGTGGAGCGGTGCTCCTCCCGGCCAATGAAGAAATTTGCAAATGAGGTTGCCGCGCAGCATCACTGCGGAAAAGGTGGTAGAAAGGATAAAGCGAAACAAACAGTCAAATCACGGCACCTCTGGTCTGGAGGTCGGCCACGTCCTGAGTGCAGTCATATCGGGTGAAATGCATGAACCGGCTTGTCCCAGAGGTTAAGACACTGCTGGCGAGACTCTTCAAATGCCGCGCGTGGAGTGAAGCTCCTCCCGGTTAAGGAAGTAAATGCGGAAAAGAAATAAAGGTTGCTGTGCGGAGCCGATGGGAAAAGGTGGTGGAAAGTGAAGTTTAACCGGCATATCCAGTAGTATCGCTACGAGAGCTATACCACGGCACCTCTGCTCTAGAGGCCGCCCACGTCCGAAATACACCTACACTGGTGAAATATGCCTAAACCGGCACACACCAGGAGTGGAACTTGATGGCTAGACATGTCATGCCACCTTCGCTCTAGAGGTCGGTAACGCCTGATAAACACCCATACTGGTGAATTTTGCCTAAACCGGCTCATACCAGGGATGAATCTTGAAGGCTATGCATGTCACAGTACCTCTGCCCTAGAGGTCGGTCCCGTCATAAACACGCCCATACTGGGATAATGCCTAAACCGGCTCAACCCAGGGGTAGAAGTCACTAGTGGCGAGGATTCGTCCTCCTGGACAAAAGCTCCATCCTGGTCACAACTAGGAAGGGTAGCGGCCACGACCGCAAAATGCTGAAGTCGGAGACACTGGACCAGGGAAGTCTAGATAGGCAACCACCTCTCACCCGGCGGGGATGTTTGAGTATCCTAATCACGCTGAGGTTTTCCGGTGAGAAAGTCCAACCCTGGACTGGATGGGCAACCACCTCTCACCCAGCGGTGATACACGGGTATCTCAAAACACGTCGAGGTTTTCCGGTGAGAAAGTCCAACTCTGGCCTGGGTGGGCTACCGCCTCTCACCCAGCGGGGATGCACTGATATCCTAAACACGTCGAGGTCTTCCGGTGAGAAAGTCCAACTCTAGACTAAACTGGTGCAATGAAAACCACGGTGTCACGCAATCCCGCTTCCGAGACCCACCAAGAATACAGGCTAAAGCACTGTGATACTCTGAACCCTTTGTGGTCCTTTCGTGGATCTCGTGTGGTCTATTTTGGACCACACAGGGGACCACTGGACCTAACGAGTACCACAGGCGTGAATTCAGTAGCTTCACAGTGCGGTTTTTGGTGGTAGAAGTGAACGAAGAAGAAGATGTAAATTGAAACTATCTAGACTGCCTGCGGGCCACAAAATATTGCCGAGGACCCACATCTCGTTCCACGGACAGAGGTTGCCCATATACGATGCAGACAATAAACAGAGAGACAAACAGAAACTGGAAGCAACAGACAGGTTGTGCTGTTGCAGAGAAAGGGGAAAATCATACACTGGACAGCCAGAGAAATGTAAAGACACTCCAGTTGTAAGTTCCGGCTGAAAGAAGATTAAAGAGAGATTAAGCGAGAAAATTTTGGATTTTCTGACTATATTTAGCTGGAAAGAAAACATATGGTGAGGATCTTACAAAATCTAGATACATAATCCCAAACATCAATCGACACGGCATCTCGAGGATAACCATATGACTCCTAGAGTCTAAGTACTAAGGTATCAAGTAAAAATCAATCTCTGAGGTGACCTTAGTTATGGCAAGACAGTTTCCTCATGGACTTAAAGTTTAACAACACACACACACACACTCTCTCTCTGTCTGTCTCTCTCTCTCTCTCTCTGACTCTGGCTGGTCTTCTGTGTTTTTATTCTGTTTTTGACAACTTGTAACATTGACCCACGTGCTTCAGTCACAGACTTGTCTCTTCGCCTGTCGGACGTGGAGCAGCAATGATCTCCAATATCGTTGCTTCGCTGGCGGCTCCAGTCAACCTTCCTCGCTCATTTTCCGCTATCCTTTGATAAATCTCCTGTGATTACGGCATGATTGTTCCCCCCCCCCTCCCCAAAAAAAAAGCAACAGCGAAAGAAATGTGCAAGAATTTGTTAGAATCCTACAGTTCTACATTTGCTGGAGGAAAAATTCTACGGTTCTACATTTGTTGGAGGAATAATCCTACAGTTATACATTTGTTGGAGGAATAATCCTACAGTTATGCACGTGCTGAAGGAATAATCCTGCAGTTATACATGTGTTGGAGGAATAATCCCCGAAAGGACCACACGAGATCCACGAGAGGACCACAAGAGGTTCAAAGTATCGCAGGGCTTGAGCCTGTATTCTTGGTGGGTCTTAGGAGTGGGAATACGTAACACCGTGGTTTTCGTTGCACCAGTTTAGTCTAGAGTTAGACTTTCTAACCGGAAAAGCTCAGCATGTTTTGGATATCAGTATATCCCCGCTGGGTGAGAGGTGGTTGCCCATTCAGGCTAGAGTTGGACTTTCTCACCGGAAAACCTCGATGTGTTTTGGGATACCCGTGTATCCCGCCGGGTGAGAGGTGATTGTCCATCCAGTCCAGCGTTGAACTTTCTCACCGGAAGACCTCAGCGTGATTAGGATAAGCATACATCCCTAGCGGGTGAGAGGTGGTTGCCTATCTAGACTGCAGTGGTCCAGTGTCTCCGAGTTCAGCTTTTTGAGGTCGTGGCCGCTACCCTTCCTAGTTGTGACCTGTACAGAGCTTTTGTCCAAGAGAACGAATCCTCGCCACTAGTAAGTTTCACCCTTGGGTTTAGTCATATTATCCCAGTATGGGCGTGTTTAGGACGTGACCAACCCCTAGAGCGGATGTACTGTGACATGAGTAGCCATCAATTTTCACACCTGGTTTAAGGCGGTTTAGGCATATTTCATCAGTATGGACGTGGCCAGCTTCTAGAGCAGAGGTGCCGTGGTATAAGTAGCTCTCGCCGCAAGACTACTGGGCATACCGATTAAGCTTTACTTTATCCTTTCCATTATTTTTTCACATCGGCGCGGCACGGCAACCCTAATTGCTTACTTACATTTTCTTCATTGGCCGGGAGGAGTTTCACTCCACTCGCGGCATCCCAAGACTCCTCTAGGTTAAGCCGGTTCAGGCAATTCGCCCGATATGAGTGCACATAGAACGTGGTCGACCTCCAGAGCAGAGGTGCCTTGATTTGAGCAGTCCTGACCTCAAGACTACTGATTACTTCACTTAATCCTTTCTTTCACCTTTTCCACAGTGGCGCCGCGCGGCAACCACATTCGCACCTTTCTTCACTGGCCGGGAGGAGCACCACTCCACGCACGGCAGCTGAAGAATCTCGCCACAGCTGTAGATGAGCTGCCAAACATGACTCTCATCTATCTGAAGCGTCTGGTTTTCAAACGCCAGGTATTCGCCTTCGCCCCTTCTCCTGTCAGTTTGAACATTTCTGCCACGAGAAGGCCAAGAGCTGTATTTGACTACCAGAGGCTATTTGAGACGCACGCCTTGGAGATATTTCATTGGAGTGGAGAGCGTATCCCCCACCCCACCTCCGGCTATAACAATCCTTACAACCTAACTATAAACTAACTGAAACATTTTTTTTTTCATCAAGACAGTAGAAGAAACAGAGAGGTGGCTGTATTTAGGAACATTCCTGCAGACAATTCTCGAGATCCTTCCGAGACTATAAGAATGTCCGGTACCATGGCAAGTCCTGAAGTGACTGAAACCGTGAAAGATTTGCCCAGTTGAAATCAGTGTTGCCGGCTTTTCTCTAAAACAAAAATAAAATACATAGAACTACTCCAGAATATGTCTACAATTATATAGATCTTTAATACATTTATCTAAAAAAATTATATAGGAAATATTTTTATAAATAATGTGTAAGAGAAAATTAATGGGTAATTTGAATTAAAAGTAATGCTAATATGGTAAAGCTAATATTTACTTGATAAAGTCATATAGAAGATGAACGTCATCATCATCGTCATCATCATCATCATTATTTGAGGGACCTAGTTGTTAAGATGGTGGGGAGGTTCATCTCCTGCAGATTTGTTGATGTACGGATATTATTCCAATATCTTGTACAACTTTAGGACAAAATGACACCAGCAGCAGCAGCAGCAGCAGCAGAATTGTTCACGTTTTCACAAGCTGAATTATGGCCAGTAAAACAGCAGGAAGAAGTAATAGGTTCATTTTATTTCTCAGTTTAGATTTGGCCAGATTCATGGTGCTAAAAGAAACTCTCAATGTCAGCATATGAATCTGGCAATATTAGAGCTGAGATATTAGAGTTGAGATATTAGAGATGAGATGTTAGAGCTGAGATGTTAGGGCTGAGATATTAGAGTTGAGATATTAGAGCAGAGATATTAGAGTTGAGATATTAGAACTGAGATATTAGAGGTGAGATATTAGAGATGAGATGTTAGTGTTGAGATATCAGAGATGAGATGTTAGAGTTGAGATATTAGAGCTGAGATATTAGAGTTGAGATATTAGAGATGAGATGTTAGAGTTGAGATATTAGAGATGAGATGTTAGAGCTGAGATGTTAGGGCTGAGATATTAGAGCTGAGATGTTAGGGCTGAGATATTAGAGTTGAGATATTAGGGCTGAGATATTAGAGTTGAGATATTGGAGCTGAGATATTAGAGTTGAGATATTAGAGTTGAGATATTAGAGTTGAGATATTAGAGTTGAGATATTAGAGCTGAGATATTAGAGCTGAGATATTAGAGTTGAGATATTAGAGCTGAGATATTAGAGTTGAGATATTAGAGATAAGATATTAGAGCTGAGATGTTAGGGCTGAGATATTAAAGCTGAGATGTTAGGGCTGAGATATTAGAGCTGAGATATTAGAGTTGAGATATTAGAGATGAGATATTATCTCAGCTGAGATAATATTATCAATATGATGAGCTGAGATATTAGAGCTGAGATTAAACATATGTACAAAGTTCTTAACATGGATTACATCCCATGACGTTTCTGTATTGTTATTGATTTGGAGTCGCTGTGATGCAGTTAAGCAAAATATTTGCTTAGAAAATAGTGCTGTAAGGTATTCAAGACTGAAATACTGATTTCTGTGAAGTCATATAGGCCTAATAATAGTTAAGTTGAAATGCAGTGTGTAGTTTTCCTGTCTCACATTATTTACAGAAAAGAGAGAGATTTTTTTTTTTCAAATTTTCCACATTCTAATGAAGTTTCTGTTTCAACTGTTGAAATTATACAAGAAAATCTTCTCATGTGTTATATATTAATTACTTCAGTTTGTAACTTTACGACTACTGGTTCAGATTAGTAGCCTACATGATTGTTGTAAATTGTGTGCTTATAAAAACTCCAGACTTCTTAGGAGACACTCAGATGATGATGTAAAATTGCAAACTGCAAAGAATTGCGCATATTTCATTAAAATAAGAGAGGAAACTTCCTAATTAAGCTTCACATAAACCAACATAATGAAGTCCGAAGTCCAATTTCATCTCTGCTAATATTTCCTTGAGTTCTTGCACAATGCTCTCAGCATTACTTGTGTCTAGTTCTGTAAGTGCAAGATAATAACTATGACGCATTAAGAAAGGTCATTAGCATTAAGCTATTGAGTCCCAAAGTTGGCTACGACAGGCCTGGATTAGTGTTGATAGTTTATAATACTGTGAAGAACCGAGCCATTTATTCTTTCACTGAGAATGAGCTGATTATGGAAGATTTACTCAAAGTTTGTACAATGGCAGTCAAACCGTGGCCCGCATGCAAGATCTGACAATTAAGTAATGAGACTAACTCCATAAAAAATAAAATAAGCACCAGTTGAACGAAAATTAGGTAGTGAGACTAACTCCATAAATAATAGAATAAACACCAGTTGAACAAATAACCTGTATTTTATTTCTAAATTCGATATTAAGGCCTTTTGGATGCCATCAGTATCGTAAAAGAAAGGTACTTTCAATGGTAATTTTAATTTTGGAAATATATAATAATCGCAGGGAGACAAATCTGAGGAATAGGGTGGATGGCTGAGAGTACACACTTGTTTTTGGGGCAAAAATTCCTCTACAACTACCACCCAGTGGGCCAGTGCTTTATCATGAAGAAGAAAAAAACTGCCAGGTGTTGAATACTCTGGTCGGACTCGGAGAATCCTTTTCATTAGGCGTTTTCAAAATACTTAAATAAACTTTGGCAGTGACAGTCTGTCCCTCTGGATTAAATTCTTTGTGAATAAATCCTTTGCTGTCGTAGAAGCACACTAACATTGTCTTCACTTTCGACTTTTGAAGACGAAATTTTTTGCCTCTTGGTGATGATGATGATTTCCACTGAGAACTTTGGCGTTTAGTTGTGGGATCATAGCAGAAAATCCATAGTTTAATCCTCCACGACAATCAAATTTAAGAAATATTTATTTCTGCGACACATTTTGATGATGTCTGTTGCGTACTCAACACGTTGATGTGTTTGATCATCAGACAACGCATGTGGTACAAACCGGTAAGCAACTATTTTCTTGCCAAAATCTTAAACTAAAATTTTACGAATGGTCTCTCGGTTAACACCAAATTCATCTACCATCATCCTCACAGTCAAACAACGATCTTCTTTTATACGTTCTCTGACTTTTGCAATGAGTTCCTAATTACGAACATAAATTAGGCGTCCATGTCTAGTTGCATTTGTAATCGTTTCTACACCACTTTTGAATTGCGAATATCACCTGAATATCTGTGCACGAGATAAACAATTATCCCCATAAACATGTCGCATCACTTCAACTGTCTCAATGGCATATTTTCCGAGTTTTAAACAGAATTTAATGTTAGCTTTTTGCTCCATGCTGATTACGTGATAGTGCATCTCTGACTAGGTCAACAAAATAGCTGCTTGTTTGCCGTCTGCTTATCGGGTGGCGATGAAAAGTTGCCAGATCATAGATGAAGTTTGCCTCTTTGGATTCCATGCTTTGTTTCATAATTGGCTTTTTTTGTCTTGGCCATAATAAAATCAGTCTCATTACTTAATTGTCGAACACTGTAAAACTCCCAGGCCTCACCCAGTCACAAAAAAAGCATACCAGGGTTAAAGTTCTGGAAAAAGAAAATGAATGACACAGCCAGCTACGGAGTTAGTGCTGATGGCGACACTAGTTTGCTGTTTCTGGTCAGCACGTGGCTAGAAACAGTGTATTAATGGTTTGACCGTTTGCAATGGCGCTAGCTAACAACTCTACCATTACTTAAAGTTCTTTTTTCTGTTCTCTTTTTTTTCTTTCGTATGGAGCGTAATAAAATTATCCAGAAGTATCTAGATTCAATGTAAAATTATCTAGATTTATAGCTAATAACTAGATGACTATTATCTTTTGACTTTAACTTTTCCGATCCCTGGATTTACAAGTTTTCACTCTTTTTCCCTTGTGCCAGATAATGAAACGTACAGGTCCTCTTCAGCTGCTATACATCTACATACAGAATGTCGGTGACTGAGGAGTTTGGTGGTATCAGGTTCTTTCGAAATTCCTTCAATGCACTGCAGTCCAGCAGATGGTGTTTAACAGTTTCTTCATCTTGTCTGTTGCAGTGCATGCAGTATGGTGTGGTGTGTGGTCAGCGGTCACTCTGTGTAAGTGCTTATCGAGGGTAATGTGCCCTGTTCTCAACCTGAAAGTTATTGTTCATTGGTCTCTACGACATAAGCTGTTGATGAAGTCTCTGGGGTTAAGATTTGGCAGGTGCGTAAACAGGGATCTTCCAGTTGGATTTGTTCACTAATTTGTTCTTGAGTCTGGTGTTAGTTTGAGGAAGTGTGTAGTTTGTGTTTGGTGTCTTGTGTTTAACTGTTCTGCTATGTGCACTGAAGTTTTCAGTTTCAGTCTATTATTATGCTTCCATTTATCAACCACTGTTCTGTTAGGATGGTCTGGGGGCGTGCGTTTATATCTTTCTACTGCCTCAGTGGTTGACTTTTTGCGTCTTATATCTAATGGCTCTATGTTTGTATCAGTTTCACATGCAGCTGTGGTTCTGATCTCAATGCTCCACAAATGAAATGAAAAGCTTGGTTCTGGATTCTGTATACTTGTTTTCGAGAGCTCTTTGATGCTGTGACCTGTAGGGGAGAGGTTATAATCTAATATAGATCTAAAATATCCTGTGTACAGTTGTCTGAGTGTTGCTTTGTCAGCTCTCCACGATGTACTTGCAAGCCGCTTGAGTAAGTTTAGTCTTTTGGCTGTTTTTTCTGCTAGTCCATCCATGAACTCTGTAAAATTCAATTTTCTGTCTAGTTTCACACCAAGGTATGTTGGATTTTTTTTTCTTTCATAATTTGAGCACCATCAAGAGTTATTTTCAGAGAAGTCTTTGCTAGTTTGTTGCTAAGAGTGAAGACTATATATGTAGTTTTATTAACATTGATCTTCAACTTCCAGAAATTGCAATAGGCTGATATGGTGAAGAGGTTTCTATTAAGTCTCTCAGCAGCCAGCTGCAGGTCTGTTCCACCAGTCCATATGATAAGGTCATCAGCAAACATGGCTTTGTGGGTGTTCAATAGGTCGGGTAGGTCACTAATAAAGATTAAGAACAAGGTGCAGCTAAGAGCAGAACCTTGTGGCAGACCTTCTTCCAGGGTGCATTTGTTTGACAGTCTGTTATTGACCTGAGCTTGTATGGTCCTGTTACTCAGGTAGTTTTTAACCCATTGATATGTTCCCCCCCCCCCGTGTGGTACCCGGGATCTGCAAAGAATAGGACCACTGTACCCTACCATGCATGATCGTAAAAGGCGACTAAGGAGGGTTCAGCATAGGGCCAGCAACCCTATCTGGTAAAAAACTATCAGACTGCTACAGAAACAGAAGCAAGGGAAAAAGCAAATGCAGGTGGAAGGAGAAATGCTTATCAGGAAACTGAGCCCATGAAGGTTGTGGATGAAAGCCAGCCACTGGAAGTCCCCAGCCCGACTGCAGACCTCCTGGAACCTAAACAAAAGATGCAAATAGGCAGCTGGAATGTAAGAACACTAAACCAGACTGGAAAACTAGCACAAACCATCAAGGAAATGCACAGATACAAACTAGACATACTAGGAATACAAGAAGCAAGATGGACAGGACAAGGCAGAAGGAAATTAACAACACAGCACACAGAAGATACAATAATATGGTCAGGTAAAGAAGATCTTCATGAAGGAGGAGTAGCATTGATTATAACAAAAGAAGCATCAAGAGCATTGCTGAAATGGACCCCAATAAATGAGAGATTATTATATGCACGGTTCAACTCAAGATTCACGAAGCTGTCTATTATAGTTTGTTATGCACCAACAGAAGCAGCTGAAGAGGAATTAAAAGAAGATTTTTACAACAGCCTCCAAGCCACAGTAGAAACAATACCCAAGCATGATATGCTACTCATCTTGGGCGACTTCAATGCAAAAGTAGGTGAAGGAAATGAAGATAGAAGAAGAATCATGGGAAGAGAAGGAATCGGAGAAATAAATGAAAATGGAGAAAGACTGTGCAGTTTCTGTGAAGAAAACATGATGACCATCGGAGGGACAATTTTCCAACACAAAAACATCCATAAGGTGACTTGGAGGTCACCAGATAAAACCACAGAAAACCAAATCGATCACATACTAATAAACAACAAGTGGAAACGGTCACTACAAGATGTGCGAGCAAGGAAAGGAGCAGATATAGGAAGTGATCACAACCTTCTGGTAGCAAAAATAAAACTAAAATTAAGGAAAGCCAGAATCGGAGAACACAGAAAGATACATTTTGATACAAGAAAACTGATAGACCAGCAAACAAGAAATGAATTCTCAATAATACTTAAGAACCGCTTCAGTGTCCTACAAGACGAAGCAGAAATGTCCATATTAGAGTTCAATAAAACACTACAGGAAACAGCAAAAGAGGTGCTGGGATATCGGAAAAGGAGAAAAGAGGAATGGATAAGTGAGACCACATGGGAAAAGATAGAGCAAAGAAAAGAAATCAAGAAAAAATTACTGAACACCAAATCACAACGGCTTAAAGAACGAGTTTTAAGTAATTATGCACAAAAAGACAAAGAAGTGAAGGAATCATGCCGTCAAGATAAACGTCAATATTATGACAACTTAGCAGAAACAGCAGAGAAAGCAGCATATACAAATGACATGAAAACCATATATAAAATCACAAAGCAGATGACAGGTAACTTCAATACAAGATGTGAAAGTGCAGTAAGAACACAAAATGGACAACTGGTCAGTGGAGAAAGAGAAAAAATTGAAAGATGGAGGGAACACTTTAACACCCTACTAAACAGAACACAAGCAGCACAAGCAATAGATATACCTGAAGCAAAAGTGGAACTAAACATCAATACAGGACCAATAACAATAAATGAAGTAAAGAGGCGATAAAGATGCTAAAATCAGACAGGGCACCAGGTGAAGATGAAGTGACTGCTGAGATGTTGAAAGCAGAAGAAACAGAAACACCAAAACAACTTTGCCGGATATTACAACAAATTTGGGATTTAGAAAAAGCCCCAGAGAGTGGAAAACTGGTCTTATAGTAAAACTACCAAAGAAGGGTGACCTCAGAGATTGCGGGAACTGGAGAGGCATTACCCTACTGCCACTCACTAGTAAAGTATTTTGCAGAATAATCATCAACAGAATTGTACCAACACTTGAGGAAAAACTTCGGAAAGAGCAGGCAGGATTTAGGAAAGGAAGATCATGCATAGACCATATATTTGTACTTAGACAAATATTAGAACAGGCAAATGAGTGGCATAGCACAACATATGCATTATTCATAGATTTTGAGAAAGCCTTTGACAGTGTCAACAGAGATGCACTGTGGAAAATCCTAAGATGGCATGGCCTCCCCCATAAAATAGTTAATGTAATCAAAGCCCTATACGAGGGTTTTCAGTGCAAAGTTATCTGTGGAGAACATACCTCCAGCAGCTTTAGGGTACAAACAGGAGTGAAACAGGGATGTGTACTATCACCAACATTATTTATCTTGGCAGTAGACTGGTTAATGAAGGAGGCAACATCAGACAAACGCAGAGGATTACAATGGACCCTTGACACAGTGCTGGAGGACCTTGACTTTGCGGACGACATTTGTCTATTATCAAGCAGTCACAAAGATATGCAAGATAAAATAAACAAGTTAACCCAGAATGCAAACAACATAGGACTAAAGATCAATGTAGGAAAGACAAAGTTAATGAAGCAAAATGTGAACAACAGAAATGTACTCAGAGTAGATAACAAGTTAGTGGAGGAGGTCAACGAATTTGTATACCTTGGCAGCAGAGTAGTAGAAAATGGAGACAGCACAGAGGACATCAACAGCAGACTTACTAGAGCAAACCAGGCTTTTGCAATGCTACAGAATATATGGAAATCAAATAAACTAAGCATAAATATGAAAATCAGGATATTTAAGAGTAATGTTCTAAGTGTACTACTCTATGGAAGTGAATGCTGGAAAATCACCAAAACCATAGAAAACAAGTTGAATTCTTTCCAGACTAAATGTTTACGTAGAATTAAAAAAATATTTTGGCCCAACACCATAAGAAATAACATTTTATTGGCAGAAATGCAGATGAAACCACTGACAACAATTATTGAGGAAAGACGCTGGCGATGGTTGGGACATGTGCTCCGAATGACTGACAACTCACTACCAAAACTAGCACTAAGATGGACACCACAGGGGAACAGAAGTAAGGGTAGACCAAAAGAGACATGGAGAAGAACAACAGAAAGGATGTTGAGCAATAGAGGGCTCACCTGGGCAAGAGCAGAAAAAAAGGCGAAAGACAGGCATTTGTGGAAAACCCTTGCGGAAGCCCCATGTGCCCTGGGCACTTAAGGTTCAGAGAGAGAGAGAGATATGTTTCCATGTATGCCCATGTTTTGCATATTTAACAGTAGGCCTTTTCCCCAGACCCTGTCATATGCCTGCTGGAAGTCTACAGAGACAGCTACAGAGTTTCTCTTGTGTACGAAACTGTCTTTCACACTTTGAGTGAGGAGAAATAGCTGGTCTTCGGTTCGTTCTTGATCCTTTGCGGAAGCCTGCCTGAAAGTTACTGAGGGACCCCGAGGATTCCAACCACCAGTACAGCCTATTATTAAGCATTCGTTCTGCTAGTTTTCCAGTGTTAGAAGTCAGTGAGATTGGTCTAAAGCGTTTTAGGTCATCTTCTGGCTTTCCTTTTTTTCAAGATTTTGATAATACTCCACTTTGCCAGGTCTTGTTAATGAAGTTAAGCAATGTGGAATTTCCTACAGGGCCCAGATGAAGGATCATTTCATTTGATATTTTGTCTGGTCCTGGTGCTTTTCTTAGCTGTAGCTTACTCATAGCACGCTGGAGTTCATAGATGGTAAAGTTTTCTTTAAAAAATGAAATGTTTGTCAAGCTAGATTTCTCTTTACTTCTCAAAACTTTTCCCAGCACCTTGTCAAGTACTTTCCTGTTGTAGGATTTGTTGGTGGCAGCAAAGAATTTGTTAAAAGTATTGGCTTTGTCTGAGTCAATTGGGAGGGCTCGACCAGAGATCCGCATTGGTTTAGGGTTAGTTTGCTTGTTTTTTCCTGACATGTTATCTAAGAGTTTCCAAGCCTTCTTTTCTTCACTTCTGAGGTTGAGATTGCTGCATGTGCTTAACAACTTCTCTTTCTTTGCTTTTTTAGTTTCTAGTCTTACCTTTGCTGTTAGTTTATTGTACTCTATTCTGTTTTCTCTCTTTAGGGTTACCTTTGCTGTTAGTTTATTGTACCCTATTCTGTTTTCTCTCTTTAGGGTTTTTCACTGCATTCTTCCTGCCTGCTCTTTTTTTTTTTTTTGGCTAAGTCTTCCAGAGATTTTGTCCAGAAGGGGCTATATTTCTTTCTGCATCCTCGGGGGATTGTTTTGTAGGGTACTCCAAGTATGGCTTGGATTATGTTGGTGTAGAGTGTGTCAATATTTGTGTTGTCATTAAATTTTAATAGGTTTTCATCTGTTTGTGTTCCGAATTTTTCCCAGTCTGCTTTTCTATAATTCCAGTGGGGGAGTTTGTGTGGTCTTTGGTTTCGTGTGTGAGAAATTTGTAGAAGAATCGGGCGATTGTCGCTTCCCATGTCAACAAGCACTCTCAGATATCGTTGTGGATGTCTGGTGAGACAATGGTGAGGTCAGATCTGTATGTGTATCCAGTGGCTCTGTGGAGGAGTGTTGGTGGGGAGGAGTCTTGCAATATTATCATGTTGCTGGTGTTGCATAGCTCTTCAATATTGTTACCCATAGGGTTTCGGTCTTTGTATCATAGTGATGGTAGGTGTGCATTAAAATCTCCTGCAATAACAGTTTTCTGCATGTCTGTTCTGTGTATATTGATTTGATTTTTAGAATTCCGGAAACAATAACATTATACAGAGTGTACCGCAGTCCACCATCATGCCATGCTGTTACCTCCTGGATATCATTCTCATTGCATTTTCTGTTTTTAACTTCTCTTTGGATGTCATTTCTCAAGAGTGTGGCATTTATCACATTCACATTTGTACATGGTGTATCCAGGCACTGAGTGATCTTTTCTCTCTTCTTCTTCTTCTTCTTCTTCGTTCGCATTGTCTATCTATATCTGCAGTCCTGTCTCTTGGATACATTTCACTGTTCTTTTGTAATTCATGTATGGAACCATAGTGGTTTCAATAGGCCAGTAATTATTTCTCAGTGTCTCATAATTGATGCAATTTTGGAGGATATGTTCCACAGTTTGGGGCACCTGGGCACATGTACATAGATTAGTAGTACCAACCTTAAACTTTGCATACATATGACTTCGGAGTCGGCTGTGTCCTGTTCGGAGATGGAAAATAGTGACTTATTCCTTTCTGTTTAGGATGTGATAATCATCGTGTCGTGGTGTTTGTGGCTTCCTGTAGGTTTTTATCATGCTTTTCTTCTGATTATAAGTGATTGGTATGTCTGGTTGCTCCATTTCAGTGCCCTCTTTGGCCAGACGGTCAGCTTTCTCATTACCTGGTATCCCACAGTGGGAGGGAATCCACTGCAAAGTGACTCCGTGTTGTAAGCCAATTTTTGACAAGGCATCCTTAAGGTCTGGTAGTTTGTTGCACTGAAGAGCTTCCAGTACTGATCTTGCATCTGTGAGAATTACTACGGAGCACGTATCAATTCTGGAGTCTGATAGTGTTTCAACTGCAGCAACAATTGCCCTAACTTCTGCATCATAGTTGTTGTAGTATTTTCCAGTGGGTATGGAAATCTTGTCAGTGGTGTTGTTTGGATATTAAATATGTGCTCCTGCCCCTCCATTCTTTATGGCATTCTGTGCAGATCCGTCTGTATGCACACATATCCAGGTGTCACATGGATATTTGTTATCTAGCACATTAAGTGTGGCTGTTGATCTAACAAGACAGCTTTGCATCTCACCATTCTGTACACCTTTCACTTCAGTCTGAATAATTATTTGTGTATAATCTGCTTCTTTCCATGATCTATGATCTGGAGCAGATGATAATGGAGCGACCACAGTTGGAAGGTCAGGTATCAGCTTACGCATACGCTTGGCCTGTTGAATGAAGCTGCTTCTTTTAAGCCGTCTTAGTGCCAAGTTATTGAATCTCTCCTTCAGGGGATGGCTTACAGAGCTGAAGAATTTCTCTCCCACGGTCATGAACTTTGTGTCTCTACGTTCTTTTAGCGCTTCAACACCAACTATTTTTTTGCATTTCTACTACTGGTGTGGACCTCATGGCACCTGTGATAATCCGTAGTGACTGATTTTGTACCTTGTCTAGATTATGTAGCGTAGTGTTTGATACTGTGCATCAAGATGTTGAACCTTATTCTAAATGTGGTAGAATACTTTGCTGATATACATTCTTGAGGATTCTTTCACTAGCTCCCCATGTGGTTCCACTCAATTTTCTTAATATGGCTAGTTTTCTTCTGGCTTTTGCTTCTGCACTGTTGGTGTGTTGCTTCCAAGTCAGTTTTGAGTCAAGAGTCACTCCTAAGTAATTGAGTTGGTTGTCCATCCTTAAGGATATTTCATTTACAAAGATCTTACCTGCTTTCTGTTTAGATGAGAGAATGAACAGAGTGGTACTTGATTTCTCTGTGTTGATAATTACACACCATTTGTTTGTCCATGATGTCAAGATGTCTGCTGCTCTTTGGAGTCTCTGTGTAGCAACTGTCACATATTCATCTGTAAACCACATGACCAGATCATCTGCATACAGTGGCGCTTTGATTCCATAGGGAAGTTCCTTGACCAGGTCATTAATGAATACCAGGAATAGCGTATGTGAAAGGATTCCTTCTTGTGGTACACCATGTCGCAGCAATACTTTCTGGCTTTTGTGTCCATCCATTACCACTCTAGCTCTTCTCTTGTGTAAATAGGACTTTATCCAATTGTACAGTCTTCCATTGCATTGCAATTTCTTAGTTTCCACAGCAGACCTTTTTTCCATACTTTATCAAAGGCTTCCTTCAGGTCTATCCATGCTGCTTGTACAAGGATTTTGTTTTGGAATTCGTCCTCAATCTCTTGAGAGAGATAGGTCACTTGATCTTCTGTACTGTAGTACTGCCTAAATCCTGCTTGTTGTGGAATGAGAAGGTTTTCACTTTCTAGGTACCATTTTAGCCTCAAGTCAATGATGCGTTCTATCGTTTTGCAGAGGCAGCTAGTGACACTGATTGGCCTGTAGTTGGAGGCTGTACCACTATTTTTCCCTGGCTTTAGCAGTTGTACAGTGATCTTTTCCAAATAGAAGATGTTCTTGTATGATTGCACTATGGATGTGGACTTTTTTCAGTTATCCGCTTAATTCTGAGGCCTTTAAGAAAATATGGGCACTAACACCATTTCCCTATGTGCCTCTAAGGCATGAAAGGATTACCTTTACTTTTTTGGCCTGAGTCCAGAAATATTGATTTGAAGAACGTTTAGTGTGCCCCCCCCCCCCATCCCGTAGATGATTTTTCAGGGCTCATGATAGCCAGGGGTGCGAACCACCTGGCGCAGACCTTTTACGAGGCGACGTCCGGGGTCGAATGGTTTTCTTTTTGTTTCTCACATTTTCATATTGGGGTTGTTGTACTAAGTCTTTCTTTCATACCAAGGAGGCCTTTCCAGTAAGAAGCTGAGATCAGGCCTCGAGTGCAACACCGGCCCGTCCGACGGCTTTGAGACAGTTTCACAGAGACACCCCGACTTTGGGATGAGGGATCTGATGGTGCTTCAACCATGCCCATTTCCCGCCACCTACAGTCTGCTGGCTGCTTTGTTTGCTTCATTCTGACAGCCATTGTTATAGAGACCCATTGAGTTGTCACGCCCTGAACTTGTCGATTTCCATCAGACTTTCCCCATCCCCGCAGGTGATCTCTGTGTCCCCATCCATCCACCATCTCGAACAGCCCAGTGCTGCCCCAGGCCAAGATCTAAGCTCCACCTATTGACGGATGTGCAATGTCAAAAGCTGGGGCGCCTTCTATCCTAGGAGGGATATTTGTGCTTGTCATTTTTCCCACAGGCTAGTGGGTTTTCTAAGTGTACATAGCATTTTGTCTCAGTTATCTGACACTCCTATAATAAACAAGAGGCTATTAGCAGATTTCTTAGTTCTATGTTCTCTCTTTCTTTTACAGAAAGTTCTGTTCCCTAAAAATTCTGCCTTATAATAGGGTGACATTATATTTTATAACAATAACAAACAGTGTTCGTTGCTTCAGGTTTCTGGGCTACAGGAGTAGTTCAGAGTTTTTAAGCAATTAGATCTATGTTCCCTGTCTCACAAAGACTATGTTAAGATAAGTGTGTTCTTAATACAGTTGTTCCTAGGGTATCCGTTCACCAAACTGACATTACATTTTGCAAAAATAACAATTACAGTTAGTGTTGATTGCTACAGGTTTCTAGGCTACAGAAGTAGATCAGAGTTTTTAAGCAAACAGATCTATGTTCCCTGTCTCACAAAGACTATGTTAAGATAAGTGTGTTCTTAATATAGTTGTTCCCGTGGGTGATTTTTATTATCTAAATGGGACCAAAATTATCTAGATCTAGATATAAAATATCTACACTGGCAACCCCGGCGAAATGCAAATGCTTGGCCTGTGAGAAGCTTTCTAAAGCAAATGCCTGGCGTAGATGGGGTTGTCGCTGGGAGGAGTGGTGCAGGGAAGGGGGGGGGGGTTGGTGACTCACGTTCAGTACCAATAAGATGTCTAAAACTAATGGAATTTATCTACATAATCTCTCTCTCTCTCTCTCTCTCTCTCTCTCTCTGAACCTTAAGTGCCCAGAGCACATGAGGCTTCTGCAAGGGTTTTCCACAAATGCCTGTCCTTTACCTTTTTTTCTGCTCTTGGTCAGATGAGCCCTCTATTGCTCAACATCCTTGCTGTTGTTCTTCTCCATGTCTCTTTTGGTCTACCCTTACTTCTGTTCCCCTGTGGTGTCCATCTTAGTGCTGTTTTTGGTAGTGAGTTGTCAGTCATTCGGAGCACATGTCCCAACCGTTGCCATCGTCTTTCCTCAATAATTGTTGTCAGTGGCTTCATCTGCATTTCTGCCAACAAGATGTTATTTCTTATGGTGTTTGGCCAAAATATTTTTCTAATTCTTCGTAAATATTTAATCTGGAAATAATTCAATTTGTTTTCTATGGTTCTGGTGATTTTCCAGCATTCACTTCCATAGAGTAGTACACTTAGAACATTACTCTTAAATATCCTGATTTTCGTCTTAATGCTTAGTCTTTTAGATTTCCATATATTCTGCAGCATTGCAAAAGCCTGGTTCGTTCTAGTAAGTCTGCTATTGATGTCCTCTGTGCTGTCTCCATTTTCTACTACTCTACTGCTAAGATATACAAATTCATTGAACTCCTCCACTAACTTGCTATCTACTCTGAGTACATTTCTGTTGTTCACACTTTGCTTCATTAACTTTGTCTTTCCTATGTTGATCTTTAGTCCTATGTTGTTTGCATTCTGAGTTAGCTTGTTTATTTTATCTTGCACATCTTTGTGGCTGCTTGATAATAGACAAATGTCGTCCGCAAAGTCAAGGTCCTCCAGCACTGTGTCAAGGGTCCATTGTAATCCTCTGCGTTTGTCTGATATTGCATCCTTTATTTAACCTATCTACAGTGTAACAAGTACTTTTTCCACGTAACAGCTTTTTGTCTTTACACAGTGGCCTCTGGAAAGTGTAACGGAACTTTCTGAATATATATATATGTGTGTGTGTGTGTATGTATACTTATATATATAATATGTATATTTAAGCATTTATATATATTTACAATATGCTTATGTGTATGTGTTGGTAAATTCAGTGCACTCTTTACTGAAATTTTTACTGATACCCCCCCCCCCTTTTCTACCATATCTTGTAAAGAAACCTCAAAAATATTTTAAAGAAACCAAATTGGAGACATTCGTTGGTTTGTTTTTGTGTGAGAGACTGAGTGGAGCCAGATTCTGTAACATTATATGAAGGCAAGGATTTTCTAAACTCCAGACAAAGGATTTTGTTAAGAGCCATCATTTTGTTTTTTGTCGTTTTTTTTTTTTAGAAGAAAAGCTGTATGATTCTTATGACAGCAGAATCCGGTTATATTTTGTGAAGCAAGAACATACTGACAAATGTTGAAAATTAAAACTCAGATAGGCTGATCTTACTTGCATTGGACAATTTTATCATGTTTCATAACGGAATGAATACATTGCTTTTGTGAAATTAATTCTTACTTCATTGGATTCATTGGATTCACTTATTTGTTAAAGATATTAGATGTATAAAATAAAACTACCAATCTGTATGATATCCGTACATATGGACAGAATATGGAAAACATCATAAAAGAACTGGGCAGATATCCTCCTTCTAAACCTACCTGCCCCAGAAAGATTTGGGAATATTTACTGACCACTGGCAGTAAATAATAAAAACCTCTTTGCCCAATGTAAATAAGAAAACACGCGTATCATAATAGCGAAGAGGCCCCAGCAACACTGCTGAAACGGTCATGAAATGGACCCCCGAAGGAAAAAGAGGGGCCGACCAAAGACTACCCGGCGGGGAGGTGTCGAAGCAGAAATGTGTAGCATGTAGCACAGCAGGTGCACAATACAAAAACTGGCCACAGACCGTGAGAAGTGGAGATAAATTTGTTCTTGCCCTGCAAGAAACCATAAGAGTACTGGGAGATGGGGGAGAGAATAGGGTGTTTGGGGAGGGGGGGGCTGTGATCCCTTGACCTATCACCGGCCCGGGACGTGGTGGAATGGATGACAGACAATAAATAAAAGAGATCTGATTGGATAGTGTGAGCAAGAAGACATGTTAGTAATTATAGCAAAGAAATGTAAATAGATTGGTCATTTGCTTCCAAGGGAATCCGGCAACATTGTTAGAGCAACCATGCGACATATAGCTGGGTGAAAAAAAAAACAGACAGAGAATAAGACCAAAGATAACATGGCGAAGAACTGTAGATGAAAAGCATGTGGCACGTCTGGGGGCACCATAGAATCGCTGTCTTCTGATCATGAGAAGTGGAGAGACTTCCTTGCCACAGTTCAAAACTCTCTTTAGTACTCTTTGGTAGATTATTGACCCAGGACATGGATGGATAGATTTATTCATGTTGTAAGCAGCATAGTGATGATTATAAGAGATCAGTATTAAAACTGATTTATCAAAGACATGTTATTTCCCTTGATTCCTGCATCTGCAGGCCCCTCGCTCCAGTTACTACCTCAGAAGTCAGCTTCTGGTCTGAGAAATGATTGTTTCACAGGTGGACCCCCTACAAAGTTACCGACCTTGCCTGCTCTCTCAGCATTTTCCAGCTCCCAAGGCATTTTAAACGTGCCCTACAGGGAGAGAAGACGATGTCCGATTAGGCAATATCATAGTTGATATGCTAGCGTCAGGGTTAGCGAACCATAACTGACCAAGGCCTTGTCCCACCTCTTCGTTTTACCCCCAGTAACAGGCCTAGCCTGGCTAACGGGGCAGGGATCGCCATAGTCCCCATGGTGGTGGAGTCTGCCAAAGAAGCATTGCACAGCCCCTTCTGTTTTTAGCTGCGCTCAAGGACTGAAAAATGCTGCCATAACCGTTCCCTCGCCCATACGATGCTGTACCTCGACACCTCTACAACAAAGGCTGCAAATAACACCAGCTCGCAGTCACAGCGGGGATAGCACAAGACAAGACAAGACAAGACAAGACAAGTCAAGACAAGTGCGTGCCCGACAACGCACACGGATTTTCAGTCCCAGTTCTTAGAGACCAGGGACATTTTTTGCTGGAGGATTCAGGACAAAACAAACAAACAAACAAACAAAAAACGAAATTCCTGCCATTTTTGGTGGGATTCGAACCCCCAGTCTCCAACATCAGAGACTAATGTTAAACCCCAAAACCACTCAGTAACAAATATAATTTAAGACTCGAATTTACGCAGTATCTAGACTGTGAACACAGAAATGACAGAGGAAAGTGAAAACGACGGGGGGATGGGAGCAGCATTTTAAGCTGCAGGAGTTTCTCAAATCTAAAAGCTCATACATACAAAGAATCAGGCAAACAAGAACAGGTAAACAGGCTGGCAAAAATAATATGAGTAAACTGCGGAATAAGATTGTAAAAATATTGAAAAATGCCATTACATTTGGTATATCAGCAATTTTCTATGATAATGACAATAGGGGGTTAATTTTCAAAGAAATTGAAAACATATATTTATTATCACGGTCTGTTTTTCTTGAGTCTTTTTCTTTCATTTACAGCTTGACTGCCACATTCGCGTCTTTCGGTCCATTACATCCACTTGCTTTATGGTTTATATTTAGAAGTGGGTTCCCCTTCCCATTCGATCCATTTTTCACTCGGAAAGACTATAGTTTATTCAGGTGTAAAGCAGAAAGAGTCTGGGTTAGCTGTGGTTAGCCAACCCTGACGGTTTTGTCATAGCGAAGGAACTGCAGTCACCCAGGTATAGAAGTAGGTGCCCCCGGCTCTTTCTGAAGATGGGCAAGAAAAGACGAGTAGACCAGATACACTCCACGTCGCCCTTTAGTGTTTCATCAGATCCAGAAAAAAAACATGGGAACAAAGCGTATAACATCCCCAGCTGGGGGAGCATTTGAGAGACGGAGTGGTTAGTGCGCTAGTCGAAGATCGGTGGTCCGAACCAACCCAGAGGCGTCCCAGTCATACACGGCTGTAGAAATGGGTGCCCGCATGGTGCTGACCACGTTACCCTCTAGTGTGCCGACAGGTCAAGGACAAATATGGACACACTAACACCGTATCCT
The DNA here is from genome assembly GCA_009760885.1 of Achatina immaculata. Lineage (NCBI taxonomy): Eukaryota > Metazoa > Mollusca > Gastropoda > Stylommatophora > Achatinidae > Lissachatina > Lissachatina immaculata. Next base: position 79,807,067 of record CM019702.1, on the reverse strand, counting down.
CTAGGTGCCTCCGTGGCATAACAGGGTTACTTTTGTATTTTTTTACTTTTTTATATATCTAGCTACCTGTATGTTACATATCTAGCTACCTGTATGTTACATATCTAGCTACCTGTATGTTACATATCTAGCTACCTATATGTTACATATCTAGCTACTTGTATTTTATATATCTAGCTACTTGTATTTTACATATCTAGCTACCTGTATGTTACATATCTAGCTACTTGTATTTTATATATCTAGCTACCTGTATTTTACATATCTAGCCACCTGTAGTTCATTGTTTTTACTTTTACATATCCAGTTACCTGTATGTTACATATCTAGCTACCTGTATGTTACTTATCTAGCTAATTGTATTTTATATATCTAGCTACCTGTATTTTACATATATAGTTCATTGTTTTTACTTTTACATATCTAGTTACCTATATTTTACACATCCGGCTACCTGTATTTTACATATCTAGCCACCTGTAGTTCATTGTTTTTACTTTTACATATCTAGCTACCTGTATTTTACACATCCGGCTACCTGTATTTTACATATCTAGCTACCTATATTTTACACATCTCGCTACCTGTATTTTACACATCTAGCTACCTGTATTTTACACACCTAGCAACCTGTACTTTGTTTTTTTTTTTTTACTTAATACTTGACCTGTACCTCACGATAGGGAAAAAAGTGTAAAAAGAAACAGCGCGACAACAGCTAGAGACATGTCTTGTGACTGCCCTAACTTGGCTCAGTTTTGATGATCTGAAAACCAGAAGCAGTGTGGGTCCTCACGTAAGTACTCCGAACAGAGTTGTCTGCGCCTGGTTTATGCAAATCTGAGTGATTCTTCCGAAAGTGTGCATTTTCAAGCTGAGGGATCCTGAAGGTTGGAGAGTGAGTCTGGAGAGAGACGGATTAGCTGGCGGACGTGAAGAGAATCAATGCAAACGTTTGGTCAAACGATTCTGTCCTGAAGAACAACATCAGCTGTATTCAGACTTGTAGACTTGTAGCTAGATATGTCAGTAGTTCTGTTTTCACTTTCGTTCTTTGTTGAATTTGATGTTAAGTAACTATTCAGCTGTATTCAGACTTCGTTCATTGATGTAAAAGGTAATCGTGTCGTGCCTTAGAGGCACATAGGGATATGGTGTTAGTGCTCATTGATGTACATTGAGGTTCAATAATTATTCCAGAAAAAAATGTTTTGAAAGTTGTTTTTGATTGTTAAAGAGTTTGATAATAAAGACTACTGTGCCCAAGTGATAGTTCAGTTATCGGGGGCTCAGGTATAACCAAGGCTCTATCCTACCTCTGTGTTGGTGCTCCTAGTAAAACAACTCAGCCTGGCTAGTGGGGCGATGTTCGCCAATGTGCCTAAGGTTATTTTTGTTGTTGTTGCTTGTTTTGTTTTCGTTTTGAGAAGTCAGTTCTGAGTCTTCAGGCCAGACATAGTAACCCACTGCCTGTACCTCGCTTGTGATGGAAAACTGTTTACTCCTCTGGCTGCTCGTTGGTCTTGTTTCTCAACACAAGTGCTGGGTACCTATTTTTAAAAACATATGTGTTTCTAGATGCAGCCTGGCGTCATACTGCAAGCTAGTTCTTCCTCATGATATTTCTCTGTATGTCTGTCTGTCTGTCTGTGTCTCTCACTGCGGCTCTACTTCTGCTATTCATTCATTCATTCATTCATTCATGTGACATGTCCTTTCCAGAACGATGTCCCTCTCACCGCCTCCCTGAATGAAATGAGGTCTTGCGAAAGTTGACCGGCGTCTCGCAATGACACATTCAGACTTTCTGTGATGACCTGAGGTCGTCCCCTTTTCTCTTTTGCCAGGCACTATGCCTTCTACTATCAACCTCTCCAAGTTGCTGTGTCGCTAGATGTTGTCGAAGTATCTCAGCCTTCTAATTTTTATGGTGTTAACAAGCCAGTTTTCTGCGACAGCTAATCCCATCAATATCTCTTTATTTGATTTTCGTTCTATCCGTGATATTCTAAGTGCCCTTCTGTAACATTTCATTTCAGATGCTGTTACTCTCTTTTCTAGTGATTTGTTAAGTGCTTATGTTTCACATCCGTTTGTAGCCACTGGGAATATGTAAGCTCTTAGTAAACACACTTTGGTTTCTTGTAGGTATCTTGCCACATGCTCTTCATTTGTGCTAATTTCTGTAATGCAACTGCTAGTTTTCTTTTGAATTCCACTGTGCACTCGTCATTGGCGGCCATGTCTGAACCTAGATATTCAAATTTGTTTACCTTTTCCAGCTGTTCGTGGTCCATCTTGTGCGGTCCCTAGCATTTTGGTTGAACTCTAACCCGGTTCTTTATCCGTTCCACTTGGTCAGTTCGCTATGTTCCTCTCATGGCTTCCCTCTCTTTCTTATTCCCTTGCTTTTTCGAGTCATTGCTACGTTCTCATGACATATCCAAGAAACATGCAAGAGCAGTAGCATTAACATTTTTTGTTACAAATTCTAAGTTATTTTTAAGAACTACATTATAATACATAATAGTTGTATTACATCTTACATTCTTACCGTGCTGTTAGACGTAACATAGGACTCACATGGTAGTTTGCCAAGTTTTCTTGTTATTGGCGAGCTTTTCAACCTCATCAAAGGATTTTGTGCGTATTATTTTGGCCTCTCTTAACAGTGTCCTCTTTAGAGTTTCACGTGGTCGATCTTTTTTTTTTTTTCTTCGGCCTGTTATGTTCCATTTGATAGCTTGTTTTGGGATTCTCTGACTGTTTCTTCTCATCACATGACCGACATATGTCCATCTTCTTTTTCTGATCACCATGAGACAGGTTGTTGTTCGCTCATCTGTCTTATCTCTGCGTTGTTCTTGAATTCGTTCCACTTTATACCGAGTATTTTCCTGAGGCATTTGTTTTCAAAAGAGTCTAATTTCTTGCCTATTTCTTTAGTTGTTTTCCAGCTTTCGTATGCATAAATGAGGGTGGATATCACATTTGAATTGAATAATCATAGCTTGGTTTTTGTGCTTATAGCTTTTGAGTGTCATATGTCCTCAAGATTCTTGAAGGTCAATGCTGCTTTTGCAGTTCTAATTTTAACTTTCTTTCTGATGTCACCATCGTGGTCTATGTAGCTGCCGAGGTATGCAAAATTGGTTTACTTCTTCAACGGCTGTTCCTTCTACGTATAGTTTTTCTTCTTGATTAATGGAACATTTCTTTTTTTTTGTTTTTGTTTTGTCCTTGTTAATTTCAAGTTCTATTTTACTTGCCATTTTCTGGTTTTTTTTCTTGCATCGATTTCACATTGTCATTAATAAGAGTTATGCCATCTGCAAAATAAAGATCTTCTAGTTGGGTCCCATGTAGCCAATCAATGCCAGTTTTACCTGTGCAGCATTTTTTTCGTTATGAAGTCTATGGCAATTCCAAAAAAAAAAAAAAAAGAGATAGTGTACATCCTTGTTTCACGCCTGTTTCAGTCTGAAACCATTCACTCATCCCTTCTTCTGTGTTGACTTGTCTGCTATCATTGTAGGGGTCCCTAATGATGTTGACAGTTTTAGATGGTATTCAATATAGTCTTAAAATTCTCCATAATGAATCTCTGTGTATGCTATCAAATGCCTTTTTAAAGTCTATGAAATTCAGGATTAATGGTTTTTGCTTCTCAATATATTCGTCAAGTATTATTCTTAGAGTATTCCTAGGTCACATAATGAAGATCACATTTGGAATATCATCATCCGTATCATCTATTATGGCTTGCTAACATTAGTTAAAATAACAAAGCCAAGTCGAGCATTGAGTCGTCTCTCATCCGAACCCGTTCTCCGATGTTAGGGTAAATGTCATCGCGTCAGCGGCATCACATGTCATCACGTCGCAAAGTTTCCCGCGGGCCTGATGACACACTCGTCTGCTGAGGATCTTCCCGCCATTTCCGCGCACGTGCTGGCCAAACGTTAATTAGGCACAGCGGAGAGGAGGTAAGTAGGCAAAGCTGGTTTGGATAACCTTTAACCTACGCCGGAAATGCCGGCAGGTGTCCATAAAAATCTATACATTCTTGTCCACGTGGGTGTTGCTGAATTTTAATTATGGAAACTTTTCCACGCTCATTGAAAATCTTTAGATTTATATCTGTGGAAAGTATGTAGACAGATCCACGTGAACATTCAAGATTTATCTCATTCTCGAGCTATAAATC